>KK502527.1:144062-593677 GCA_000688735.1 Glossina austeni | reverse complement strand
TCATTGATTTGTAAACATTCTGCAGCTGTTTTTCTCTCAAATTCCTATACCACTCATTGATTTGTAAACATTCTGCAGCTGTTTTTCTCTCAAATTCCTATACCACCCATTGATTTGTAAACATTCTGCAGCTGTTTTTCTCTCAAATTCCTAGGAAATGCTCTTAAATATTATTAATTAAATGCTCTTAAATATTATTAATCGGTTAAAGATTGTAAACGTTAGAAAGCAGGCGGCATTTTTGTAGCAAATCTTTAACAAAGCTTTTGTAATTTCAAAATTGTCTGTTCAAGAATGGTATAATGTACTTAATAAGATTTTAAGAATTATTGTTATTATCATTAATTTAGTCAACCAAATAAATTCTAAGAAAAAAGTCTTACAACACTGATACCTAGAGCTATAGGCTTTATTGAAATTTCGATGATATTACTTTTACTTAAGCATATTACTTTTACTTAAGTTCATGGCTTCATTTTTAATCCGTTAATCCCCTTTTGCACTAATGTTTTTCGTCGGCTGGCAGCTCCATGACGCTCCACGGATCTACACTTAGTATTTCCCCCTCTTGGAAATTTATTTTCTGGGAAAATTAATTAGTTGGAATAAACTTAATTTGGGATTTCCGTAACAATATTTTTGTATATCTCTGTGCTGAATAGTACTACGTGAAGGGAAATACGTAAAGAAATAATTTATATAAATTTTAAAATAATATAAACTCTTTCAAGTGTATAAATGGCTTAAGCCTTTTAATTGTACAAATAGCCTAAAACGATGGTTATATAAATTTTCTGAACAAACAATATACTTTTGCAAAAATTATTGTGGGATGTAAATAGAAAAGTCGTTGTCTGTCAGTTATTAAAGAATTCTAAATAAATGTATTTGTTAAAGAATAAAATAAAAAATATTATTGTAGATGAAAGCATTTACTCGATTTGTGAATGCAAAATATCCTAGTAATGTTGAAAGTCAAAGGAGATCCTACTAATATGCTCTCGGCGGGGATTAATATTTGCCACTTAAGTTCATGTTTTAAATTTTGAAATTTTTAAAATAAGTTGACATTTTATTTCTATTAAATGCGGAATTAAATCTTTATCGGTTTTTCTACTTTCCTTGTTAGCATAATGCAGTGTTCAAAAAGTGAGACCAAAACTTAAGTTAAATTGCGCGGCTGTATCGAATATCAGAAATATCTTTTCTTTGAATTGGTAGCACTGCAGTAGACATCTACGCCAAATTTCACATCATAAATGTCATTAGTGTTTCAGCTGAGTTTGGTTTGTACAATACAAATATTATTTTGTCCGATTTTTAAAATTTGCGTTTTTGTTGAGGCAAGAATTTGCATTAAATTTTGTTTTTGAAATGAAAGTTCTTGTGCGAAAACGATACTGCAGAGCACTTTTATTATGCAGACTTTGCTGAAAATAAATCTTTACCAGTGTCGAAAAGAGCTCAGAGAATACTGGAGGGCGTTGAAGACGAAAGCATCCCAAACGACCATCAATCTCTACCGACGAAAGTCACGGCACAAAAGCAGAGATTCGCTGGCAGACATTTCAAACGCATATCAATAACATTTTAAAAGACATTTTGGTTCTAAAATGCTTCAAATGTTGGTTGGTCCATAAAAGACTAAATTTCTTTGGAAAAGAGAGTCGCGGTGACTTCTGTGAGAAGATGATATCTGATTATCAATCCGCCATAAAATGCATTACTATTGGTTCTACGCCTACGACCCGGAGACAATCCAGCGATTTTCGTGCGAAAGATGAGACAAGATCGGAAAAACTAAACCAAACTCACCTAAATCCTCTGTTTGGAAGATTGGGAAAAACGTTGGCATAAATATCTGAGGGAGATTACTGTGAAGACAATGAAAGAGATTTGGAAAAATAAATAGATTTAAATAAGATAAAATTTAATTGGTCTTAGCTTTTGAACACAGTGTATGTCTAGCATGGCCTTCTTAAAGTCAAAGTATTATTTTGGCGGACGGAGTGACCTCCTCTTCTGAATGACAATGAACGAAAATATTGAAAAGGCATCACACACTGGATCTTCAATTTAGAAATTAGTTTATTTGCGTTCCTTAAATTATTTTAATATTATAATAATATTCCCTATTTATATAGCTTCCTTTCGATTTATTGTGCTGTTCATTTGCTTCCATTGGGGGACAATAAACTCTGTTATTTTTTCGCTGTAACATTTGCTTATTATCTCTCTAAATAGATTCTGAATCAAAAAAAACTGAAGCAAAAAAAAAAAAAATTGCAAACAAAGGTCAATAGAGTTACTTAGTTAAACAAGCCTTGATCTATGATGCACATACTTTTTAATGAATTTTCCAGTTCGTAAATACTGGGCATTGTTAGCAATTTTTCATCAAATTTCTTCTTTGAGTTTCACTGTCGTCTGTGTTCTATGCGTCATCGATAAAAAAGTCCTATACGAAAAAAGCTTGATTTTGTCAAGTCTATGTCAAGTTTTGGTATGACGATAGTGTTAAGATTGCGTCTAGATTAAAACAGAAATGATATCTATCGCAATTAGCTGTGCGGTACTGCGAACGAGATCTTGAATTGGATTGGATGGCAACGTCAACCATCAAGCAGACGATGGTCAAGAGTCTACTATCGTCTCACCAGTCCTTCCTGCAGTTAACAATCACGATCTGCTTGTGTCTTGAAAAAAAAAATTATATGTGAAGTAACAGTTATAAGAATGTACGTGTAAGAGCAACGAAGTTAAAATAAGGAAGTCATCGTTTAGACGTCGAGTAATGCCCTGCTGCGCATAAATTAAATATAAAAGACGTAACTTGTGAAATATGCGTGAATAATGCTTGTCGAGTAATAGAAGTGGTAAATAAATGTTATAAGTCTACTTTTAGCAGGGTATAGCCCGTCCGAAAGTAAACGACATAAAGCCATATGTATTGAGCTTACATTCATAAAAGAGAGAAATTTAAATTGTTGTCTCAAATTGAGTGTGTAAGAAAAAGTTCATTTAAACGAAAATGTCAATTTATGGAGAATAACTTAACAAGTTCAATGCAATCGACATTGCAGTAAGATGTGGCACAAATGTCACTTATTGGTGTGTTTTCTTTATAATACCAGTAAGTCTGTTATTAATAAAAAAAAATTACATTGAATTCTTCGATAAATAAGTTATTTCTCATACATTGCATTCTTTTCAGAGGAATGAATTGGTTATTATTCTGGCAAATCTACTTTCCACACGCTACGTCTGCTCAAAAAGGAGTCACGTTACTGGTCCTCGACCCGTCACTACATTTGAAAAGTCGTTATATCTTTTGAAAATACAATACTAAATTGAACGGAATTTCTTAAATTTCTTTCTTCTTCTTTCCTAATAAAATAGACATTTTGGTCACTGCAGTTTAACATTTTCGTAAAGTTAGTACGCTACCATTCGTATTGCGTGCGACGTGATATAAAAAGTCTACTATTCCGTGTTAATTGAGAACATTATATTCTGAAAAATAAATAGAAAATTTCCTTTACTTACTGGAAACGGATCAGGTAGAGAAAGACGAATATGTGTAGCTTCTTGAAGACGGTAGACGCAATTAAGCCCTCTAATTGCCGATTAGGCTATAGGGTGCGTGATAAGTTTTCGTAAACTCGTGATATCAAGGAAATACATACGTTCTTATGAAGGATGCCTAGGCCACTACATTGCGCTTCTTGGCTATAAAAATTTGAATCCCTCACAAATCACGTAATGACACCGATAAATTAATGTTACAATATAACGGGAGCACTTAATTTATTTTGTATCAAGAGTTTTTTTTAAATTGATACTAATTGATCGATGAAAACTAGAAACAATAAGTAAAAACACTATAATGAGTAACGACTAACCACTACATACTCTAGAATATAGTGATTCATACAACGAGATTTCAATATAAAGTGCTAGATACGAAGTGGTCGAAAAAGTGTTTCAGTAGCGCTTGTTCTTGAACCAAAGCACGTCAGCATATTGTCATCAAAATATTTCAAAAGTAAGGCCTTTTAGTTGGGCACAAGAAAACAAAATACGCAAATTGACGGAGAAGCTTAGAATAGTCTATCTCAAGTCCGTCTGGGTCTTCCATATTGCCGCCCAAATTTAATATAATTCATATATATTCATTATAAAAAATTATTTTATTTAAATGCAACAAGGATGACAATTGTCATATGAAATGTAAAGTGAGTTTTTTTTTTTGAAAGAGCGTTCGATTCACGTCAATTTGTTTACGTACGTGCACCTTCCACTCAAACACTCAAAAAAAATATTGCTATGCATTTGCATTTTTTTCTTATAAACTATCAAAATTCAAAAAAAGGTTGTGTCGAGCGAAAGCATTTGGATTTTTATTTTATTTCCCAGAAAGTTCGATGCGAATAATTGTAGCCAGTGTTGGGAAAAAATTTAAATACTATTGACGTTACGAGCTATAAATAAGTTTATGTTCGCAAACATTTCAAATAAAAATTCGCCGCGCGAGTTTTTTTAACCACCACCTCTATCCTAGGAAAGCCTAAATTTCCCTACTCTATAATATTGTGTAGGCTTGGCCGGTTTGACGGTTGTAGCTTAACGGCAAAATACCATCTTGTGTCTATGTATGCTCTCTAAGCCCTTTTATTCGATATCCGAGTGATTATACTGCTAAGAAAAAGTGAATTCTCCACGTTTGTCATATTTACTTTAGAATTAGCATATTTTTAGGCATATACTACATGTTCACGCAAGGAATGCAGAGAATAATTTCCAACATTCTGTCTTCTGTTTATCCCAAGAAAAAAGAATAAAAATCTGATCATTTATGACTTTGAGTGGGCGTGGTCAATTTTTTCGATTTTTGTACATGTTTTGAAGGACCGCACATATTTTTTTTTTTTTATTTTTGAAAACTGAGGTAGCCTTACGTTGTGGTGTACTATGGTTCTGTGCTTTCGCGAATTTGGGCTAATTTCAATACCAACCTATGTACAGGAACTTTTAATCATTTTTCCAAATGTGAAGCCGACCGCTACATTTTTGTTTTACAAAGATATGCCAGACAGATGCACATGGTTAAATCAATTCAGAATTCGACGTTGACCAACAATATATACTTTATGGAGTCTCTGAAGCATCCTTCTGGGTGTTTCAATCGTTTCGACAAAATGAATATACCCCTTCGGTGATGTACAAAACAAAACTGAGAAAATAAATGTTAGTGTAGAAAGGGGGAATTAAGTTAGTTTAACAAGAAAATTCCTGAGAATAGTAAAAAATATTATTAAAGCCGCATATGAGATTATGAAATCTAAACAATGTATTAAATAAATTTAAGTTAATAAATTGCGTATGTATGCCGTCAATCGTAACCAGAACTTGGGAAACGGAGGAAGTTACCCAACAATTGCACAAGAACAGCATGATATATATTGTAGTGTGACCACATACAATTGCATGCACTAGAAGTGTGCCACAAAAAAGAAAGTAAACAACATTTGAAATAAAAAGAAACAATGTATGATGCACTTCACAAAGATCGAACAGCATTACTCACTAACTGCATTAAACAGTAAATGCAGAGTGCAACATCTTCTTTTGTTATTACTCGGGAGCACCTTTAATTATAAATTTCAATTGCTTTCAATTGATTCTTCTAATCAATCGTGTTTCTATGATAAATTACACCTACATGCACAATTTACATAACAATCCTTTACTACTCAGGTTGCTACTACTCTTCTACAATCGTGGCCTGAGATCCTACCCTTCTAAGATCATGCGAGATCCCATAAGATCCTGTCAATTTCATTCCACAAACATCCATTGGGCGATGTTCTTATAACGACTTCAGCATCTGCCCAGAATGGTCCCTCCCCACAATAACACTACCCATCCCGAACCAGAACCGAGAACTCGTCGATTACGAAGAGGCTCACCCACTCACCACATACCCACAAATAATTCGGTACCAATAAGAGAAGAGATGCTAAGGCAAACAAGTAAACATCGAACCTGCAAACAATGTTGCCCCATTGCGATCTGCTGCCACTTTTCTATATTCCACCCTGCGTTTTGTCGTCACAAAGTCTCTCAGATCTCTTTTAGATGGCCATTAAGAAAAAGTTTACTTTAGATTCGTCGTGAAAACAATAAAAATTCATATTTTTTTCGGAAGAGTCTCCGTTGGTCTATTCAAATGATGCCAATAGACATACAGGATTTTGTTGCCAACTTATCAGGTATCTTTGAGAACCAATTGCATTAAAATAATAGAGATATTTTATATATCAAAGAAGGAAATGGTTCATTAGGTTCACTTTAAGGTGATTGATTTCATGTTCAAAATAAGCAGTCTTGGATCGTTGAAACTCGAAGCCTTTATAAAGTTATATACAGCGTTGGCAGAAACTTTCACTAATGTTGCGAACAGAAAAACCTCCATACAGTGGCGTAAGAAACTTGTTTTTAATTTTGAAATGGTGAATTTATAAAGCTTCAGCGGCTCAGTAAGTTTTTTCTTTGCATATCATCCGCATATTGTCTACCTTCTATCTAATCGACTTTTGTCCGCGAGTCTTCATATTCATTCCCTCAATCTTTCATCTACTTATTCGCTCGCTTACTTATTCGCCTATCTATTCATTCGATCGCCTTCTATTCGATCATTTGCCTATTTGTGCGTACGCTGGCTTGTCCGCCTGTGCAATGTCTTCAAAGCTCTCTGACTCCTTTGCCCACCGGCCCCTGCGTCTGCTTGTCTCTGCGCCTAGTCTGTTGTAGTCTGTTGTAATTGTTTTTTCTGCGTACAGTGACCCTTTGTATCCGCTGGGCTCTTTCTCCATTTCCCACTTAATTCATGTGTGTGTGTGTGTGTGTGTGTGTGTTCTTTCTGTCTCAATTCGCCCGTCTACCCACTCGGCATCTGTCCAACAGTGCACGTCACTATCAGACCTTGGATCATCAGTACGTCTATCTATCAACCATGTTTCGCTCTCCGAAAACTGGGGAAATTTGAAGCTTTATTATTGTAGAATAGGAAGAAAAACCGTCATTCATCTCATAACAATCCGCCTGTAGTTTCAAAAATGGAACAAGGTCTGTAGAATGAGTTATTAATCTGAAATTTGGAATAATATTTATTTCAATCATAAGTACTGTTGTTCAGCCTATAAATGGATAATAATTTTTGCACTAATCATTATTTCGTCTGTGGTAAATTTACGATTTTTGAAATAAAATTAGCATTTAAGGCGATTAAATATATCGGAAATTATCGTACTCCGGATGAATAAAATTCCAGTTTGGTAGAAACAAAAATAACTAAATGTGTAAGTTTGTATATCATAATTACAGTCTCTGGTCTCTGTTAATAATGCAAAACGCGGAAAAAATTCAAATGAGTTGAGTGTCCAAGAGCTAATGACAATTAAAATCATAATATGAGAATGAGTTACAAAAAACACTACTTTTATATTTTCAGGGCGAAAGTTTCCATCATTTAATTTATTCAGTGCACATTTTTTTTTAAATACCTACTTTTGCCAACAAGTTTACCGAATTCATTTTTTCATTATTTTTCTTTAACTGCATTAAGGCACCTGGGATCTTGATGACTGAGTGGTTTGATGACGGTCAGCGTGCAAGCATGTAGATTGTATTGGTATTGGTATTGTTTCTCTCTCATACAAAAGAAGCTTGTAATATTAAATTTAATTATACTTTAATGCTATACCAACACGAAGTGCAGAAAAAGCCGTATGCAAGTAAGCATTTTTTATGCGTCTGTTTAAAATTATTGAAATGTATATTACCCGTCGGTATAATTATAATCCTGTATTTTATGCGTCAGAAGTCCGTGCGGGTGTACGTTTGTTTTGTACATTAATGAACGATGCGGTTCAATGGGCCGATGTCGTTGCATGCAACTTTAATTAATAATCATTTATATTTAATGTGATGCATCACAATGACAATAAGTTTATTAACTGTTTTCAAAATTAATTCTTCAGCGGTATGAATTTATATATCGAAATTTCAGTCTTGAGGGAAGCTAAAGGAATAATGTATGCGGGGAATTGTAAAGATTGTATTTGTCAGGGTAGGATTGTTCCTCCTTGCCCTTCTATCAGGTGAAAAGTTGAAAAAAATGCTTATATTTTTCAAAGTTGAATTTTCATATTTAAGAAAATATTGAATTTTATTTCCCTCTACAAATTAACTATAAATAATATAAACTTGAACTTAGTTATAGCCTTGTTTTTTTTCGTTTGTTTTATATTACAGGTATTTTAATTTTTGTAGTAAAGTTATTAAAAAAGGAACCAAAAAATTGGTTTTGAGCTTTTATCTGTCGTAGAAAATGCAAGTGCGGGCAATTATTCATAAGGTATTTACGGCTTTTTAAATAATTAATAAAATAAAAATTTATTAATTAAGAACGAAGCATTTTTCACTTCTTCAAATTTCTCTGGTAGCATTAAGGACTGCTTTAAAGGAGGATCTAATTCTACTTCTTAAACGCATAAAATTGGGCAACGCATATAATTTGAATTATTGAATTTTAAAAGTAGGTTTTACCGTTCCCCTTTAATACTTCCAGTGCAAGCTACGCCTAAAGAAACGTCTAAATGTTTAAGAGCGTGTTATGTGTGTTCATTGTTTAAAAGTTTTCTTTACATATCTTTTGAAAGTTACTGAGGCGTTTAGGCTTTCATAAAAGTTGATCTGAAACGCTTGCAGCCGCCATTTTTAATAGATCGTAATCAATGTATCAATCAAATGTTTTGTTCGTATGTTCCATACAAAATTTCAAAAGAAATTGATAGAAACAAAAAAAAAAAAGTATGTTTTTTATTTTCGGTTTAGATAACTACCAGATGCCTGTGTTTGTTGGTTTTTAATAAATTGTTTCTGAAACTAAAGAAAACATATTTTGTTTGAAATGGGTGTCAGTAAAAAAGTATGTCAATACGTAAACTTAACCTATTATACGTATGTATCTGTAATTATAATTTAAAAATTACTAAACTAAAGCATAGTTATTTTAAATTTCTTTTGCACTACATAGAAATATAATGGGAAAATCGTAAACCGATCTATTGTATTCGCCCATGTCTCTGAATCCTCTCTTAGGATTGTCATGAATTCCGCCGCCTTTTTAGGTTGCGAGCAACATACGGTTTTCCGCGTTATGTAATCGTCGCCAAACACTTGATTCTGCAAATGGCTGCGCATTCGCACGGGATATGATAAGTTGTTTGCTTCGCCCCCCCACGGAATCTGCACTTTGAATTCATAAAAAGGTAATTTTAGCCTTGTTTCTATCAATTCTTCAGAAGCCTGGCTTCTTAATGGCTCGCCAGCTGTGGGAGCAGACTTTCCGTGTCCTGTTGGAGTACACAGTGGCTTATTTGATCAGGTCAAGGTGATTTGCATGGTCCAGAGATTGACACGGCCAACTACACGCTTTCTGTATTAAAGATATTGTTAGCATTAGATATTGTTGACACAGAAATCCTTTGAAGCCGCCAAAGTGGTTTTTCTTGAGTTCCCCTGCTGTGTTGGCATCCCATAGGCAACCGGAAAAGTGGGTCTCCGGCAAGAGACGATCAGGTTCTTCCAGACTGCCTATGATCTTTTAGAGTGTAAATTAAGCCGCTGTAGTGTTTAGCTAAATCTTTTGGAGACGTGCCGTTTCTGGGAGACTTTTATGTTTTTGTAGTATTGTCTCCAACTAGCTTGCTTTCACGGCCTCAGCTCGGAATAATATCTGGTGAAGGTTGCTCTGTAACCCAATCGTCGAACCTCAAATGCTGTGGGTCCGATAAACAGACTTCGGAACTTGAGTTGATATTGCTTAGGTTCAAATATAACACTCTCTCCAAGATTATACTTTCAAAAGTTGGTTTCCTGTTTTTAAAAGTGCGTTTCCTATTATAGATCGAAGCTCAGATTGAAGCTTTCCTATTATAAATTGCAGCATCAAGAATTCTCGTTGAGCAGATTCCAAGAGATCAATATGGCATTTATAACTAGGAAGCCCAACTACCGATGTTTTCATGAGCTGGTCTAATTGAAGAAATATACGAGCACTTCGTAACATATGGGTCTTTAAATTCTTTAGACCATCTTGTTATGAACCCTAAAATTTATTAATTGACATCTCTACGTGATTGGCAAATATGAGTTTTGAATAAAAAACAACTCCTAAGTCTTTGTAATTTCAAACATTTTCTAGGGTGTGATTTCCAATACGCTAATAAGAGGGCATCGTGTTACACCACGTATGTCTTCTTAGATTTTTTTGAATTCAGCACCATACCATTGATTGCCCACCATGAGCACACACTGAAGTTTAGTACCATCTATTGAGACAAAGAGACGAACATTTCAACGCCGTCCGCAAGCACGGGAATGTTAAATGCACTCCGGAAGGTGATTCATCTATAAAATAAATAAAAGTGGGCCAAGATGAGTGCCCTGAGGAACACCAGAAGTGACGACAATTACTCTGAATTGATACCACTCATCGGATGCGACAAGAGGGATAGCTACTGAATCAGGCAATCATACCGATCGAAAGACCAAGGCAATGTAATTTATACACTAAAAACCTACGATCAACTCTGTGGAAAGCTTTAGAAAAGTCCGTGAAAATAACATCAGTTAGTTTTTGATCGGAAAATGTCTTGTAGATTGGATTACAAAACACTAAGGATTAGTAGCCGTTGATTTTCTTTTTTAAAAAACCGTGCTGACAGGGAGGTATAATTGAAACTGGAGCAAGCCTTTTTGCTACCACTGGTTCAAATAGTTTGGTCAGCACACTAAGTTTGGCAATTCCCCTGTAGTTCTCAATATGTTTTCTAGAACCACTTTTATAAAGAAGTAATATAAAACTAGCCGATGGAGAGTAACCTTTTTTCAAACAAGCATTAAAAATATGTGTAAAGGGAGAACACAGTAAATCAGCACAACGTTGGAGAATAGCAGACGGAACGCCATCAGGACCAGGACAATTACAAAGCTTGAACGTTGACATTGCTATAAATATTTCTTGTTCGGAGAAGGACGGAAGGAAGGAAAAATATCAAACGAGTTTATCGAATGCAGATAATTATCAAACGAAATATTTGAACACTGGTAGACTTCTCAAAAAAATCTTCAGAAAGGTTACAG
Source organism: Glossina austeni (assembly GCA_000688735.1). Taxonomy (NCBI): domain Eukaryota; kingdom Metazoa; phylum Arthropoda; class Insecta; order Diptera; family Glossinidae; genus Glossina; species Glossina austeni. The sequence goes on along the minus strand of KK502527.1, from coordinate 582,466 downwards.
ACGTATTGGAAGATGCGAAATTTCCAAAGCTCATGGGACGCTTGCGTCTGGTTATATCAATAAAATTGGAATAACAAGTTGCTTTCAAGGAGTTATAATCTCGTCTAGTGCTAGAGTACAACATATAATCTCTAATCAAACCAATCTGAGTGAATATTTAAGGAGCCTACTTTTTTTATTCCGAACTATCCATAGATGCAGGGGACTCTCAAGTGTGATTAGACTTAAACCAAGACGGAAATTACGGAAAAAAGCTGACTGTAAATAAAGGATAACGAATTAATATCTTCAGAGCGTAAGTCTCAGTCTACGCCGCCCAACAAGTTCTTAAGTTTAATGTAATTCGTTTTAGCAAATAAACGCTAATCACTACTGACATGGTTACATGGTCCAGTGCCAGCATGGCATTATTTCCACCAAATAGAATTTTCAATAAATCCAAAGGATGCAAAATAAATGAGGAAATGAATTCAGCCGAAATGTGTGCCACTAAGTGTTCATTTATTTGATAAGAGATATTTAACTCAGTTTGCTACTGGTAACCTTTGCCAGTACCCGTATTCGTCAAATTTATAGCAGATAATTTGACGATTTTTTTATTAATGAAAGCGTTATAATGTACCGTCGGGTTTGGCTGCACAAGAAGAAAATTTATTTCGTTTTTGGAAACTTTTACGACCGCTTAAACCGTATAATTGACTTATTAGTTGTTGTTGTTGTGCAGTTGCCGATCTTTTACTCTATTACATATATTACTTTATATGTACTTTATCATCATTGTTCAGTCCTTCCTTTTTTTTTGTTCAACGGTTCATCAACTCCATACTATTAATTAATACTTTTTTCTTCTTTTTTTTTATGCACATACACAATAGTTGCTTAGTTAATAAAATGATATTTTTTATTTTTCTTTTTAAGAAAAAATATGCTTTTTATTTTTCTTTTTAAGAAAAGATATGCTCTAAATAGTTTTTGATTTTTCTAAAGTTTATATTTAGCCAAAGCGTCAGCGCAAAATATTTTTAAGTAATTTGAAAATAATATTTTTATATCACAACCAGGAATAATTCATTTTATAAAAAAGTTTAGTTATTGGACTCGTAACACAGTAAAAATCGTTCTTAAAACAATTTTCTCTCCTGTTTAAGCACAGAAAAAAAAAATTTGTTCATTTACATAGAAAAACGTCCGCTATCTTTTTTTTTTCCTTCTTTAGAGCCACTATTTTCTGGATCTTAATTTACTTTACATTTTAAATATTTCATAGATAGTCCTCCGCCTATTAAAACTGATTCTCTCCTAGATTTTTTTTCTTTTTCTTGATGTAATTTTTATGCTAATCCCGAAAAATTGTAAACATGAATTATTTCTTATTTTTCTTTTCAATTCAGACATCTAGAAGTTCTTTTGCCAACACCCTTTTTCTTCTTCCTACTCATCTCCCCCAACGAGAACCACCACAAAACGGAAAAATCAAAGCTATGTCAAAACAATTTCTTTGCGTGTGTAAACTTAACAATTTCGGTCATACAGAGTTGCATTCTTAGTAAACTAAAATTGCTTAGCTAAAGCCACACTTTACAACAGCCAGGGGTGAACAAGATAGCCCTTCCTTGTCATTAGCCTGACCATCTTTTCCAGGCCGCTGCACTCCTGCCGCTAGGCCTTAGTAAGGCTTATCTAATGGTGTAATTACAATGCTTTCCAGTACTCGATAAGCCTATGTTTTGATTCTTCGGAAGGTTTCGGAAGGCCGCTACTTTCAGAGCGGCGTCCTCCCAGAGTTTTAGCACCTACTCCTTTAACCAGTGGGCCGTGTCCCTTCTCTTGCAGGTTAGTATAAACCAACCTTGGCGGAAACTGCAGCCAGTAAATTGGGGCATGAATTTTTTCTCGCTTTATGTCAGCTCATTATCGTTCCACGACATTTTCGCGTCATCGATTCGAATGATTTCCGGAATTCAATTAATGTCAATGGAGGCGGTTTTTTCACCATCATGCTTAAGTAAAGAATATAAATTATTTATATACACATACCCACAAAAAAACAATACAAAAAAATCGAACATATTACGTCCAAACACAAACAACAAAAATTATACCAAATTATGAAAGCGGTAATTTTGAATGTATCATGTGAATGTGACTATAGAAGAAATCGAAAGAAAGATTGCTATAAGTGACTTGTTTCGTAAATTACCAAGTCAGGAAGTGTATTGACAATGAGAGGTGGTTGGTTCTGTGATACAATTCAGACTCTATGTTTTTTTTCTATATCGGTAGTTATCGCTTTCAATGTATGCTACGCTTTTGTGCTTGACGAGAACACGTGTTAAGTTTGAAAATTAGTGGACAAGCAGGAGAGAAAAAAAACGTATACAAATGTAAAAGTCCAACATAATTGAGATTTTTGAACCTGATTTTGACAAAAATATATTATAATTGTTATTATTATTATTAGATTTTAAGACTAAGGTCTCAAAGAATTGACATCTATCGACTTTTCTGAAAACTCTACATCCATTAGAGAAATTAATTGCAAAAGAAAAATATCCAGCAACGATTCACTCGAACACCTTCGGAAATACAGTTACTTTTGCATTTCCTGTGTAGTTCTGAACTAGGTGTCTACTACCATTTTTATAAATAGGAATAAGAAAAGTACTTTTTCAAATTTCGAGAAACACACCTGTTATCAGAAAAAGGTCAGAGATTGTTAGCAGAACACTACGCTGTAAATCAATGCGAGGCATTATCATAGATCGAGGGATACCATTCCCAAAAAACAAAGTACTTGAGGCTCTGAAGAGTATCAACTTCCAACAGAGTAATATACGACGTCGTAATAAATCCTTAAGCATTACACGAATAGGCAATTGTGGGGTCCATATTAGTTTTGTCGAAAGCATAGTTCATTTGAGAAATATTAGGATTTAACATAGTTTGAGACTGTAACGGAATACAGCAAACGGGGAAGATGAGAGTCCTAGCGTTCCAAGCACGCCAGCTTTGCTTGGATAAGAATAGCTTCCAGCATTAGTTTATAAAATCTCTTTAACACAAGTCAAAAAGTTTGCAAATATATGCACAGTTGATTCAAATAGTTGATTCTTGCTGCTGTTGTAACAAGTTCTACACTGTCCTTATCGCTAGCACGTTTTAGCCCAAGAAACACTCAGAAAATAAATGAGAATCTATGTTGATAAATATTCCGATTTTACCTTGTAACTTTTAATACTGTTTAGCAAACTGCCGAAAAATATCGGAGATTCTCAACAGATGCGCACAGTTAATCAAACTGTTGCCAGTTTCCTTTGAAGAGAGGTTTTTGAGATATTTTTTTTGAATATAAACTAAAATTTCATACTATCAAGAAATTCAAAAACCTCAAATGAATCCCGAAGACTTAAAACAAAAAAAAAGAAACAAGCATATATATGTACGCCAGCTGTTTTGCACTGTTGACTAGTATTGGCAAGCTGAATTAGAGCTACTAAAAATTTGGAAAGGGTTTTTTTCTTTTTTTTGAATGTACTTTGGTGTCGTAAAGAGAAACAAAAGGGACTACGACTGATAATGAAGCGAAAGACGGATTATACAGCGTTAAACCGGCGCACAGAATATATATAAATAGACAACACGTACTCGACATAAAATATAATTGAAACTGGGCACTACTTTAATGATTAATATATAGCCAATCGTTTTCAATTCCACTGAATTGATATACACATGACTGATTGCAATATGAAAACGATTGTGCTTAACGAGGTGTAATATATAAATATGTCATATGGAAAAATTAAGATAAACTCTTTTTCAATTCAAATCACCCAGAATAAAATTAATAAGTTCCTATAATATAACACTAACAGGTAATTCTTCAGCTAAATAGTTGCACAAAAAAGTTATAAGTTATAAGTTATAATTAATTGGTAAAGCAAACAACGTTATTTAGAATACGCCATTCAACACTCAATCAGAATTAATGCTATGTTGGGAGTATAAATAAGTCGACATCAAATGCGAGAAACAACAATACAGCACAGGAGTATTTACTTCTTCGCCAGCAAACTACGCTCATCATCGACATTTTTTTTTTTTGTATTCTTTTTTGATAAATTTTGGATAAAAAATGCTGATCAATTATTTTGTTTTACGCTGGTTTTTTATTGTTGTTGAATGTACAGAACCATCCCTTTAGTCAAAAAACAAAAAAAAAAAAATGGGATTAAAGAATTTTCTTTTATTATCGTATCACTTGAAATGCCTTTATTATATTCTCAGTGTTATGATTATGAATAAAGTTCCACTGTTAGCAAAATTTAATCTATTCTGAATTGTAAAATGTGATAAAATCGTTTAATTTAGAGAGCAAGGTAACGTTAGGTGTCTGACGACCTAGCTCCGACATGATATAGTGGTCATCCCGATCCAGCTAAGAAGTTTACCAGAACACAGACAACGCAGAATTTAATCATTCTTGTAACTTATCTCATGCCGCGGAGGTAAACGCCTCTAAACCTGCTATAATACATAAAGATTTCGGAATAAAAAACCTGTTTTTTGCTATTTAAGTATTTCCAAACTGATAATGGGATAAGTATAGTTTTGAATCAATTTTCGGCCATTCGAATGCGAAAACGCATTATAAGAACTTGATTTAATACAGTGTCTTTTCGAAAGACCTGTGAAACTTGTAAAGGGCACTCTTGGATGACCAAATATTAATAGTTACGTCCTAAGTTTTTGGAGTAAGAACTATTTGCAATATATGTGCTTTCTAACCCTAAAAGAAATTTTTAGAAAATTGTTCACATCCATACAAAGGTCTTGACAACACATATCAGAAATGAAGTAAATGAATTGGAAGGTTATTGAAAGAACATATTAGCTCTAATTTCTCATAAGCTAAGTTCAAATGAAGCATGTTAGTGAGTCGCAATTACAACCAATGTAGAGTGTGTAGAATGGAACATGAAAGAAATAAAAGATGAAACCAAAAAAATAAAATTGCATCTACCATCCAAGAAGGAACCGTAGAAAGATAAACGTTTAATATGAAAGTCAATTGTTTGTAATTTGTGGATTTGTGTGTTGATTTTTTACCTTATCGTGATAAAAGCGGGGCTAAGTTTGACACGAAGCTTCTTGTTCTGGACAATGCGTTCGTAATTATAATTTCAATAACTGTGCCATTGACTCCCACCATGAAAACAGCGAACACAATTTTTTGGAAAGCATAGTACTTTAGAAAACTTTGTTTACTGCTAGCGATTAGTGTATTACTTAATAGACATTGTCTCTGTCAACAGTAATAATTTTTTAAGCTGTAAGTCTCCGCTTTGCAGTATTTCGTAATTATTTGCAAGAAATAAGTGGACATAGAAGTGCGAATGTGAACGAAATAGAATTACTATTGGTTTTTTATAAGAACAAAAACGTATTGAAAGAAACGCTCATACTGCGTGGTTAGCACAAGCGTTCATGTTAGGGTTGATTGATTTGTATACCACCCATTGATTTGTAAACATTCTGCACCTGTTTTTCTCCCAAATGCACATACCACCCACTGATTCATTCTCAAATTCGCATACCACCCGTCGATTTGTAAACATTATAATTATGCCAACGTGTTTTCCAATCCTCGAAGCAGTTGCTAAAGTCGATTTTCGCAATGGACTTGGCAAAGTAAATGTTATTGGCAATAACGCTACCCTAAATTACAACTCTTCCATCAAAAGCCCTTCGCATGTATTCATCGGCATGGTTAAAATTAACATTAGATAATGTTAAAGCGAATCTTTAATTCTACAACTAGTATTCGCATGAGCAATATCGTTCGTAATACAACCAGCGTTAGAATTACTATAAGGGGGATTTGAATAAGGCATTATATTTGTATTTAGTTGATATTTGTAAAAATATGTAAGTTGCGAAAGGGGACACACATGGCAATAAACCAAGAATTTCAAGTCTGACAGTAGCTTCTGTAATCGGGCAAGAATTAATAGTACTTTTTGAAAAGCGCCCTTTAAATTCAAGCAAAACCAGAATGTTTGATATACCAATCTTAGACAACCTAAAAATCGAAATGCTAGGATTGAGTTTACCAAATGTCTCCTGAAATCGATTAGCATTAGCAGCAGCATCAACACCAGTAATGGCATTTGGCGATTGGCATTAGCATCAGCATTAGCATAAGAGTTAGTAACAGTATTTGCTTAGCAATAGCAAATTTTGTTCATATTAGAGACGTAAAAATTTGTAAAGCATAAACCAAAAACAAAATTGTTTCCCTAATTCTTAGCGTGAAAAAAAAATCTTCTAAACTTTGCTTAGAAGTCACCGACTTAGCTATTTATTTCTTAAGAATTCTACCACAGAGTCAATTCATATTACTTGCGCAAAATATTTTCCAGGCAAGTGATTGGCAGAATGTGCTTTTCAAACGCTGCTTACAGTTTCGAGTTCGCTTATGTGGAGTAGGACACATCCCGCATGCCCAATACTTTTCCATTGTTTACAGAGCAGGGTAATATAAAAATGAACTTTAAGGTGACGCGATTTTTGAGGCGCATAGGATCGAGAAATTGCCAGAGCTTGTTTGCATAAGAAAGTACTTCAAGATAGGCACTTAAATACGCGATGTAAATGATGCAAAAATTAGTAATTTTTGCAAGAAAAATGGCAGACACGAGGGTCAAGAAATATATCCTAGGTTTGTCAAAATATTACGCAGGCTAAAAAGAAGAAATTCCACTCACATTAGTTCGTCTCAAAGATTGGGAAAGTGTCTTTGTATTTAGGGTATGAGTATTTCGCAAAATATATATAAAATATTTCTCCATTTCGCATTTCGTATATAAGAGTCATTCGCATTCAAATCACTGGTTTCTGGTCCTTAATGCTCTTTGTTAGTGTTTTGTTAAAACTTACAGGTGGGTGCTGCGTTAATTTTTTCACTTTACAATTTGCTTTTTTTTTATAGCTCAATCACGAAAAGCAATTCAGGAGAAATCACGAAAAAGCAGCAATGCATGTAAAAAGCGTACGTATCCATGCACCTGAATATTAAAAGGTAAAAAAAACAATTAAATGAGCGAGTCTGAATTTCTATACAAAATTTAGTCACACCTAAGAGTAAAAGAAACAATTAAACTTAAGGTTTTTATGAGGTTTTAACACAAGAGCTGAGAGCTTGTCATAATAGTTTTATAATGTACAAAAATTTAAATAAATGTCTTCGATTTAGACATAAAACATATAAAATTTTCATAGATTCTTTATTTAACTTAAACTATTTCTAGGGGAAAACATTTACTAACTTTCGTAACAGCACTTTGCAACTAAATCGGAATAAAAAATAGGCCCAATATTTGACATTATTTGTGATAAATTATCAGGAACCATTCAAGGGATAAGTGGGTAAGAATGTTTGTACTAATTTCTTTTGAAAACGTAGAATTCCGACAAATGAAAAGGATAGCACTCTAAATGACACTATCAAGTGTGTCTAATAAGAAGGATTTCACATAAGTAAGAAAAGGCAAACGTCAGGTAAAGTGTCTTTGAATTTTTTAATTTTCATCGAAATTGAGTTAACTTTTTTTCACTTTCATTAAACTTATCACCGTAAAGTAAGGAAAAGCCATAAATTTTACAAACATTAAAACATAAACCGGCACACTTGGCCGCAAACGGTACTGCCAACTGCAAGAAAAATTTGAATTAAAAGTAATAAAAATCAAGGACAAGAGCATTAATAGGGATTTTGTTACTCTTCGAGCAGTAAAAAAAAGAAAGTGAGAGAGAGAGAGAGAGCAGAAGAAATTGTTCTCAATCGTAGATGCGCAACATTAAATAAAGCTTTCACCCACATTCTTCTCCTGAGTTTTATAAAAAAAAAGAAACACAACAAAACAAATGATAACAAGAATATGGGAGTCAAAGAAAAACGAGACAAAAATATAACCGACTTGGCACTCAACTACGTGTTGTGTGTTAATGGTATTGAAAGAAGAAAAGTTAAACAAAGCAATAGGCACAAGAACAGAAAACTGGAACATTAAACCTTTTGAAAACACCTGCTGGAATATGGAACTTATGGAACTTTGGAAAAGTGCGTGTAATAATTATTAGTACATTAATAATAATGATGATGGCAATGACGATGGTGATAATAATGATAATGATAACGATGAGCGGAGAGTAATGAGTGTTTTAAAAGCTTTCTTGTTTTTTACGGAAAGTAAGTTTTCATTCGTTTTTTTTCTTTTGGCAAAAGCGTCATAGTCTCAGTCTATTTCAAGCTCTCCGAAACCAAAGGACTTTCGTTTTATGTTGTTGTCGTTGCTCGCTATTGTCATAGACATACTCTAAGATTGCTGTTGGTACTGATGACGGCGACGAAAGTAAAAATACCTAGTTAATAACTATTCAGTCATGGAGTTCCAGTTGTCGGGTCAATTTGGAACGTAAAACGTGTTAGTATAAAATTCTCGAATAAAATTTCCACAAAACGTGAGCGCTTTAAAAAGGGGGAAAAAGTGGAAAATATAAAAAATTAAAAAAAAAAAAGCGTTTAAAAGAAAAATTATCATAAATAAATAAAAAATTATGAAAAGTTATACATAAATTAAAAACCTAACAAATTAAGTGAATTTTTTACATAAAAAAGAAAAATAAAATTAAAAAAATTGTGTGTTACTTTAACTTATTTTCTATTGTCGTTACTGTCGTTACTCTTTTAAACCTTGCGTTTGTCTAATGGATTTGTAACTGAACGTCGTTACTGTTGTTTGGTTGGTACTTTAAAATTCTAACCATTGTTGCTGTCATTTACCGTTTTTCAAAGACCTTATTGTTTTTGTTTTTGTTCTTGCAATATATGGGTAGTAAAAACTTGCACAAGTTCTGCTTACTTAGCAGTGGTGCTATGCCCTGCATCTAAAGGTTTTAATTGTAATACTTCATAACATATTTACATGGACACATACGAGTTTATTCGTATGCCTTACGTACGTTATCCTTGCTTTTCGAAAATGTTAACATTTAATATTCTCATTGTCATTGCAAACAATTGTTAAACAGTGCAGGAACACAAGTCAAGAGGAAAAAACTTTGAATGCAATGCATGGTAACAAATAATATTATAAGAATATGTTTATAAAAAAAAAAAGAAATTGCCAAAAATAAAATTATTAATTAATTAATAAAATTTACTTTAAAAGAATTAATATACAGCAATTTTAATATCTAACAAACACAAGTGTTTAATAAGAAAATGTCTTTTAATTCTTCTTGTTGTTCAAGACTTATTTTCAAAGAAATAAATTGTTTAGTCGCTTCGTGCAAATAATTTCTGCATACGATCTAAACGACTGCAAAGTAGCGGAAAGAAAGAAAAAATAAAAAAATTTTTACCTTTCGAGTGTGTCGAACGGTGCCATATTCAGACCTTAATTCATCCTTATTACTTTTTGCTTTTAGGTTTAGTTTGGAACATAAAACTTGCTAATGCTAATGAGCTTTGCATTTTTTATTTCTTTGGAAATGAAAGATATTTACGTTTGATACAAACGAAGTATAGGATAAAGGGGAGTAATGTATACCGAATGAGTGTCAAAGTTAGAGTTTGAATGTAAAGGTAATAAGTTATTAATATTAAGATAATGTGAGCTACGCACGTAAGCAGAAGAACACTTTGTGCTTCCTACCTAAGCGAAAGTTTTTGCCGTAGCATTTATATTTGTTTAAATTGATTTGGTCAGAGGCACAGAGATACATTAGTTTTGGGAAAAGCTTTAATGTATTCTAAGTAAGATTTTGTGACTTTTTCTAGAATAATTCCACTTAGTTTTTAGTTTAAGAAACGCGTATGGGGCTACTCTCTTGATGAATGTACCCATTTTCGTTTTTCCTCCTTTATCTTAAACAAATTTTTCTATAACTTATGTAATTTTCAACCCTTTAGCAAGATTGCTGTGCCGATAAGGAGTGTTGCCCACAACAAACTATCTTAATGTGAATTGTTGTTTTATTATGAAACATAGGTTTTTGCCTTTGATGCCTGTGCTAGGATGACCAGATTTCGCTTCGTGCTCTAAGTCTTCCACACACCTACGGGAACATTTGAATCATTCATTAAGGCGTGGTTGCCATGTTTATAACGAGAATCTATTTTGAACAATATTGATTTCGTTTCTAACAAAAAACTTGACACAGTTTTCTGACACATCCAGTAAAAATTCGTTCAATTTACTAAAGGTAAGCTGCGTAAAGGCTTATACGCTAAGCGGTAAAACTGTCTGCAAACTGTTCACCCAAAGATGAATAGAAATTGCATTTCAATTGATGTTAGGTCCTTGCATGTTTTGATCGTTTTTTGATTTGGAAAAACCATTTTTGGAGAACAATTGGTACAATATTTAATTCAACATTTCTATATCAACATTTCCAACATTTTCTATACCTTTTTCTCACCTTTCTGACAACAAGGCGATACCCTGTCGAAAGAACGTTGGTTTGCTAGCGATCCAATCATCGATTCATTTTTGTACTACTCCAGCATTTCAAAAGCCATGCCAGCCAAGCCATTCTGCGTCGATTTGAACAAAAGGGTAATGAGAAGGCGTTACCTCTGCTCAATACGTTGTGCAGAGAAAGACTTCTCATTCGAGCTGCAACAGGGTATCCTTGACAAATCTTGTAATGTGTGGCCGAGCGTTATCATGCAAGAGGATGACTTGCGTCTTTTAATCGCTATTGTTCGACTTTTTTCAACAATACATCGTTCAATTTATTGAATTGACATTGAATCTGCCGGAACAATTTCGTTCGCTTTTAGCAGTTCGTAAATACAGTGCATCTGCCGGATCCCACCATATGTGCAGAAAAACTTGAAAGCCGTGAATATTCCTCTTCGGTGGATGGCTCTCCTGGACTAATCCATGACTTTTTTCTATTGGGGTTGTCGTATACATCCACTTTTCATCGTTAGTCGCAATACGATGCCGGAAACCGTTCTTTTTTTTGCTTCTCAAGCAGTGAAAGCGCGATGTTGAAACGCTTCGAAATGGTATATTTAGTCAATTCGTATCAAAGTCATTTCCGCTGCTTTTGAATGTTTCCCATTGCATGTAAACATCTAGAAACAGTTGAACAGTTGAGCTTTTCGGAAGTTCTTTAATAGTTTGAGCTGGGTTTTTGTCCCTCAAATCTGCTAATTCATTGTTTGCGAACTTTTTTGATCGTCCAGACAGCTCTTGATCATTAACATCAATGTCATCAGTTTTAAACCGTTGAAACCAAAACTGACAACTGGAATATGATGGAGCAGCATAACCATAACCTTCTAAACGTGTTTCATGGGCTTCGACCGCATATTTCTTCAAATCTTAAGTTATTAGCGTCTTCACGGCGTATAACTCAATAACGCTAAGCGGAAAACTACGTTTTAAGGACATTACTCTATTTACCTCTAATATTTTATATATATGTGTAAGTGTATGCAGGCCATAGGGCCAAGCGTTGGAAATTCCATTAATGCATGGTATTTGTTTTTGTTCGCAATGAAGATCTCTCTTTAAACAGCCCCTTAGCAGATTATGTATCCTTAATAAAGTTTTAAGACTTTCTCCATACAGTTCTAATTACATTTGAGTAGTTTTATACAGGACGGTGTTGTAGTATAAACTATACGTAATATTGATAAGAATAATTAGGAAAATCGCATCTGGTTATAATGTCCAAGTCACAACTCTGAGAATGCAGTCTAAACTGATCCATAAGATCTCTTCCGATTAAAGAAAATTTTTACAGTACAGACTTATTCTTAGGTGTTTAAGATATGATAATTATAATTATTATTAAGTGTATTCCATGTATTTTTTCGTCATTTATACCAAGTGTATTACTGTTATGGTATATTTAAGACGTCAACATATCAAGAAGGCTTGTGCCACCAGAATAGCCAATATACTTATATACGCGACGCACTAAATAGATGAGCGTGGATTATATAACAACATGTATTCACAAAAGTACTGAGCCTAACAATAAAGTTAACACAGATTAATTTGAAACGCCCATGCATATAATAATTGAGAATTGAATGAAGAAAGTCAATATGAAAAATTTCAATCTTCTAAATAAAAACAAGTTTAAGTGCTTTTAGGAAGCTCAATATGAATTTTTGCGCAGACAATATTTAGCGAATGAAGTACGATGTTTAGTTCATTTAATGTGTCTTTAAATAATATTCGATCAATATCATCAGATTTAGTTGGATTGCAAAGATGTGTTCAACGACAATAACTGATTTAATAAGTAGAAGAAATTCGGTTTAACCTCTTCCGACGTACAGAAAAGAATCTCTTGAAACGACAGAAGTAATAAAACCTTCCTTTTTGTCAAAAATCACGTTATAAGTGGTATAACATTTCCAACACAATACGCGTAGTCTAAAATTGGTTAAAAGAAAGAAAAACTTGAAGTAGCATTACAGATTATATGTGACTTTAAATGGGAAAATCCAAAATGATATCCAAAAATGATACGAAAATATGGGGAAGTGGAGTTTTACATGACCAAAAATGTATTTTTTCTGAGAATTGTTGCCGATCAGTAATAGATATATATCGTTAACGTTAGACGCGATTTTCTTTCTGAATGTTTTCTGAACTCAGCGCAGGGCTAGCTTCTTCAATTTTCATTTAATTGCTTTAAAATTTGATCGCAGCTTCTAAATAATATTTTCTTATGAGAGCTCAGTCACTTTTCAAAATATATAAAAATTGCTCCATTTTAAGACCGATTTTCGAGCGATTTTTCCATAACGAAGAATTGAAATTTGTTAAAACCACTTTTTGCAAAAAACGTTCCCAGATATTCAATAACAATTGTTTTTAACTTGCTGCTCTAGATGCGAAGTGTAAACAATTTGCCGGTTGCTAAATCTTTAATAATGTAATTGGACTGTACAATTTTAAGATGAATCCAATATATATACCAAAATCCAAATCATTGTCGTCTATAAGTCGTTAAAGGCGACATTTTCAAATTATTAGCTTTTTTCTATTTTCTTTTATTCGAGTGTTGTTACGATTGCGACTGTTGGACTATTCTACGTTGAAAAAGTTAAGATGAAAATATTGAAAAGTCCTAAAAGAGCGTAAGAAATCTCTCGAAATAAACTTAAAAGGCATAATTAAATATAGATAGCCAATATGAAAGGACGGTGTCCTTCAAACGCAGCAGGATTTTCTTGCCAAACCAGCTATGCGATGCACACGATATTTTATGTATAATCTATCTGTAAACGTAGCACAAAGAAGACAAATAAAAAAACAAGTTAATATCCGCCCTTAAATAATGTATGTAGTTTGATTATAACAGAAAGGCAAGCGAAGATCCATTAAATTGATCGCAGGTCGTATATATTTCATATCAAATACGGTGTGGTAGCACTTTAAGAAAAATTATAAATCGGGCAATATTCACAAAACGATTTTGTTCGAATTGTTGAACCTAGGGTCCTATTGCTAGATTTTTTAATGCCGAAATCTTGATTTTAAAATAAAAAAAGAGAAACCAATGCGGTGTGGACCTTTATCTTTAAACATATGCATTAGGTTTTATTGCTTCCTTTTAGTTTTGCAACTTTCTGTGTTTCTGAGGGATCCCAAGAGGAGACGATAGTAACTGAAATAACGCCCATAATTAAAACCACTGAGAACGTTGCTTTGAAAGGAGTGCAAGTTTGACCGAATTACCGAGTGACTCCTGCTTCTTATTACATGAACCTCAAAAGCATCAAATACTCACTAAATGATCCTTAAAATTATTCATAATGTCGCGACAAGAGGATTAATATTGAACTAAAAAGTTTTAGGTTTACTGAAGTCATTAAAGAATTCAATACTGAATAATTTTTCAATGAATTATTGGATCCTAACATACTTCAACACAACCATACTCCTAACTGCGATGACAGACTGCTTGATCTCTGCTTTGCTAATTTTTCGAAGATAGCTGTAAGTTGTTGTCCCTCTTTTGGGTTTACCTTCGCCTTCGAAGCAAGTACCCGCCATCGCTTAACAATAGTATTAAATATGACAAAAATAGAAATACAAGCTTTTTAAAAAATTTATGGAAAGTGGTTCTGCTTCTGACTATTTCGCCCATTCTGCTGCAAGGCATAGATTTTTTATTATTATTAAAATATTAACCGTCAATGTTATCGCAGATACCTTCAGTTGATAAAATCCTTACTGCTCGTCAACTCTAAATATTTTTAAAAGTTTGTCGATTCCAAAAGAAAAATGTCCATATATCTCCCGTAGGTTGCTTTCAATGGCTCCGAGCCCTCTTGTGATATTGAAACTTCAAATCTCTTTGCTGAATACTTCCGACAAAATTTTTCAACTGCTGATTCCGATTTAACTGTCAACAATCCATATTTGGTCACTAACTCGGTTCCAATTCCTAACTTGGTAATTCTAGAAAACGACATTTTACATGGTTCGAGGTCTCTAAAATATATTATAGTTGGGCGCCTGCGCGTGAGGGCATATAATATTTCATTTTATGTGTGTCAATAATTCTCTTGGCAGATGAATGTAAGAGCGTCAAATCGTAATGAGAATCGCCCTCGAAAATTTGTATTATTAACCGACCTTCAAGTTGCAAAAAAATTTAAATTTTTGTGATATAATGTTCGTCATTTATTGAAAATTCTCCAAATAAACTGTTGTCACAATTTTGACAGGCGAGAATCCATAAGATGCAAATGAAAAAATTAATTCGATTAAAACTTGTACTTAAACTTTTAAAGATTCCGGCAAACTTTAAGCAAAGCATCACAACATTAATTCTCTATTTACTGCAGGCATAAAGTTTCGATTTAGGCTTCGTTGCTTGTTTGAAAATCTTGTTTTTTAATACGCTTCTATAGGCCATCGATAAGATCCTAGTGAAATAAATAATCCCTGCTAATGAACTTAATCTAGCACAAATAACTCTTATTTTTCTAGTAAATTTTTGTCTGAAAGCAAAAAAAAAAAGTTGCTGATAGAGCATATGATTCGAAATTCATGAAGACGCTACGTGAAATATTTTACCTCTTCTCTTTTAGTTTCAGAAACCTAGAAGGTGGATATAATTTTCATTTGCCGTTTGATTGATTGATACTTTTTGCCATTTTCCTGGTAAAAACATTATGCTCACTCCTCCTTCAACTCCTTCAACTTTATACCGTTAAGTGACTTGTACAGAGAGCGAAATAAGTGGTAGCAGCACAGAGCAAAACCTGGACTATACCGTGAATGCTTCAAAAGCGCCCAGATGCGCCCTGCGAATTTGCGCAAGCCCATTAAAGATATGTATAGTCTGGTTTTGTCCTCTTGCTGGTTTTGGTTCGGTTTTGGACCCATTCGCTCAATTTTGTGTTTTGATCTCTTTTTGCTAACAGATAGATATCAATCTCTACAGAAAATCTCTGCAGGAGTAATATGTTGCTTAATGTTTAGTTCTTCAGTTCGTCTAAACGGTTTAAAGAATTTCATGGATTTTCATCAGAAAAGAAGCTGCTGATTTTGATGAAGCATCGTCCTTACAAGCCTAAAAAAAGCAGTCGTTGCGTTCGCAACCGACAATAACCATAAAGCTGTATGCATATAAGATGGAAATACGTTTCCAGATCAGCGGAAGCAAGCAAGCAAAGCCTGGCAATCAAGTATTGGAAAAATTAAGCAATTGCGGAATAGTCGCTGTTTGGTGATATTGCTTGATTCCGGAATCGAAATTAAATTATAATTGCAGAGAACACGAAACGGATTATGTAATCAATAATAGAGTGTCAATGGCTTAACCTTAACAAACTGCGATTAAGTGGAGTTACGCAATGTTCTACTGTTTAGTAGAACATAAGCTAATACTTAAAACAAATCTGCGCCTTCGTAGCCAGAGTAAACCAATAACTCTAAGTATATGTTCGTAAAATAGTAAAGACCATGTTAGATTACGCAGCATAAATACGAAGAATGGCTTCTGAACGGATTCAGTTGTGACATCGGTAACTAAGAGAACAAGCAAGTACGTGAAGCACATTCAAAAGACAGTCATATTAGACTTATTAATAAGTTTTCGCCATGTAATGGTCACAAATAGATCGTCACAATTTAGCAAACATGCTCTTTGTTTAAACGCAAATTAAATTTAAAGAATAGCGTGGTCTAGTGAAGAGAATGACTACAAAGCTAAAAAAACATTCAGGAAAAATAAATTTTAAATAATTGGTCTCAATAGCTTCCGTAGAATTCTAACAGGTATTCGTAAGATGTTTGGGGCACAAATTATTTCGAAAGCTCATCTAGATAGCCTGAAGTGCAAAATATTATTAAAATGAGCTGTTAAACAAAGTTTTGCAATTTATTTATTAGCTTGATGTAATAGGCATACAAGATTCGTTTCAAGGTTAACGTTGTTTTCTTACTTCTTTTATTGGTTACTATTTATATTTATTTTAATGACGCCCCTACAAAAAAATGAACATAAATATATGTCCATACATATAACACACACACACACACACACACACACATGTATATATAATATATATACGCATGTTTCTCTATATAATAAATATATATGAATGTGTACGTAAATGTATATATATGTAACCACATAAGCATAATGATAATAATGACGATGATGCTTTTGGTATCGCTGTTGATAATGTTTTGTTGATGAATGGTAATGTAAAGCAATTAAATGATAAAAATGTGTTTACCGTTATAACGTGAAAAACAAAGTATATTGTTTTTTAAATATAACAGCTGCGGCAACGACAGGAAGAATGTCAGTATCCATTGCATTTCTGCGTGTGAATGCATATTTTACAAGTATTCGTTAAGTGTAGTGCAATAAAGTACAGTGCACTACATGAGTATAATCAAATAAGTGGAAATGAAACTTTAAATTTGCGGTCCATCTTGGTAACAACTGCATTCCATTTACATACATGCACACAGGCTCATGAATATATATGTGAACGAAAACATGACAAGAAACAATATAATAAATGTAGAGGTTGATGGTGATGAATAAGAAAATAAAAAAAATACTCGGCAAAAACTTTTATATAAATTATTACACCTTATTGCGAACAAAAAGAGTTTTGGTATAATTAAAACACCGTTAGTTAACATATGAAAATTAACAAAAGGTGAGGCTTGGTATACAATAAAAAAAAATATATAAAATGTTATTAGGAAGGATTAAGAAATTAAGGATGTGTCATAAAACGAAAAACGCCTTGCAGAAATTCTTGCATATCCTTTATATCAAGCTAATATAAAACAGAAAATAAATTATATTGAACTCTTTATTATCCATCGCTGGCTTACTAAGTATACATCATATATCGTGCAATGTTATTTGTAGAAAAGGCAGCGTTGGGATATCGCCCATTAAATTTAACACGTTACTGTTGATTGTAAGGCAGAGAGAAGTCTAATTCACTCGGAAAATTGGTCGCACAAATTAAGGGAAGAAAAAGAGGTAGTAATGTTCGTCTACAAAAATCAAAGATGTTTTCCTTTTATTTTAAATAGTAATTATTTATTTTATTATTAAACAAGTGTGTCCCATTAAACCGATAAGGCATCATTATCCATAATTCTTGCACATTATTTTCCTGTGTGACCAACCTGTGCGTGTCCTGTGTGTGTCTGTTATCAATATGCTCAAAAGTGGTTTGATTTCGTTTCGTTTTGGTATTTTGTACTTGCAAATGCAGACTTGGTCTACGTAATTCATACGATATCCAAATACTTTGGACTGCACTGCCTTAAATGCAGTTATAAAATATATTCTTTCGTACCATCCAGTTTATTGTTAAAGACTTTGATTGGAAAAAACTCTATGAACTTTTTTCTTCATCTACTGCAATTGTAAATCAAACGATCTACTATTGTTATGTGATTTTTCAGTACTCGTGCTCTATGTGATGTGATGTGATAAAAAATTTTTAAGGATCAGCGAACTTTGGATGTAATAGAAGACAGAAAGAAATCAGAACGGCAGACTGACCAACACCCAAAACAACAGACTTGGCTGAATCGATTTCTGGTTGTATAGGCATAAGTAATGTATGGAATGTTTAATGCATAGTTCAGTGCATCACAAACATTTGAAAACTTAACTTATCCCCGGCGAGTTATATAAAACTTATGTATCCCCCAAGGTTAACGGGAAAATACAACTGCAGACATAAAAGATGCTTCGATTAAACGAATTAATGAACAAAAAAAGAAAAAACAATTATATGTGCTTACCAACACTTTGCTACGAATCTCTTTCGTTTTACCTTTGATATGTTTATGAAGTTATCCTATAAAATTGGAATAATTTTTGTAGCAGCACGTTCGTTGGTTGCCGTAGTATTTAATAATTGTTATATTTAATTTATTTTTAAATAGTTTTCTTTTTAGTCATCACAACCTTGTAAAGGAAGATGAGTTTTCAATTAATTCAGATTAAAGGTTAAATATTGACTAATATAAATATAAATTAATATAAAGTAAATACTAATAGATGAATAAAATAAAGCGGTAAATAACCGCTCTGACAATCCCTTCACAGCTATAAATTAAATGGAGTGAAATAGAATTGACTGAAGACTTCTAGATAGCAAAAGAAGAAATATAGAATAATTTCGCTAGAAGTGTTAAGTCTAGCAGTTGTCGGATATTGGCTGTTAAGATGTTCCGTTGCAATCTGACATTCATAACACACGCGAGCGCCATGATTTTAGGACCTATAAACAAGAACGGATATGTCATGGCAATCCTTTCAGTGCGGCCTTCAATTGAAAGCTACCACAACCACACCACGGAAAACGTGGAAAACGTTTGCATACGCGTTGCAGCTCTCTGTACTTGTAACACTCGCAAAAATGTAAAACTGATAATTAGTATAAACATTCCTTATTTACAGGTACAGATAAGATTTTAAAAATGATAAGACAATGAAAACTGACCCGTATTATAAAGAAATGCAATAGCAACTTGAAGCAACGGCCGATTTAAGATTTAGTGCAAATAGGTAGATGAAGATATGTCTCGAAGAGCCCCATTGACGCCTCTACAATTATTCTGCAATTTGGCGGTTTTGTCCTATTTTTCTTAAGTTTTTTTTTCTTGTTTTAATAGCGACTTGGGCGAATTTTTTTTTTCTATTTTAGTTTTATAAACAAATTAAAAAGTGAATAAGAATATTTGAGAAAGCGCTATGTTACGAATTATCGAAGTATTAAATATTTTTAAAGCACAAGAGGAAAGTAAAAAATATCCTAAACTGTCGTAAAAGAGTATTTCTAAAATTTCCACTTTAATAACTCAAAAAAAAAAAAAACAAAAAAGAATAAATTCATATTAGAAATATAGAAAAGGTTTTATTTAATTTAAAAATTCGTTCATTCAATTTCATAAATCAACAGAAACGAAAGATCACCGAAAGCTTTAATGTTCTATTCAGCTTTAGATTTGAGAGAATAAGAAAATTTAAAACCATAACGAATAAGCAACAAAGGAATGCAATTAATTTTAATTTAACATAAATAGTCTTTGTTTTCGAAGCCTGTGAAATGTGTATTATGTGTGTAATGAAAAGCAAACAAGTTCATTAACTTAAATTTCCGTTTAGTTACATATTAGTAACAGTAATAACAACAGGCAGTCAACCTGTTAGCTGCAACTTATACGTCAGGAGCGAACGCGGAACGGAAGTTGTTTATCTTTTGCCTTTAAACGAAAGCAACAAATTATTAAGCGCCATTAGTTATACAAGTGTTTACATAAGTGCTGATATATGTAAGCATGCATACATGCATGCAAGCGTAACTATAAAAGCATGCATAAATAAACGTCGTCGGCGCATGTGCATGGTATGTGGTTAAAAACAATTATAACTTTTACATGAAATGAGTAGAGGAAATTAAGCCTAAAAGTATACTAATTATTTATTTGAGAAACGCAAAAAGAAAACGCAACGACCTATAGCATATGTTCTGAATAAAAAAATATGCAATAAGTTTGCTAAGATGAATTAAACCAAAAACAAGGAAAAACAAGCATCTTACACCAAAAAATATGCAATAAGTTTGCTAAGATGAACTAAACCAAAAAAACAAGAACAAGCATCTTACCATTTCAATAAATTCCTTAATATATATGTGATTTTTTGCAGTAGTAGATGACTGCTCTCTTGGATTTAGTTGAGATGAACAAATCATGGTATCAAGTAATGGTTCATGATGTATTTTTGTACGCATGAGAACGAAAAAACGAACTTTGGATCTGCGTTTCAGCGCAGAGATATTGTGCAGTTTTTTGAAAAACGGAAAAAGGAACAAATTTAACAAAGAATCAAATTGAAAAATTTATTTTAAAAATGTAAGCAAAAAAAAAAAAAATACTTTATAGAAATGTGTACCACCTTGTTAGTTTTCTCACATGAGTTGATATAACATTTAACGCATTGCTGTGTATCAGCGCACTCTTACTTACATCAACACCTTTCAAAACGCCCCAAAGTTAAAAACAAAAAAAAAAAAGTAAAAAGAGGAAGAATAAAAGCGGAAATAAAAAGGAACCAAATGCAAAGCGACGTCTACTGCTACTATTTCTTACCTGCCTGGTTGCCGTTAGCCATCATTTAATTTTTTTCCACCCACTCCTTACTGTTGCTGTTTGTTCACTTGCCAAAAAAAGGAAAAAATTTCAATATACAACGTCACAACGTTTCACAAAAAAGTAAGTTTATTACGGTATATGTATCTAACTGATGATGAGTGGTTATAGTGTTAGAGTGTAATTGTTATACGCAATTACAAATAATTTTGTATAAGGTATTTTAATATGAAAAATGTGGAAAATAAATTACGAAATTACGTTAATGCATATGTAATTTCATCAAGTGTATGGCGGGTGCCAAGTATTAACTCCGCAAGTATTAACTCATTTAACCGTTAATAAGTTTCATTTACTCAACTGTTCTGTCAATTTATACTCCGAATGCATTGTTCCTCTTTTATATCCATAACTGAAAAATGGGGAAAAACAATGTCAGGCGTTATTTTTTTTTTTAATATGACCAATGAGTCAGAGAGTGTCTCTTATTCGTCTAACACAGTGACGGCCAGAAAGATGTGAGGGAAGAGAAACACATGGCAAGGTGGCGGCCGCGTCTAAATGGGTGTATGTCCCATTGGTAAGTGCTATGCCTTTTCTGGTTAGCATATGTAACAAAAGGAGGCATTGCAGGTTCTATCAAGGAAGATTCAAGTTCAGAAGTTCAATAGCCGCTAATAGGGTAGTCGATCAGCATATTATCGATACTTAAAGTTGGTCGTGAGCTATTGTCAGAAAAGCTAGCTGGTAATCGTCTGCTAAAACCATTGCTACTGCGACTGCGCAATTCAAGCGAAGCCTCATTGTTCGAATCGCACGAAATTGTTTCCTTGGCTCTCACAATAGAAATAAATTTAGACTTCACGACAAACTAACGATGTGAAATAACCCCTTATTTTGGTTTGATGTTGTTAGTTAATATTCTATATGAAACACGTTAAAATAAATTGATGCCGGAGTTATAAAGCGAAAGGTTGTAAAAATCTCAAAGCAGTCCACGCAAAGAAATTTGTAGAAAAGAAAGGAAAGAATAATCTCACAATATATGACGAGATAGGAAAACTTATGTCGTTGCCGAATGGTATTAGGGCATTAGACTTAAATTATTAAGGCTTACTGAAGAAGTTTCTACCATTTCCTTGCTTATACAAATTATTATATGCAATTGCATGGCGACTAGTTTCACCTAATTTTCATACATCGCCGGACATGGGTGATTAATTCCCTTCATGGAGAAGACAAGGTCAAATTTCTCTTGCGAGTCTGTTGAAACTTTTACGTAATGAGTAAAAAATGTGCAAGATGTTAATAGATGACCCTATGCCGTACGTGAGGCTCTCGACCTATGTAGCCCATTTCCAATACGAACTCGCATGCCAGAACTTCCAAATGTGGTGCAAAATTTTAAGTTTATATCTCCATTTTCGGGGTCACGATAATGTTTGCTACCACTGCAAGAACGGATGAACTGAACGACATGCTTAAATCTATTCAGAATTTGACATTGATCAAGAACATATATATATGTGCTATGGCGTCTCTGAAGCTTTCTTTTCGGCGCTGCAAGCTTTCTGGCAATATGAATACACACCTATTGTTTGCTGGTGGGTATAAAAATGCTTTTAGTCCTTGTTGCTGGTAAATTGAACAGTTAAGAATTTTACTAGTTTTATTTATTAATAAATTTGCGTTGCAAAAAATTTGATATCGAAAAATATGAAAATTTTTATCTTTTCACTGTAAGAAACCGAATTGCTATCGCGGCACAGAAGTCGGACGACAAAGCCTGGTTTTTAAAGTAAATGCAGCCAAAGTAGTCAATTAAAAAGTAAACTTACTTAAACTTAAAGTATTCAAGTCGTCCATAAATTGAGCAGCGGCCAGTCGAATACTTGTGTTTGCCGTTCAGCGTTTAATTTTCTATGTAGTTTTATTTATTTATTAGCTATATATTTGGTAAATAAACCTACCATGTATGAATTTAAAGGCTGGTGGATCAGACCATATGCTCACCTGTATTGAAAATTCTGCCGCACTTGATGTTTGAGCACCCGACCGTTGAGTTGTTAGTCGAGATCTTTTGTCTACTCGGCTACTCATGAGGATATATACTTTTATATTATCATGTTTTTATTCTTTTGTATCCTTGAATAAATGTAATTTCTACCTAGCAAATTACTACGTGTGTGAATCTCTTCTCGAATGGCGAGAGACTCAGCGTCGATTTATTCATGTCTGGTCATCCATATGTCTATTATTCAAATGCCCCAATGTTTCACGAAATGTTTAATAGTGGATTGGATTTGGCTCAAACTACCTCATCAATTACCTGATCAATTTCCAATGCTGAGATAAATAAATACCAGAAGAGAAACACGAAATTCTCAGTGTACATGTCTACATTGGACCAGGATCAGTTAAGAGCTCAAGGCATTTAGCGAGATCTCCGTTATAAAGTCAGTGTGAGATCGAAGGACCAGTGTGTGTGAGAAGTAATGCAAGTAAATTCCAAGAGTCTGCTGAATATAGAATGAATTTTTTTAATTATGAAAATACTGGTTTAAACACTCATCCTCGTAAAAATCCATATATTTATACAGGCATTCCAAAACTTATCCTATGCACTAGATCGTCTTCGTTTCAAATTGTGATTACAGACGGAGACGTTAAACAACAGATAAATCTATATGTGGCTTCGTGAGACCTTTTGTTTCTGGTGAACTTAAAAGATGAAACGAGACGGCAGAAACCAAGTGCAAATTCTATATGGAGGTCATGTGTTTTAAGCCGGCATTCAGAGAGAGGTAGTGGCAGTTGTTAACCTGAACGGGGACTTTGAAAGTGTTACCTTGTCCTAGTATACAAGCACGACTTTTCGCGGGGAGAGAATGCTTTAGAGCCAGCAAATCGAACATTTATCGAATTTGTATTTATGGAACTTTCGCTTATTTATTCACTCTTTTACCTGATTATTTCAACTTCCTTTATTTTCGATATTTCTTTTTATATTTGTTGGGTTTTATATTCCCCACCTTTTTGGGTTATCTCCAAGTTAAATGCAGTTTATGGTTAATTACATGCTACACGTTGAAGCTTCCTTTCTAGATCTAAATGCTGATAATATGCGTTATAAAAAAGTTTACTCGAATGGCTTCTGTCGCTTCTCATCTTTAAATACACCGCTTCAGTGAAACTCAAATTAATTAAAACAATGCGCTGAAGGCTTAAGCCCCCAATAAATACTATGAAGTTATATCATAAAATATTTTAAGCGGTAACGTACATATACACTTATGCAAAGTTATAAATAATTGAAAATAATAATCTTATTCTACACTTGCCTAACACTTTGGTCAAGAATTGCTGGGATTAAGTATAAAAACAAAAAAAATTGTTTTGTTCTTCCACACCTTTAACTTCAAAGGTTATAAACTCTCATCCTTATCTAAAATTCGATACCTTTTTAATATATCGTTTGGTTAAGGTCCTCAAAGTACTCTTCGATTTCC
Source organism: Glossina austeni (assembly GCA_000688735.1). Taxonomy (NCBI): domain Eukaryota; kingdom Metazoa; phylum Arthropoda; class Insecta; order Diptera; family Glossinidae; genus Glossina; species Glossina austeni. The sequence continues at coordinate 558,264 of KK502527.1, read as the reverse complement.
GCAACGACATCCCTTGTGATTCAAAAGTTTTCACTTGAAAAGCAGTTTTCTAATGGACTAATTTTTATTCGAAAGAGTGAATACACTGTCTTTGGAAATCTCTTGGATGTCGAATATCTCTCGCCATCTTAGTTTTTGATTATCGAAAATCATTCGCAGAATCCTTTTCATGATTTCTGGTGTGACCATCTGTTTCGGGACCAGAGTTACAGGTAACCGAGCGACTTCCTTTAAAATCAGCGTGGACAAAACGCTGTTTCCGACGGAGAAGTTGAGTCATAAATTTGGACGGCTTTTTCCAATAATTTTTAATCAACACATGAGTTTGGGATTTTTCCATTGCAATAACACGAGTAGTGTTGAGAAACGTCCTTTGAAGGTTGGCACAAGCCAAAAATAATATTTCTTTTTTTTAGATGACATCTTTGGGTCAGTTTCGGAAATTTTTGTCCAAAATGTTTGTTGAACACAATTACTTATAACCAGGGGTGCGTACTTAATGTTGCTATCATATTTTCATTTTATTGCACAGACTACTAACAGGTAGAGGTATATTCATTTTATCAAATCGTTTGCAATACCCAGAAGGAAGCTTCAGAGACTTATAAGGTACATACATTCTCGATCAGTATCAAATCTTGAATCCATACAAGCATATCCGCCGTCCATCTTCCTATCTGTTTATTGGTGCAGATGATAAAGGCTATCGCGGGTGCAAAAATTTAAATGTGGGTTTCAAATATGGCATATTACACGCAGTTTAGTATTGAAAATGGAGCAATTTGATGAAAGAGCACACCTACTGCATCGTAAACTGGGAACATCTCTGTCTTCTAGGTGTTTTTCTCGTTGTTCATAAATTACAAGAGATGCGCAAAAAAATTTTCACGCGTATTTTATTGGAGATCCTGCAGTACTTGTACAAAAATGGGATAAGTCAGCGACATCTAACCAATAACACAGAGTTTCGATGTTTGGTTTTTTCGGCTTTTTTTATTTATTAATTTTTTTTGGGGCTAAAGATGGTGAGAATCAAAGGTTCGGACGCGGCCGAATTTAATAATCTTACTTGTGTTGAAATTAAATACGGTAACCAATTAACGTTAAATCTCGTAAATGCGAACGTAATTAACTGGCTTTTAATAATAAAACAGAAAAACTACATGCGCTATTCTTCAGTAGTATTGACGGGAATTCCAGTCGAAGCTATTTAAGTGACTATAATTGGAATCGGTCGGAATTGATTGATAAAATTTAAGCCCGATTTGTAGTTACAGATAATTGCCGTTGAAAGCAATGGCACATATTCCTTGAAAAATTAGGAAAATAATATGAAAGTTATTAATAATGGAGAAAAGAAAGAGTTTTGCGAACAATTAATTAGAAATGGAATGTAGTAGAATGTAGTAGAATAAATCGTATTGAACCATATTACTAACCTAACGACTTGCCAAATCGCAGACCTTCTGAATAAAAATTTTGAAGCGCTTTCACCTATTTTAAGAAGAAGCATTATCATCTAATTCTCAGTAGAGTTTGTCGGTATATTAATAAATTGAAGAAGTTTATGACGGGCGCAGTAGAAGGGGGCTTCCCTGTATCAAGTTAGAACTTCATCGTCATGGTTTTAGTATGCAATTAGATGTTTCATCGGTCTTAATTATTCGGTAATGTTATATGAAACTATATACATTTTTTTTTGAACTTTCACATCATTGGAATCCCACAAAGACGTTTGAGTTACATACCCCTAGCGATATAAAGAATAACAGCAAAGTTACCATTGTGTTTCCAAACTAATCACGTCCTAATGTCAACGATTAGTCCATCGGTTTACTTCACGACTTGTGGACTCGGATGATTAAAAAACCATCGGTGGTTTTGCTTTTGTGACAAAACAAATTTGAGACTATGGTTTCCAGAAACTTTTTTGACAGTTTTGATTACGACCATCTGTCTTTCTAGCAATTTATTAGGTCGTTCAGAAAGTAATTAACTTTTTTTTTATGAAAATAAAAGATTATTTTCTTATAGTATATAAACATTCAATCATGAACTGTCTATTTCGATAAATTTAATTTCTCAGCGATCTCACGATCGGTTTCCATCAATTACTGCCTTCCAGAACATGGGGTATCTCCAACATCAAAGTTGCCGAATCGAAATTCTGCCAACTAGTATCGGCACTGGCGTTCTGTCCATACACCTTCTCCTTACACATCGGATAATTCTTTTCTTGCTTGAACTGTACATTTACCTCTTCGATAAGAGAAAAGTAAAATATGCCAAAAAAGGTGCTTTTTTACTTTTCCATATTTGGAAGGGCACCAACCAAGAATCAATCGAACTTTTTCAGAAGCAAGCCTTTCAGGTGTCAAATTATGTAATGATTACGCTTAACTTTGAAGTTTACTGTGAAAAAATAAAATTAAGTCCTTCTTTGGGAAAAAACGAAATGGCTTGCCAAGCAAATTTATAGAATCCAATAAAGAAAGTTAAGTCAGCTTTCCCTTGGAGGGATGGAATTAATATACATCTTGTTAATGGCTTTTTCATATCAAGTTCATTAGTGTTCACCTCGCTAAATCCGGATCGAGCATGTCTGTACGTTTCCTCTGAAGCAAATTCAGCTCAGTAACGATGTGCTTTTGCCGCTAGTAGCCTTACTCTTCTATCAGACCACGAAATTTCTGAATGCTATATAAATAAGCTAAGAAAATTATGGTCAGTTACATCACTACTTTTGCCACATAATATCAAAAGTCAAAAGAAAGATTTATTTCTCGTGATTATATTTTCAAGGTAAGGGAGCCGAATTTAGCGCGCTACACACAAAAGACTAATTTTGAAGGCAAGGCGCGAGTAAATTTCCTACTCCCCGTTTCATGTGCTAAATTGCCCAGATTTCCTGTATTTGCTATAGATTTCCTTCTTCTGCCTTTAATTAATGAAAATGAATAAAAATTGCGATCTAAATCGCAGATAGAATATTAGACAAAATATACAAAAAATATACAAAAGGAATCACATTCGTTACGCGGTGATTCTTCATTGTGAATATTCGCACTAAACATTTTTTACCCGATACTCGCTATTGATGATTAAGCGTAATATTTCAAAAATTTCATTCTTAAGTTTTTTTTGATATTTTCCGGTTTTTTGAAAAAATAATTTTTCTCTTCATACTTCATTTCAACAAGAAAACGACAAAGCCACAAAGCGTCATGGATCAGTGGATTCAAAATCCTTATATTAATCCTCAGTATATACACTGCGCAATATATATTTAAGTGTTATAATCGAGAATGACAAATTTCCTTCATATCCACTCTGTGCTGATGATTGTAACAAAAAATTGCTGTATTGTTGATATATCATTACTGTTTACCGCACAGTGTCGGCATACTACTATTGGATCGTTAAAATAGTCAAAAATTGGGATTTAGTAGACAACTGTGTCTATGGTCGCTACGTTATTCGTGCAATTACGTATCTACTTGTATTTGTAAAGCATTAAACTATATATAAAATTATATTTATATAAAAAATTTAAATAAAATGAAGAAGAAAAGAGACTCTACATATATTGTACACATATTTACTATGTGAAAAACTTCAATGAAGCATAACTGCCTCTATAAATTATATCCAAAATAAAAAGGTTTATTTAAACATTTTTTACTAAATTATACTCTGGCGTAAAAGGTATATACAATGCTTGAGTAAGAGATAAAATGTTTTTCTGCGTGAACTTATAAAAAATGGTTTTATACAATTTTTTAAATGGTATTATCACGCAGTAGGGTTGATGGATTTTCTATTTGCAAGTTTATTTTTATGCCCTTTACCGAAACTTGGGAATATATTAATTCTGTTGATCTGCGACGCACAAATATGTGTACTAGGACCAGAAAATATATATTTCTGTGTGGAACAAGTTTCCGAACGTGATTCATCGTGACTATTGTTCAAAAGCTTCCTTAAATATGCATATTATTTGTCAGAATGATATATTGACTTGCTTGTTGACAGCTATTTCACCACAGCCATCTATTGTTAAATGCATTTGGCCGATCTTTTAGTTTTCATGTTGATGTTTCGCACCATTCACCTATGCATTAGTGTGCACCTCTTGTCTGTTTATTAATTCATTGATCTACCCGTTAGCCAATGACTTAGTCCATATTTTACTATACCCGCTGTTCGTTTTACTTACAGTTAGCCCGGTTAGTCTCTACCCACGCTTCTTTGGTCCTGATTCTCTACTTTCAACCGTACATTGTTTTGTCCCCTGGTACATACTTAGGCCTTTCTGCCATCTTCTCCTCCTATCGGTTACTTTGTGCATTCGCTGATCTTCAGATCTGCGTTCGCAATGACGTCAGGAATCCGCTTTTCTACCATTGGGCGTACCGGTTAATTTGCTGACTTGTCTCTTGGGTTTTTAACTCTCTGCTTTAGTCGCTCATTTAATCTGTGTACTTTTCCGCCTTTTGGCCTATAGTTTGAATGGCCGCTCTGTCTTGGTATGTCGCTCTGGCTTTTATTGTGTCCGTTACCAAGTCTGCTAATCCGTTCGTTGATTTGCGCCTACGTCTAAATTCGCCAGTTTTCCGTCCCGTAGACCTCCCCCTTAGGTGTTCGTCGCGCTGTCCGCTAACGTGTTTCCTGCTGGATATTATGCTTTGTCGTTACATTTGTCTGCACAGTTTCCAGTGCCTCCATTTTTGACTTTGACGTACAATACGGTGAGAAAGCTGAAGATGTCAACCTCCAAAATATTGAAGCCACCACCGTATCTTACAGTATAGAAGACATCCCCCGAGTCGCTGGTCAAATGTATATCAAAAAAAGAAAAATATATAAATAATACGAAAAAACTTGAAAATGAGTTCATTCTTCTTATGAATTACAGCTAGTATGGAATGGTTTGTAATTGAGCAAAATCATGTGTAAATAAATAAATTGTCCCTTGAAAGCTGTGAACACTTCAAAACCTCCAAAATGATACATTTTTAGTTTTTATATTCGTGAGGGATACCCCAGATTCGTCATTTACTCATTTTCCTTATTTTGGTGTGTAAGAGGAGTTATTGTGGAAAAACTGTAACTTTTCAGCTTAAATACATTTTAACAGTTGTTAAGCCACAAAAATGTGCAAAATAATACTAAAAAAGGAAAGTTTTTACAAATTTATGAATTTTTCCTTTTTAAGTCCAATATTGTCTGAACGTTTATTGAAATGTTTCAATTTTTTGTGTTATTTATATGTAAAATTTTAAATTAATTTGATTTAATTACATTTTTTATTGTATTTAATTTTCATTTGTTTGTATGTATATATACTTTGATTTTTATTTTATATTCACTCTATGGATATATGAAATGTGTGAAGATTTGCCGTATTCGAAAAGCTCATGCGACCTCATAATGAACATACATACATACATACATATATATATATATTCCTGATCAGCGTGAATCGCCGAAATAAGTTTTTAACCAATGAAATCACGATCAGTTTATAAATTTGGGTGGAAAAACAAAGTCACCCAGAAAATCAACTTTTTCTGCTATAATCAAAAGCTAATCTTCTACGCCAGTTAAATCGATGCACGAATTTGCCTAATCGCAGCGAAAACCCGATTGCAGGTTTTAATATAAAACTTTGTGTGTAGCCTTAAACTTAGTTTTAAATTTTCCCCATTAAAGTCCGTTTATGAATTTTACAAGTCAGGGAATTGTCTTAATGCATTGGAAATCTACAATGCGTATAATTTACTATAGAGTATACTTTTATCTGCCACTCCTGCCGGTTGATCAAGAATGAATTGATTTCAAGTCAACGTTGACAGATATTTCTGTGCGTCCGAAGTCACTTAAAGTAAAAGCATCCTTGGCCAATGTGATCGGTTAAATTAAATTAGTTATACTCTTCTACTTATCTTTAAATTATCATCACGACCGACTTTGTTTAGAAAGACAAAAAGTTCTTAAACTTCTTCCTTCACTTGTGATGATTGTGTTACAATATTTTCAGCACATCATTATACATTAACAATGTCGTATGTTCGAATGTAGTCGTGATGTTTTTGCCACACTCTTTATAGGCATTCCACGCAGAATTGAATTATTTTTATATAGACTTACTTCAACGCTGCTTAGCTACCTAAATGATGCTAAGTTTTTGCTTTACGGATAAAAGCAGTTTCATCATGCTAATCATGTTTTTATATACTACGAAAGTGAAGCCAAGTTGCAAACAATATCAAACATTAGGAAGCCTACATGGCTTTTGTCAAATTCTTTATCCAAATCTCCTGTAGAGCAAGTTAAGTTGCGCCTGGCTTTAAGTGAGCAAGCTGCGAGCACACTATTGTACAAATTTGAACAAATGTACTAATTTTTGTTCTTTCTACTTCTCGTATTCTTCAAAGGTATATAAAGTTTTTGCGCATCTATCCGTTCAATATTTCTTCATATAATTTTAGATTTAGGTACCAACTTACGGGATATTTTAATGGAATTTTATATACTCTTCGGTATGCATAGGCCTAGGGAAGAATCCTATTTAATTGGTATTGGATCGGACCATTATTACGAACTCTCCCCAAATAAAGCTTTATGGTGTTACACGCCAATTTAAGTGAATGCGGAGAAGGGCATGTGCCATTTTTGAATCCTGTTTCTCATAGTGTTCTTGCAAAAAATAAACTATTATATGGCAACATTGGCGAATTTATATTATTTCAGCATGAAACCGACGTGTGATGTATAAGATTACTATGGTAAATGAGGCTTGCATAGATTTATTTTTCTGCCCTTGTGCCACATAGCATTTCTCATAAAAAGCAAGCCCTTCTATGACAATAAAGTCTAATTTTTGGTATTTTAACGTGAAAAGCTAACCTTCACGGTTCACATTACAGGCCCCCTTCTCCTTCAGAGTTGTTACGAAAAATTGGCCTTTTTATACAAGCACGATATAACTTTTCGTAGTGGTGCTGACGGAAATAGATGAAGAACTGTCGAAGAAGTGTATGGCGTTTAATAGTAGACCTTGCGCGACTGTTGGGTTTTAGCTAGTTTTAATATTAAAGCATCTCTAAAAACAAAAAAAAAAAAAAACTTTAAATAATTTTCGATTTTCTGACTATATTTATATAGACCACAGATAACATATATATCTACTTACCGTACCGTTGTATTTGGACAAATATATATCTTTCCATTCCCATTGAAATTTATCATACTTGAAAATGAAAAGTAACGAAGCTACCGATAATCTCAATTACTTCTTATGCTGAATAAAACTTATAAAGTGATTAATAAAATTTTATGATAACATTTGATACACGTTGAGAAGAATTTATGATTAAATCCATATTTTTCAAATTTAATTCCAATAAAAATATTATAAAACAATCGCGGTAAAAATTTGAAAATCTGACAAAACATTTTTCCTCATGATTATTTTTGTTTTTCTTTCTAATATTTCTTTCAATACTTCGTCATTGATGTGAGATGTTGGTACAAAATTTATTTTGTCGTTCCAATCTGTCAAGCTATAAAAGCAAACATTTCTTTTTTTACTTTTTTTTTTCAACAAAAATTATTATTTATTGTTTCGTCTCATCGCATTGCGTTTCTAAAGTTTTTGACTTATTCTTCTTCATTATACTTAACATCGGGAGATACATTTCTGTCAAATATATGTAACGCCAAAAAGTATGCAGCGAAAACTCACAATAATACTTTCAATGTATGATAATTATGCATATAATAGTTTCAAAACTGGCACGCTATATTTATATACATTCAAAACTGGCGCGCTTTATTTTCATGCGTTCAAAACTGGCACGCTTTACTTCTGTACATTCTGCAACTGTTTCTCATACGAATGCAATTGGCATGCTATTTCGTTATATTAATAACGTCACTAATACCCGTTCTTCATTAGACGTGCCACATGTAAAAAAAAATCATTTTCATCATAGGTGGGAATAGTGAGACATGTCTGTCGAATTTAGGATTACAGCTTAATAAATTGGTTTAGAAAAATAAAATTTGTTTATCAAACTCCGCTGAAGCGATTCGGTTGCAATTACTCGTAATTCCGTTAATTGTTTTTTCTTTAGGTTGCGATTTCAAAAATTTTCTTTAAAGCGTTTATCTTCCTCTAATCCACAACTACAATTTTTTTATTTACTTTTTTTTTTACTTACTTTCTTACATTGGCCACATGGGTAAAAGTAAATAAGTACAGGAAAATGGTTTCCGCGAATGTCTCATTGCTTCGAACTGATATTTTGCCCTCCATATGTAAAAGGTGACTCTTTTCAGTGAAATTAAATATTGTATATATTGTTACGAAAATCCCAATTCCAGTTAATGCTAACTAACTGATTTTTCCCAAGTAATAAATTCCCCCGTGCACATTCGCAGCGCGTCATACATCTGCCGACCTAGGAAAACGATTACCACAAAAGCAGGTTAACGGATTAAAAATGAAGCGTTAAAAGGATTTTGAAGTGCATTTCTCTTGAAAATAATATCCACGATCTAGTGATACGGACAATATCGAAGAAAGTAGTAATTCGTAACAATATATATGCGTGTCTTACTTTCAAAAACAATTAAGTCATTATTTGCTGCAAACCCTTTAGTTATGAGCTGGTGTAACGGATTAAATATTTGGCGCAACCTGCATATGACTTCTTTATTGTACGTTTTTCACAGTTTTATAATTTAGCAGAAAACGGATAAAGAGTGTCTTTAAGTAGCATAATCAAAGAGGAAGTAACTTTTTATAAACCATAACTTTTTAAGCAGCCATTTTCGCTGTTTAGCTGTTAATGTCGGATGAATAGTTCAATGAATTTTTATGTTCGCCTGACGGAGTATATTGAGCTTGTTAAGTACTCGGAATATACAGTATCCGAAAATGCAAACAAGTTATGTCAAATGTATTGCATTGTGCTAGAGAATATAAAGGAGATATTTTTATTTTGACTATAAGTGTGCTTCGAATAACAAGGCAAACTTTTGCCGTTAAATTATCATATTATCATAAGCGGGCAATTTTTAGCTATTCTTAAACACATCTTTTAAATTAAAGACTTTAAAAGTAAAGTCAAATGTTTTCCTTCCGAATTCAATGCAAAGGCTTGGAACCTGCAAATGCGTCAGCGGTAGCCATCTTTTTCTATGATTTTTTTTTAAAAGTTGTTTTATGCCACTTATATTTCCTCGATAAATCATACGTACTTTTTGGACTTCTACTGCATTGTCTGAAAATAAAATCTTTCAGTTCCTACCTATTCTCAAAATAACCAGTTCTCCTGGTCTTCCTTGCAAGCGTTGGCAATATGTGGTCGAATTCTGTGTTGAGGTGAGTATTCGATAAAGTTCTAAAGAAATGCTGCTTGACGCCATGGGGGTATAGCCAATTTAACGCTTGTGTTTAAGCTGTGAGATTTATTGCTAATTATAAGGCTTACCTCATCTTTAAAAGCAGTTTCGTCCGTTTCAGCTATCGAGATATTTTTCGAGGCAGATCAATTTTAAAAAATTTCTTGAAGTTGACTACGAGTGTTTATTAGAAAATTGTGACAATTTGATTTTTTGGGTAATCGATTTTGTGGTATCGGAACTATTTTAGTAGTCAGACTCAAAGGGTATTGCTAAAACTACTTCACGAAGCGATCTTCTTAACCCTTTTCTATACCCTTTTGAATATAACAACTTGAAGTTTACTAATAGCAAAATTTTTGAACTCTTTTAATTAGAAGTTAAATTAATTTTTCTTTATCGAGGTTTGATAATTGTTAGTAACATTATTGCGATTGAATTTCTACTTATCGTGGTTGATTTTTTACGTGTTGTGAATGATTTTCTTACTACATTTTCTCATATTAATCATATGATTGTTTTTCTTAGCTGTTTTCTTTCCTTTGTTGTCTCAGTTAATAGTTAACTGGAGAAAACTTTACAATTAATCTTAAGTACCAATTAGAGAGTGGATGTCGTAAAATAAATTTATTATTGAATGTTAAATTTATATAATTGAAACCGAAAATTATCAAAATTTTAAATGGAGTTTACGCAAAAAACAGCCCTTAGCGCGTTTACAAGACAGTACCTGAAAAACGACCAGTTGCACAACCCATTACAGGTACTTTGATGTACAGCGACTCTTGTTATCTTTAATGGTTCGATTTATCACTGAATTTTACTGATGCCACAGAGGGAGTCGCCTGCTAAGTGCCAGTCTACCTTTATTAAATTTTATATCAATTGTATATCAATCGAATCTCTTTGTGGAATTCGAATCTCATTTCATAATGCAGGTAATTTAATTTTTATTTGTACGAAATAAAAAAAACCAGTAAGAAAGTTTTACACTATAAAGCGACGCTTTCCGCATTCTACTCGCCAAGTTCCCTTATTTGATACTCATATTGCTGATATTATTAAGAAAAAATTAAGCCACCAGATCGCGGTGTCTACCATTTTCATTTTAGAATGAACCCATTTTTAGACAGATAAGATATCTTCGCTTGAGAAATGTACAAAATATTTTTAAACATTCTCGGTTGATCTCAAAACACTGAAAAAAGATAATTTAATCACTTGTAACATTGTGTGGGCATGGCCGATTTTTTCGATTTTTGAACGTAACAAGTAGAGTGTTTCGTAAAGTAAATGTGGAAAATTTCAGCGTATTGACTTTTATAATGTCTGAGTGACGAGTCAAAATTCACAAATTTTTGTTAAAAAACGGAGTTGCGTTCAGTTTACGCTCCAATATGGGCTTTTGCTTTGACCAATTTGGCTCATTTTCAATACCAACCTTAGACAAGTAGTACTCTTATGGATTGTCGTTAATTACGTAATCCCTTATATAAAGAATTTTAATTTTAAATTTTTGTCTTAGTTCACTTCGATATTACTTAGCACGCTGCACTTTCTGCATCGAGTAGACCTTTGCTGAAAAATCCACAAATAATTGCAATACGTAGCGATTCATTAAGGCGGAGAAAAATTATGCGCTTTTCACGACCATTTTGGTGAGAAAACAAACAACCGTCAACTGAAGATGCACTGTTGCTAATGTTTCATCGACGACAACTGAATACAAGAATTTTGTTCTCATTGATATTTTCATCAATGGTTCAATTTTCCTCCTTTGTCATCTTTACATGTCCACGGTTTCCATTGGACGCCTTGATTCGTTGCCACGAAATTCTCATAACATCTTCAATGCTACTGCGTAGGCAGTGTGATTTTCTAAACTGCGCACAATTTCATTTTCACTATCAATTTATTTTTCTTGAAAATTCGTCAACAACAACTTCAAACAATGCACGCTTAAATTCCTACACTAACATAGAAGATATTCCAAATGCTGTACCAGCCTAATAGGAAAAAAGTTCACGTTAATAAGTAAAGCAAAAAAGGCAAATAGATTATGTTGTATTTATCAAAGATCTTAGCGAGGGCATGGCTTATATATGAAACACATAGTACGGTTTTGACAAAAGTGCAGTCAAATTATCAAACATATGATATGACATATATACGACACATGAAATGTAGGATACGATATATATACGTATTAGTTATATAGATATTCAATTTTGCAAACAATCATATCGCGTAGCATATCTGACGACTGTTCAGGGTTAAAGAAGGACGAAAAAACAGAGCTACAACCGATTTACAGGTTTCCAAGGTATACGTTAGTCAGCTTCTCTGAAAAACACCAACAATTTATTCCTCGCTCGTATCTTACCTGTCGTTTTCCTTTCGCGAAGAAAATATTTAATAGAGTGAAAATCTGAGTACTGTTCCTTCAGACATCGCCGCATCAGTTTTAGTTGAAATAGATTGTCAGTTTATGTCACGATAAGATAAACTTTGAGATCTGTTTTCTTTTTTAAATAAACTTTTCAAGATTTAAACAAACACACAAAGAATTGACGATAAAGAAAGTACTGCGTGCTAGCTAAAGTCGGCTATTCGTATTTCTATCCGTGTTGCAAGCATTTGATAAATCAAACTACCCCCTGTGGGGGTACAATGGAGAGAGATGTCAAGTATTGAAATATTCAATTTAAGTCGTAGTGTAATTGCTTTTTCAAATTTGTCTTTCAATTACATTCGTTTCATGCTATTTAAATTTAAATTAGAAAGAAATAAAAACTTTTGTAATTAAGAGAAGAGGGAAACAACAAAGCATACTATTTATTATTTACAAAAACTTTTATTGATCGAAAGTTCATAATTTCTTTGAATAAGAAGCGAATTTTGTAAATCTGGTTGCAAATCCTGTGTGGAATATATATAAAGATTGAGGAAAACAAATATCATTCCCTTTACGTCCTGCGTTCGTCATAAGCATCGCGTTATTAATTATAACATAAGCTTTGTTAATCAAAGTTTTCTTCTAAAGTATATTAAACAGCCTTCCTTAGGCGGGATGATATTAAACGCAGGCGCGACAATAATTTATTGCACCAAATAAATCTAATTAAATGAATTTAATTAGAAGTCTTCCGCCTGTACCCAAAATTCAGCCATTTCAGCCGTTTTCAGCTATTCATACTAAGAAAGTTTTTCCCCTATAAAAGTAAAAGTAATAGCTGCTGCCTTTCGAATAGGAACATTTAGTTTTCCTTTTTATAAAATTTATTGCTCTTCTAAGTGTATCATTAATTCTATGTTTTTTTTTTTTGTTTTAATTATTAATGTTACACTCCCTTTCCGTAACTTTCTTTGGCAAGAAATATTTATTAAAATTTTCACATTATTTAATACTTTATGCGATCATCTAGAGTAGCCGGCATATTCAGCCATGACAACGAAGCATGCATTCGTAGAAATTGCTAAAGTTTATATGTTGCATAACATTTCTTATTTTCATTTCCTATTATTTACTAACGTAAACTAGATTGCGTAGTATCGTCTGATTTTGCTGAAAACTGTTTACTTTGAAAACTATATAAATGTGCGTACATAATTTCCACGGCTTCGGTTTAGTATACGTGATTTTTTCCACATTTTTGTCTTTTCGAAAAAGACGCCGACCAGTCCATGAAATGGGACTAAAACAATGTAATGAAAGAGGGAACTAAGAGAAAAAGAGCAGAAAAAATAGAACTAAAGAAGCTACAGCCTGTGTTAGGAAGACCCTAAATACAAAATATTCCGTGGAAAGCTTTTTGCCAATTGTAGCTTTGGCGATTGGACTGATTGAAAACATCTTTCTACACAAACCTTGAGTGGTCCTGATAAATGTCTTTGGCGCGTTTTTATTAAAGCACGGATGTGAATTTATTGATAATATTTTCAAATTTCTTATTTTAACGTATATTTGATCCCTTTCGCGATTTTCGACTTGTTTGTAGGTAGATTAGTCACATTTTCCAAGTGGAGGTATGAACTTGACGAAAACACCTGAAATTTCCAAATTTCAGTGTTCTGATTATGTGCCATAATAATAAATAGAAGGTGGCAATTACGAATGGGTAAATAAATGCATTCAATAAGGTTGATGGGACATGTAATACCCCATTTATATTCTAACCTGAACGAGAAGACGGCGATATCGCGGGTGTACAAAAAGGTACAAAGCTGTTTCTTACCCTTAGCAATATATAAAAATCCTAGATCTTAAGCAAATGCAAAGGCATGTCGTATTTTTCTGTTAATCTTGGAAATGTCGTTAAGACATACTTTACGCAACGTTGCTTGAGACGATGCTGGCGAATTAAGTGACCTAAACCTCAACTCGGTCTGTGTCGCATTGAAGAAAACATTTTGCAGTTTTTGATCGATTTCTCTGGTTGTATCGGTTTTTTACTTGCTGTAGGCTAGCTTTTGGGTCAATCGAGTGTAATTTCGAAAACGATTTAAAAAGTTTGATTAACCTTCATTACAAACGCCTGAATGAATTCAAAATATAGAGACCAAGAACGATACATAAGGACTAAATCGTTCATAATCGTGGACCGATTATAGCCTATTGTGGTTCGTGCCATCAGTTACGCAGGTGATGCTAAATCCCGCATACTCGAATCATTGCATTATGGGTATAAAAATTAAAAGATTGAGATATATAAAGAGCAGCTCATACAAAAACATGTTGGCATGCAAGCGTTCTACTATCATTATAAAAAATTTTGACAGCCGGATTTTGCATTGTGTGCATAGTAACGGTTGCATTTTTCAATATATTATACTTAACTTACGTGACATAAATATCTGCGCGAAAGGAAAGAGAATGGACCTACTACTCTTGTACTCCCATTTACGCGCATGCAGCTCTCAGTTTGCTTATGAAATAAATAAGATGTGTAAAAAAAGTGGAATAGAGAGAGCGGATTAGCGAAGAGAGAGAGAGAGAGGGGCGGAGGAAATGCAGTATGCTTTCCATTTCATTGTAATATATAATAGCCATTATGACTGCAAAAGGCAAACTTAAAATTGCACCAAACAAATTTAAAAAAAAGAAGCTTCTACAGTAACAACAAATAAATTTTAATTGTGGGGTTTTTTAAGTAATAAATTGAGACTTAAACAAAAAGTCTTCTAATTATTATAGTATTACTGTTATTTAAGAACATTAGATTATCTTTTGTCCATTGCCGTGAAGGTATATAAAATAAACTGCAGACAAAGATAAGTTATTATGCGCTATACAATTTTCAGTAAATACCGACATTTACCTAAAACAAAAAACTCACTAACAACATTCCTAATGGTAATACACAAAGTTTCGAAGAACGGGGTAAAATCAGCTAAAGAAAAAAGAGGATTTGCTATAAACAAAGCATTTCGCTTTGAAAATAATTTATGACTTTTCCTTTGTGATATATATGAAAGGAGATTACGAAAGAAAGTATATTTAAAATTTTTGAATAATTTCAGATCGACATACATGTAGCCGTTTTCGAACTATGGAAATGATAATAAACTAAGTGAGAAAGTGCAGGAAAATGCTAGTCTTAAAGACTCAACTCAACTTAAAACTCACCATCGCAGCTGCTTACTCGCAGGCGCAAAAATAAATTATTTATGTACATAAATTGTATGATTTTTATCCATCAACGGAGAGTAAAGTTGTGCATACCTAGCTTCTACATACGTAAGTCTACATGAGACACGATGGGAATTACAATACAATTTGTCTGTACACCGACTGATGTAATCCCAATTACGATCGTAAACCGTTGCGTAGAAAATTGTGATTGAAATTTTTTCATATCATTCTTGCACCCTATTACGTTGATTAATCTATATTTTCTTTTTGTCTGTATTTTCTGCAAAAGTGGATACCCCCTTCATTCACGGGATTGTTGTCCTCAAACTTTGCAAACTGTACAGGTTGGAATTTTGAATCGGGCCTACAAGCCAACCTCAATAAAATCTCCTGAGAATTAGTTAAATTAATATACGCTTAAACATGCACGAGCTGTAGTTTGCAAAAATACATGTAAATGGTTGTCAGGTTTTACAAAACTATGATTTGAGAGTAGTGGACGCGATACATTATGGATAAGAGCACGTTTTCGCCTTAAAGTACAACCAAGTGTTCGCCACCACAAGCAAGTGGTATTCAAAACTATTCTGTTCAGACTAGACATACCTAATATTGCGGTCTTCTTGATAATTGTATATAATTGACAATAAATCATATATGTCAGTGCTTAATATTTCGTTATGAACCTACTGAAGTCTTATCTAGCGGTTCATTTTTCATATTGCCGTAAAAATTACAATAAATTAATTCAAATAAAAACCATATATCCGGCCAAGGCTAAGGATTACATAACGTACATCACTTAACTTAGTACAAGTTTCTTTCTAGTCAATTTCTCTCATAAAGTGCTGAAAATTCCGATTTGTTGTCATGCAAAATCCTATGTTTAGTCGAAACTTTTATACGGATGGAAGTTCAAGAAATTGCTCCCTTCCGTCTAGATTTTCCACATTCATTTCGTATTCCAAGTGCTAATTTTGAACAATCTTTGCATGGAAATATTCAAAATTGGAAATTTTTATTAAGTAACAATGTTTTCAAAATATACCCCAACATTGGCAGTGCATGTCGTTAAAGTGCTCTTACTGTGAGTTATTGAGGGGCCAAAACAATGGCAGGGACGAAATATATGTAAAAAGGGTATGAATCGTTCGATTAAAGAAAGATATATGGTTTTTGGAACCATCGATGCCCTTAAGGAACTGTTAAAGAAATATAGTGGGACTGTGTTTGGTTAATTACGTTTACCAATTAAGTGCCCAGTACCCAATTTCTTGCGGAAGTTGTGGTTATTAGCATTCATCGAAGATTATTAATGCTCGCGGCTAAGAGAGTCAACAGAGGCTACCCAAATTTTCCGACCCAAAATATCCTCATTTTATTTTTTAGTTTTAAACGCTAAGCATTAAGACGAACTTAAAAGTTTTCGATATAAGAATTGATGAAAAGATTTTAATTGTGCAGTTTCAGTTGCAGGTTTTACTTTATGGTATATGGCGACAATGTGCTCCGAGACTTTGCTTTTACACAGCGCAAGCTCTGCCAATTTTCGTAATAAATATAAAAGCGCTAAATAAATTTAAGTTTCCTTCTGCAACCCTTGAAATCCTCAACATTCGCATTCTTCTTTATTAATTCATTGTGAGTAAATTTTGTCTCATTTTTTTAAAAGCTTTAACTTTTCTTCTTGCTTCGTAATGAACATCCTCGGTTTTACAGTGTTATTCCATTTGTGTAGTTGGTTTGTTCACGAGATTGTCTTCTCTTCGCATTCAGTCGTTTAATTTTCGTCCTTAATGTTTTATTTATTTTTGTATCCACCACGAAGGGCTGAGAATAAACTCATTTTGTCGAAACATTTGCATCAGCCGGAAGGAAGCTTTAAAGACTCTATAAAGTAAACATGTTCTTTATTATTATTAAATTCTCAATTGCTTGCTCAATTCTGAATTGATTGCTGTGAGAAACCTACTCTCTGTGGCAAAAATTTAAATATCGGTTTCAATTTTGACAAAAACGTTTGCAAATCATGTTCGCACGTAAGTATTGGAAATGAGCATATTGTAAGTATTGGAAAAGGCACGTGTGCAGTCCGACATGACCTGGGAATACCCGTGTTTTCAAGAATAAAACACAAACTGGATATTTTGTTTGGTACTCACAACCGACACAAATTTCCAGGTGTATAGACGATCTTTAGTAGCTGCAAAAATATCGGTAATGCCAATATAGAATATCGGAATTGCATTCGTTTAGACCTTTTCTTTTTTTAGTGAATACGGTGGACTCAGAAGATTCGGTCAGAGTTGAGTGCAATTTTCTTACTTGTTTCTTTTCCTTTTTCACATAAATGTTGGCTATAAAACATCTGTTTTAATTACCTCTCTAGCGTACGCTGTGCTACCGGTTAACTGAAGACATGAGAGGATACTGACATCTGTTTTTTTTAACATTTTGCTGATTTATGCGTAACTGAATACACTTTATTGTATGTGCCACGATTTCTCCAAGTCAATCATGTTAGTATATTTAAAAACTAATATCGAACCAATTAATACGCAATTTAGTTAGAAACATTTGTCGCATCATTGGCTGTTTACGTTGTTTAAATTTCCAGCTCATGCTCACGTTTGACTGGCTAAAAGAGATGAACGTCTCAATGCAACTCTCTATAGAATTATTTTTGTTTAATTTTTTCTTTGAAAATTGCTTGAAGAAAACAATTTACTCGCATCTTTTACGTTGACACATTAGTAAACGTTACATGCAGTGGAACACAGAATATACGTGCATATATATGTGTGTTTATATAGAACATATAAAAAGTTTTTATAGCTCTCTTGAACTACGTTGCAATCGTAACGTTTTTATCGGTGTTTTTCGTTATCATTGTTGTCATTTGCTACTTGAACGATTCTTTTCCCTTTTTTTTACCTGCAAATAGTTTGAAGTTGAATAACTTGGGGAAATTATACAACCTTTATGCTCAGAAACAGAACATATGCAGGTTAGATACTTAGTTACTTGTGGCTGCGGGTGATAGTAAAGCGGGTGTTTTTCTTTACAAGTAAATTCTGCTGAATTGCACTTCTAAATGGGATTTTTACTATTGCTATTACATTTTTAATGGGTCTTATGTCGACAATGAGTGTGAGTGTACTCTAATTTGAACTGAGAATGAAAATGTTCATCTTAGCAAAGGTAACGACGATGCAGCAACAGAGGTAAGAAAATCAACAACAAAATTAATGTATTGTTGCGCGATATTTGGTTTGATATAAATGGATTTCTCTTCTTTTTTTATGTAATTTGTAAGTCAACGCACCCTTACACATACACACACACACACACACACAACACAGGGGGATCTGCATTAATATGTGTTCATCTTTTCTGATTTTGTTTCCTTTTTAACTTCAGAAGTTTGTCTAAGATTTCATTTTATTTTCTCGTCCATCCTCTTCTCAACATAAATTGTCATGCCAGTAGAAATTATTTTTGCAGGCGTAGATGATGAGGCAGATTGGTAAAAAATTGCCTTTTACACGATATTTTCAGCATTTGCTCATGCAAAGACACAGCTTTGTTCGGCGTCCTCATATATTTGTCAGAACATCAGTGGAGAAGAGAATGGAAGATATTAATAGAATCGGATAAATGAGTTTTTTTCTTAAATTAATTTCTAAACAGATCCTTAGTAACGTGTCGAGGGAAAATTGCTAAGAACTTCTTATATCAAATTTTCGCTAGCATAGGTCATAGGTTCGATCGAGAAATAACAAGAATTTATAGTCGAAAATATAAAGAATTGTTTGAAAACATAAAAGTAGAGGATAAGAGACGAAGGCTTTCTTTAACTAATGTACTATAAAATGCAGAGTGATATCTAATTATCTTATTTAATTTTATTATAATTAGTCTGCCTTCAAGAAAGACAATTACCACCCATTTTCGCGGCTACTAATTCTAAATTGTACAAATCCAAAGCCAGCCGTAATTCCTTTGATTGAATTGCCATACTTATTCATAATTTTATACAACACATTCTATATAATATTAACATACACTTTGAAAACGTTGCTGCTGTTCGAAGAAAAAAATATAAACCATTTCCGCTTATACATCCCCTAATATCTCACTTACCGACGAAAACCTTTACAATGTATTGGGCGAGGTGTTTGCTGCCAGCTTGATTGTGGGAGACTTTGTAATGGATCTAGCTAGCTCTAGGCCAGGAGAGCCCGTAGTGCCACATTACAATACAAATAAAATTTAAGAAGAAAAAAAAAATTATGGAAACAAATGTGATTGTCAAAGTGCCTACACAATATGGTCTGCCCGGTACATCGTCCGTTAGTCCTTCTTTTCTCCGTTGGTAACTGCCCCTGTCCCCTCACTGTCCCTCAGACGCGCACCACTCCATACCCCGCCTCAGCAGGAGGATATGTATAATTAATCATTTTTATTAATTATTAAAAGAAAAACAAAAAAAAAGGTGTACTTATCGCTCTATCTCCTTCCTTCTTTTCTTGCCCGCAACCCCCTTAATCGGTTCGATTCAATTTCATCCACCAGCAAGAGGCTGCCTCATGGGCATATTCGGCATGATGCACAGAATTCAGCTCCTTCACAAGTCACAAAGCTTGGGAAATCGTTAGTTAAATTCGTTTAGCAATCAACGGGCTACGTCCACAAATAACAATGTCTTTTTTTTTCTTTTCTCAACCTTTTTTTTTCTCTGGGTTCCGTTATTTTTTCCTTTTTTTTTGGTTATAACGGATCTTTCTATTTTCACCCCCTTTCTTTTCTTGTATTTTGATAAGCTTCGAATCATCCTTTTTGTATTAGGTTTTTATTTTTATTTAAACGCTCTTATTTTGTTACAATTTATTTCATTGCTATCACTACAAATGTTTCAAATTAATTTACAAACACTTTTCCTTTATTTCACAAATCAGTTCCTATTTACTCCTTTTTTTTTTTACAATAATAATTCGGGTTACCTTCTTTCCTATCACGCACACACATATGATTGTTACATAATTAACAGATTTCTTTCTTTGGCGAACATGTTCTATCAGCTTATGACTTTCATGAAGTTTACAAATTTCTTTCCCTTTTTTTTATATCATATTCTTTCTTTGTTTCTAAAATAATCTTTTTCTCACGATTCTGGACTTTTCGTTTTGCTTTCTAGTTTTTCGTTTTTTGCCTTTTTTTTTTTATAAAATTATGCCAAATGGTTTTCGTTTAGTTTCTACTGACTTCTTACTTTATTTATGTCCCACACACACACACACACACACATTTTTGTTATCATTGCTTAATGAAATATATATATGTACACAATTTACTTCTCCTGCCGCTTACGTTTTATTTAGGAAAATTTGACTTCTTATGTCGAAATTCCGATTTAATCCCAGCATAGTCTTTGTGATCATTCGAATTAATTGCTTCAAAAATATGTCTCTCAACCCGCACACACACAGGAATATATTTAAATTTGTTAATTCATGAGTAAAGATTTTGTTAACCGATCTTTCTCTCTTCTGATAGTTTCTACCCTTCATTTAGGAGATTTTATGGAACTTTTTACTTTGATAAAAAAAGTACATTTTCAACAAAAAGAACTCTGGTTTTTTTTTTTTTTTTTTTTAGCAGATTATCGGTGAATTCTTTTATCTTGTTTTTACTCATTGAAGGAAGTCATAATTTTTTTATAGCAATACGAACACATAACTCGAACTTGTATATTTACAGCCAAGTTAATATCATTTTTAAAAATCCATTACACCTTGAAACTTCTTTAAGCTGGGCTTAGATAAATATAAGTAACTTAAGTCACACAAAACCGAAAGCAAAGTTTAATTACTTTTTTATAAAAATTTATGAGTGATCTCTTCTCATCCACAACTAAAACCCAATTGAATAAAAACCACCACCAAAAAATTTTTCTTCGCATCATTTTGATACTCTTGTTGCTTTGCATGCCTAACGGCTAGGCGCTATTTTGCAGAGAACCCCAAAATCATGCGATGTCCCATAACGGCATGCTGTTACTGAGACATTTTTGGTAAAAGCAGACCGACAGATACCTTCCGTGAATTTGTTCGCGGACGTTGCAACTTTCATAGGCGGTGTCAAATTTGTGATAGTCCAGTGAACTGCACAGGGATGGAAGGGGAAATATGCTTGCAAAACTTCTACACCAATCTGTCTATATCGTTCTTAACACGTTCGCGGACACTAAAAATTTCAGGGAGCTGCAAAAATAAACAGGCGATTATTTTTGAAACGAGTTGTAATATCCAAAATCTGATTATACATATATTATAAGAGTAGTCAGAACTATAAAAATAAAAAAAACAAGAAAGTACTTAATGAGTCAATTGGTCATTACTTTAAAATGTATATTAATTACAAAAACTTAAGGTTACATGAAATTAAATCAACAAAAATTGGCTTTAAAATTTGAATGCTGTAGTCATTCACGTCATTTTGCATCACTATGAAAATGAATGCAGTAAAAATTACTAAAATTATACATTAAAGTGCGAATAAAGCAATCGCTTTCTGCTTCCATAATGTGTCATATTGTGTTCCTTGATGGGATAGGGAATCAGAACCTAATGGCCTTTCAATCCAATATGACAACTGAAAAGTTAATTGCCTACAAAAAATGTTAAGAATTAAGATCAGTTAAACCATCGATTCGTATTTCAACCCCATATTGTAACACAACCATCTCTTGTGGCCTTTACGCAAATGACAGCATCCACTACATCAATAATGCTAAAACGTAAACGTTACAAATAAAATTCATACTGCCAATGCCTTCGAAGACGGTCGCTCGAATCCCATCCAATAAAACATCCTATAATTCTAACGTTATCGTTACTTGCAGCACTTGAAATAGAGAAAAGTCTGCCTATACGTGAGGTAAGGTTGACTACCTTCTCTTAAGAGTCTTATCTTTCCTCTGGTGAAGATCGTATCTGTTACCCTGTTATTACAAAACTTTCCACCCACACTCAGATATAAACGTGCATTCCAAAACTTTTTAAGAAATCTTCGTGTTGCCATTTCCTAAACCGAATTGTGAGAAATCTCCAATCAATCTCATTAACTGGCTTCAAAAAGGGAAAATCTATAAATAGCGATTTTCAATTTATCGATTCTTTTGCCTCAAACTCTTTATCAAGGAAAGAACATAAACAAAATTGGAACTCGTTCAATTATTGATCAATTGAAAGAATGAAAAGTTGGATTATCGTTAATAATTATACTTTCAACTTGTAGACAAATTAAAATCCGTGTTCGTTGTTTTGAATTTGCTCCTTTTCCACTCATATAGGGAACACAGTAGGGCTCTCCTATCTCTGTTCTCTTATGTTCAATCGCATATAATAAATCATGCGTTACACTAAAACTTCAAAGATCCATTAACTTCTGTGCATTTCCTAAAGGTTTTGTTATCATTAAATATTTTTTCTCACAAATCTCAGACAGTAGACCTTACTAACGGCCTGAATATTATTTCTAATTAGTGTCAATGTTCGGACACAATTCGCTTTTTTAATAAATGTAAACAAACGGACATCTGTAAAAAAAGACAATTGGCTTGTAATGTCGTTTTGGGCAATCACAATATAGAAAAGGTCTCTATACTCAAAACCGTTAAGTAGCCCCATTCCTATCCAATCGGCTAAATCTTATTAAATGACTTTTCAATTCAAATGTATTAGCGTTAATCCTCTTTCTAGATTCCATTATAGTCAACAAGATTCATTATGGCATCTTCTTTAATGCAACTTGCTCTATATATTTATTAAATAAATTAAAAATTAATTATAATTCAGCGCTACGCTTTTCTCTTGTAATATTCTGTACTACTCCAATAAATAACTTATGTTGTGAAGCGAATTGAAATGATTCAGCCCAAAGACTGTTAGACTCTTGAAAAATCTTATTTATAATTTCAGTTCATCAAATTATAATATAGTCGACACTTTGCTCAAAAGTTGGCGTAATTCGCAAGTCCTGTCCGCCATTCAGATATACCTACGTTATCTCTAAATTTTACTTCCCACTATCTACATCTTTAGAGATTAAACATTTACCTTCACTGACGGATTTGAAAAATATTCTACAAAAAAATTCTTTTGCTATTATATATTGTTAACCAAAAAAAAAAAAAAAAAAAAAATTCGTCACAAAAGAAACATGTTTTTAAAATGTAAAAGTCAGAAATAATGATTGGCATTTGAAACATGGTCTCTTGCTAAAATTCGAATACCATTCTAATGTGGATTCCTTGCAATGTAAATACTCTTTGCAGACAAAATACGTAAATTGTGTGTTTCATCGCCGCTGCCTATTACCAAGAATTTTAATTATTCTGATATAAAACATTTCATTAATTGCCATATATTATAGGTGCTTGCGTGTATTTTGATCAGCAACCCGTTTTCCATTTTGTACTATTGAATTACTCAGTGTATGGAGATGCAAATCATAGAAGGCTTAAAATTTCATTTCCGACATTCATTTCTTTTGTTGTTCGATTTGAAGAAGTCTGTTGTCGAAGCCCATCAAACATTCTTCGAAGCTTATGGTGACGCTGCTCTATTATATCCCAATTGCTGGTTTTGGTTCCAATAGTTTAAAAGCGAAGATTTTGATATTAATAACAAAGAACGGCTTAAAGGACCAAAGAAGTTTGAAGACAATGGATTGCAAGACCTATTTGAAGAAAGCCCACCTTAAACTTTCAAACTTTCGAACAGCTTAGCAGTTGATGAATCAACGGGTTATAGACGTTTAAATACGATGGAAAAGTTCCAAAAGGAAGAACAATCACTACCATATTAATTGACCATACGAATTGGATGAAAATGCCATTTCGAACCGTCGTGAAGTTTTTTTTTGTTTCAATGATATATTGCTGCAAAACAGACACGCATTAGCGGTTAACAGACACAAAATCATCCGCTTGCATGACAACACTCGGCTACATGTTGCAAGAGATGTCAAGAATACATTGTTGCGGTTCGAATAGGAAGTTCTGCCGCATCCAGTGTATTCACCAGATATGTCACAGTGCTACCACGTTGTCAGAAAGATGAGAAAAAATTGTAAAAAACGATACAAAATATTTTGATTAGCATACCAATTGTACCAATTTTTCTCGACAAATTCCTTCTTGAAGTGAAAAAATGAACAAAATACACGCAAGCGTCTCAGAAAGAAACTCAGTGATTATTATGGAACAAAGGCAGGGCAATAAATCATAAAGATCCTTTTAATGGCTTTTATGTCCTCTCGAGTTTGGCCGGGGGACGCCATGAGCCCATGAGGCGCTGTTACTTCATGGCTGAAGGTAAGTGCCATTTGCAGTTCGTTTCAAAATAGAGCTTGCTAGTTGCAGTTCGTATAAAAATAAAGCGTGCTAAATTATGGCGTAGTTTTATATTACTAAAGACCCTACGGTTACATTTAGATTTTGCGATTTTCCTTTTTATATATTGTGTAAGGTCTCGGTTGAAGCCAAAAGCTTGCAAATTCATATCTTGAAAAAATTATCATTAAAATAAAAGATAATTTAAGTATTTTATAAAAGAAGTGTACTAAGTTGGATGAAGCATAGGATCGTTGGGACATTGTAGAAGGATGGTTTTTCCCATTTAATATTATTGGAATATTTTAGAGTTCCGTGACCAATTTTCTTGGCATGTATCACATTTTCGAAACATTAGGAAGTCGTCTTCTGCTTATACGAGTAAAATTGATGGTTTATCTATATTTTCACCAGACTGATAATGCATTAATGCCTTTTAATATTATCAAGGAATGTGGAATTTATCTAATATTTTCGGAAGCCATACCTGCACGCTCAAAATCATGGTTACAACATTTAATCATATCCAAAGGCCTTTTTAACACGTTACTTGCTTAGCTACATTTAATTTTATGTTTAATGCAAAATTTCAAACAAAACTTTCTAAATAACTCTTTCAAAAAATCGTCGAATAATTTCGAGGACGTGCTCGTCAAACAAAAAATAGTTATTTTAACGCCCACAAAATTGTCACCAATACACAAAACATTGCAGCGGTTAGCTTAATATAACATTTATTTCCCCCTAGGTTGCTATATGAAATCAGATTCAGATTCGGCCCTGAGCTAAAGTATGTGCAACTTCGTTGAAATCTCTCGAAAATCGCATCTTAAACATTACGGACAGACATCAGACAGACCGGTGAATGGACGGACAGGCAGGGTTAACTTCATTCAGAAAATATTTCTGAATCAGCTGACATAATAAAAAGTGATCCTTCTGAGCTTTAAATACATCCGAACAAATTTAATGCAGTCTTTCTGCACGTTACCGTCGACGTACAAAGCAATTCAATCTAGTTTTTGAAAAAACTATTTCTGTATTTAGAATTGAATATATATCCGAGAAACTATACATGTGGCTTATTATTTAAGCTATACTGTGGTTATCACTTTAATATATAGGAAAATTATCTTCAATCGTCAGAACCATTTTATCCAATCATGTTCCACAGAACTTCGGATATGTATTAGCAAAAAACGGAATCAAGCTTTATCATCATCATGCCACCGAAGAATTGCAACAGTCCTTTGCAAGATAATGGCTGTCATATAAGAGGATATAAAAGGCGGTTCTATTATCCTATATATTTGGAGTGATGTACTAAAAAACGTTTTGATGACCTAGTTTTAATAAAAAACAAGTAAAAAAATTATACTCGGTCGTGACCGTATCCTTTATGTCCATCATCGTTATCCTAAAAAAAGCAAGCAAAATAAAAGAACTGCATTGTCATGCTGCATAACATGGAGCTGATTTTTTCTATTTTTAAATTAAAAGTTTTTCTTGCATAGGCGTGTGGGCGTTGTCAGCGTGTCCTTGGAAAAGTGCAAGTTACTTCCGAACTGTTCTCGCTATCTGGAGAATGTTTACCAGAAATACTACACAGTTGCGCAGACTGGCCAAGAATGTATATACTTTGTGGAGTTTTTGAAGCTTGTTTTCGCGTCTTATGTAGGTATTGAAAAAAAATTAAATTTTGATACCCTATAATATTTGGTAAACGGAGTCAATTTTTTCCATTTTTGTACAGGTGCTACAGCATCGTCCATAGAATATCCGTTCCAATTTTTGTGCAATTCTCTGCTATAGTTTATGAGTAATGAACAAAAAATTAATTTATTCCTTTTGAAATACAAAGGTATTCGCGGTTTATCTGAGGCTATGGGCGTGTCGTTTAACCGATTTGGACCATTTTCAATACCAATCTGCAAGAATCTCTAATGTTTCTGCAAAATTTGAAGCCGATAGATGCATTTTTGCGGCCAGGAGAATGTTTCCAATAGACATTACACAGACGTGCAGATTCCCCCAACTATCACTTCAAAACTTTTTAACAAAGACAGCTAAATAATAGCATTTCAGCGTTCTAAATTGACGTGAAAAGCACCGATCGGGTGGATCATTTTCTTAAACCTCCTATCAGGATGCTAAGCTTTCGTGGGATATAGATCCTCTTTTTAGCGTTTTATGGTGAAAAAAAAGAAGATAAAACGTTCCTAACTGTAATTCAATTGTCTATCCCACATTTGGAGCAGGTAGGTGTTCCACACCGATGAAAAGTGTGCTTTTATATGATATTTGATAACGAAAATAAATGAATAATTGGATTAGAAGGATTTTTAAAGGTCCGGCTGGTCCGAAATAATGCTCTTACTACCTTCTTATAGTTTGCCTTTGCACGTATTCATTGAAAATAAAACCCGGAAAAGTCGTTTCCATCTTAGACAGAAAAAGAAAATTGAATGCTAGTCTTCTGTCCCAGATAATTGTTTTGCTCATAATCTTATTTAATCCATTTGAAACCGCATCGTAGCAGAAATTGTTTTGGAACTTAACACAAAAACTGCGTAGGCGAACCAAAGTCAAAATATAAACGTCCTCGATTGCCCACCTGTTGCGCACACATTTAATGAACTATTTTACAATTCAGATGTATTGCTTTGTGACGAATATTAGAAGATTGTTCTAAGGCGAACAAAGCCTTTTTAATAATTTTTGGCCTTCTCAAGCTTTTTATTTCTCAGAATTTATAGGTTACATTTTTGGCCTCAGGATGTTCTGTTAGCGGTATAACATGCAACGATCCTACCCGGCAGTTAAGTAAAAGAGTAAATTTATGAATAAATTATGCATAACACAGTGAACCGGAACCATTCGTGTAATTTCATAATTATCGTATATTATTGCTTCTTCTTCTGCTTCTTGTAAATATTTCGTTATTATTGTGATGATCTGTTTAAATTTTGAAGAAATTGTTTTGTGATTATTCGTTTAACGTTCCGCAAGAATTGTTGCGAAAATCAAACAACGGAAAACACAAATACAACACAAACAAATAAATTGTTGAGCGCTATAATTTTCATTGTCTAACACACCAGAACGACGGATGAAAGAAAAACAAAACAACAAAAGAAGAAAATGTTAATGCTTACGGTGGTATTTGTTCTATCACTAATGTCGCCGTGACTGCTCCTTTAAGATTACTCTCTTTCGCAAGTAGAGTGAAAGGAAAGAATAGTTGATGTTGATTTTGTTTTATTTTTGCATCGTGCTTGAATGTTGTTGAATAGATATTTTAAAATTGAGTCCACCGTTCATAGTTGTGACAGGTTTTGCGTTTTATATAACAAGATTTTGCATGCAAG
Organism: Glossina austeni; assembly: GCA_000688735.1. NCBI lineage: Eukaryota > Metazoa > Arthropoda > Insecta > Diptera > Glossinidae > Glossina > Glossina austeni. The sequence continues at coordinate 530,456 of KK502527.1, read as the reverse complement.
GAATTCAAGGAATTAATAACAACATTTCCATATATGCGCAGAAATTGTTTCCCTCTTTCCTCAATTTAAATAAAATTAAAAGAAAACTAACTAAAACAAAAAATTGCTTGAATGGTTTGAATGGCTTAAATGGTTTGATTTCGGTTTTTGAATGTAAATTTATGCAAACTTCATCAAAATTTCTCTCATTTATTTAAATCCCCAATATACGCAATCATATTTTTTGCAATTACAATAAAAAGCAAGCAATCAATTGCATTAAATATTCTTCGAACTATAAGCAAGTGGTGCGGATTTACAGTTTCCTCAAACTTGCTCAAATTTACAATTTATTCGAATGCAAAACAAGAATCTACGCAATATAACTTAAGTTAAAAACAATTCAAATTTTGAAATAATAGAATATTAGATTTGTCACGAATGTTAGAATAGAAAGTACATTTACACTACATCTCTCTTCTCCAATATGTGAATTAATTGAAAAGAATACGATTGGAATTGAGTGAGATTGGTAGTGAAATGCGCTTCAGAGTGCATTCTTGAAGATTCGTCAAGTCAACCTCACACTATACAAGTGCAAGATTATTGGTAAATGTGAGTGTACCAGATTATTGATCGGGGCCACATATACAATGGCCATTTATCTGGGCTTCAAAATTATCAATAGAGCATTTTAAACGATATTCAATTCTTTTTTATTAGGAGGACGTTTGCATGCGACCATTTGTGGTGTAAGAGCATATTAAGTTTGTATGGATCTGCACAACACTCTCATTGGCTTGAAATAGACTCACCTTTCATAAAATCGATTATACCGATTATACCGATTGTATTCAACCTACAGGTCTTCTATTTGTAGCTATTTTGTTGAAATATGATGTATCGATGTATTTTAGCCCAATGACGAACGTTGTTGAGTATGGTTCGGAGTGGATCAGTTTTCTGGCCATTGCGCATATAATAACTTTGGGCTGTGGCCCCCTATAACATTTCTACTTGTTTTGAGTAAATCTTTCCAAAATTTCAGACTAATCTGTTAAAGGTTGTATTGCATATTATATAATGTATTATAGACATAGTGTGATTATGAAGCCATTTTCAATCTTCATGTTTTGCCAAGAGCTAAGAACTCAGTCTCCGGTTTCAGTCTTTTATCGCAATCTCTGGAACCGCGCTTCAGCAGCCGGCAGCGGAATGTACGCATAGATGGATATTTTTAAATCGGCCGCGATATATGATAATATATCCACATATATATACTTTTTGGTGGCTCAAAGTTCTCGGAACTGAACCATAGATGTCGTCTCCAACAAATTATCCATATTATTCTTAAAAGAAGCATATCAAAATCTCCCATCATTTCGATCATTCGTTTACAAGGCACAGTGGTTTTCAGATCATTAGACATTATTCTTTGATACCCCTTAAACTCAGCATTGACTTGGAAAGCGTTACGGGAAAGTTACTTCGCAAGACAACACCAAAGCATCCTATAAATTACTGTCGATAAATGAAAAATGAGGCTGCAATGGATAGTTGACATCATAAAAATATTGTCAGGCAGTGTACCCACTATTTTGTATGAAAATTTGTGCATGCAAAGCTGATTTCGAAGGAGTTACCGTGTTTATTCGTGGTAAACAAATGCACATTGTCACAACTCCATTGCTTCAATGTGTGATGGCGGAAGATAGGGGTGAGTTCAATTTTGTCGGTTGGGCTCAGCTGACTTTACAAAAGTTATGATATAAAAAAAAAGTAGAAAAGAGAAGACTTGATGAAAAATGTACATCTATTACATTTTAGATATTCGTTGACTACCTATCCGATGTACGTTTATTAGCTGTCCCCTGCAGCACGTTCGTCCGACACTAAATATGTATGGCCATCCGTTTAGTCGTAGTCTGTCTTCCCATTGTGAATACAGGAGCAATGCGTATAAATTCTGAGAAATCGGACACTTTGCGCAACGTATCAAGATGCTTGTTCTTGTTCAAGTTGGCGTAAGATGCTTGTTCTTGAGGCTTGTATCGTTGGACCTTTCTCGTGCTTTTTAAAAAAATACACTAATGATACTCTGATTATTCTCTATATTCAGTATTCATTTTCTTATTTTTTTAAACAATTTGATACGACAAAATTAAACTCAAGTCGTGTCACTTTTACGGCACAGGGTGAACGCAACACAACCACGTCCAAACTCTACTTATTTTTTGTACAAACACGCACTTCCTCACCTAATGTTGCTTCTCATGTTCTTTATTTCCAAAAATACAATTCGACAAACACGACTGGTTACACATTTCTGCATATTTCGTAGCCTTTGACCAGACGCATAGTTTGTTATGATAGTAACGATAAAAGAACTTAGTTCTAGCAGGTATGTAAACATCAGATTTTTTGTTGTTCTTTTTTAGCTTTTTTTTATTTTTCTTTTGTGTAAACTCCAATTTTCTGCAGTTAAGATGGTTCATTTTTTTTTGGTACCCCTTTTAACCGCTTCACGAAAATTAAAGCTTATATAAAAGTAAAAAAGCTATTAACAGTTTGAATACAGGTTTGTCATGTTCTTTCCATGAAGTGACAAGATTTGTCACCACTGTACATTTTGAACATTCCTTTCAGGGCAATTAACAACAACAACTGAAAGATTAATATTTAATAAAAGAACACTAATCGTGAACCAAAGTAATAGGTATCCTGGCTGTATGTATTTTTTGATCGTTTAATAATTAAACTGGCAAAAGTTTAATATCTTTAACACAATCCTTGACGTTTGAAAAATATTTGGAGAACCACTGTTTCTTATATCACACACCCGTAAAAATGGATTTACTGCTTAAGCTAACGGCGCCAAAGAAAGTTAAACTGCACGTTCCGTCCATATTATATCGTTTTCTAGAGAGTGATAAGCCGCCACAGATACAAGAATTATGTGTAACTGTTTTATCGAGATGTTCCCATGTTTGACCGTCTAACGATAACAAAAGAAAGGCCTATAAAAAGAAGAAGAATGTGTAGCGGCAATCCTCTATTTTAAAGAGATCGGTTATTGCTCTTTTATAGAGAAGCATTAGTAATCGTAGACTGATGAACGCCACACATTCTACATAGGCGTACGTCACAGATGGTAAAATAGTATGAGTTTAAGAACGAATTACTGCTTTATCTGCCGTATATTTTAGATTATATCTAACTCCCAACAATTGGTATTTTTTCACAGATCGCAAAAAAATGATCCAGGAAAAAACATTTGAATCAAATGAGGAGGGTAATGCCTTTTTACACACTGTTCTATAAAAAATGTTAGAGAGCTGCTTATACCACTCCAGAGAAAGTAAGTCAGACTTCCCAAAACATATGTTCCTTCTGTGTATTACACCCAAAATAATAAAATCAGAAAACTGATGCACTTTTATGTTTTGGTGGTGGTGCAGTATAAATACGATGTCTAACCGCTTTTGGCGAAAGCCGAGGAAGGTTTCTTCTATGTTCTTATAATAACTAAGCCGTTATGGAGCAATAAACCACAATTTCTCATAGTTTATGAGAAGGATAGGCGACGTGTTATCCGATGTTGTGCAGGGTGTTTAGATTTCCCAGCTTGCACATTCGCAAAAATTGTATGCAAAAAGCAAAACGAGTATCCAAAAAGGAATACCATACTAAAGGAGTACGTTTGGTTGCCTTAATAACAAAACGTTTTTAAATTACGATGGAAAGGGTTTAAAATTTATGCCACTGTGAAGACATTGCTGAGAAATGAGAAAAGCCCTTACAAAAGCTAGCGGAACTTTCTTTTGGAGGACCGCTTTAGATAATCTCTTTTATTGCTTATCTGCATTCATTTCCTTTAAAATCTAACCAAACTGGCAAATTTCTCTTGTCAACATTAGTAGAGTATAATGATGCTAAAGTCCAATCATGATTCAATTCAATTTAATCTAAACTGTTTTCGGTTTACGCCAGATGTTGTCATAAATTTTTTGCCTCTTTTTTAGAGTTTGAAAGACAATTATTACTGTTCATGGTTTCCCGCTTAGGGAATCTGAACAAGAATAAAAAACTTTACATAAAGACAATTTTCCTTCTCAACCTCATTCTCTGCCTCTTTCTTAGAATATAATCAGATTAAATCGACTTTTTTTAGAAGAGAGAAATAAAAAGAAACTGAATTAAAAAAAAGGTGAAAAATAAATAAGAAAACATTTTGCATGGAAATGTAATCACATGATAATGTATAACATTATAGATAATGATAAGTATAAATATGAATTTTACAAATAGTAAAAAAAATGCAAAAAGAGAAAAAGAGTGTGAGAAACATTGCGAAAAAGAGAGAGCGATGTGAAGAGACGGAAGCGGAGAGGGACATAAAGTGTACATGTACTTGCGGCGATAGCAAGTTATTTAAAATTGTGTTATATAAAAGCTGTGCGTGAGTTGTATGTGACGAGTTGCCAACAATAGCGGAGACATAACATAACATAACAGCATAACAGAAACACAATAAATTGCATATTCATACATATCTTCACAAACGCATATAGATATATGAACTGCTACGAATATATACATAAGCAATTTTTCTCCTATTTATGTTTGTAGTTATTTTACAAATACACGTACGCAAGTATATACGAGCATTTACATACATATATACCATGCATATTAGAAATAATGTAAAATAAAGCTGGATTACATTAAGAGGAGAGAACAAGGAAAAATAGGACATGATGAGTTCTATTTGAGTTAGCTCTACTGGCCAAGCTGTGACATACTGACAAACTGGCTGACTGACTAGGTGACTGTATGCATACAATGTTTTCTCTTTTTTCTTCTAGGCTGATTGCATTTGTTGTTGTCGTTATAATGTAAGCGTGCACTAAAACCGGAAGGAAAGTGTGTTGGCATGTTTTCAACACTAAAATATAAAAAAAAAAACAAATTATGAAATAGTATGCAATGGAAAATGAAACAAAAATTTATTTTATATTGCATAAAAGGTGTAAAGGAGATAAAGAGAGAGGGAGAGAGAAATCAAAACATTTCTATCCCTCTAAGCTTATGCCAATACTTGGACTAATGTGCCGAAGCTAGTAAAAGCGAAAATACCAAAAAACTGTGTCAATCCATGCTGCCAAGTGTAAACAATTTATTTAGGTTTTTCATTTGTGCGGAAAACCTACTTTTTTGCGTTTGAAAAGAGGAAAATTCTATATTAACCCCATTGTATCACTTTAAATTAATTTCTCTCTTTTCCGCTTTAGCTCTGAATATTGCTCTACTTTTTCTCCAAATATTACCTAAATTTTCTTTTCACGCTACGCTTACTTCACTACACTCCTGCTAGCTTTCCCTTCAACAACCGACTGACTGGCTGGCCCACTTCATTTAAGTAATAATTTTTCAACCAGGGTTTTCATGGTTTATGCTTTTAATATTACTAAATGAGCTTATCTGTCGGTATATGCTCATATACGTATGTACAGCTTGCAAAAGAAATGCGGTTGATTTTTTCCATGAATATGCTCAGCTTCGTGGGTTAATATATATAATATATATGTATATAATATATATATTATCTGTATCTAATATATATTTATTATGTACATGTAATATATATGCCTATATATATATATATATAGTAACATTTGTATTTTCATGGTTGAGTGTTTAATTAAAAAGGTTGTTACAAGTGCTTTTTTTTCTACCGATTTTTTTGTGCTCATTTTTATTTTGTTTATTTTTTTAAATATATTTCAGATTTTAATGAGAACTAGAAAAAGTTTTTATTAAATGCTTTTTATTGCTAAATTATGGCGTACTTTTGTATTAGTAAAGACCCTACGGTTACGTTTATATTTTTTGGTTTTTTTTTTATATATTGGGTAAGATCTTGGTTGAAGCCAAAAGCTTGCAAATTCATATCTTGAAAAATTCTCATTTAAATAAAAGATAATTTAAGTATTTTATAAGAGAAGTGTACTAATTTGGATGAATTTTGTAGGGAAACTGTGCTTTTCTTGATGATCATCCAGATAAGATTTTATGTGATACAAAGAAATGATGAACGAACATTTTTTGCTATAAAATCAAACTGGTCGTATATCAGGTCAAAATTTTCTTCTAAAAATATAAAATTATTAAAACTCTTAACCCGTTCTATGTCGACATTAGTAAAAAAGAAATAAATTAAGAATGGAAACGGCTACAATATTTTTTATGAAAATATTAATTTTGCAAAAATGACCTCGATCTTGAATAAAAAATCATATGTCAAAAATCAAGGAAAGCTTAAACGAATCCCACTTCCTTCATTAGTGGTACGCAGGTGAAATTTGAAGCCTATTGGCTGAAAAATAAAAGCGCTAAGCATACGGGCAACTCGAGACAAATTGTTGAAATCGGATAAATTAAAGTAGGTGCATTTCAGATTTGTACATTTCCTCAAATCAGGAGGTTGATGTGTTGAATTGCCGAAAGTCATGCAAAGTTCAAACGAGCGACCCAAAAAATTGACTCTATATATATATAAAACATCTATAATTCCTGAATATTTAAGGATTTAGATGAGACCATTAAAATCCTAAGTTTATATAATATATTTAAGTGGCCATTTTCAAAGCTTTCAAAAATACCATCAATGATTTCTATAGATTACCAACAACTTTTATTCCAACTCTTCCAGCTTAAATTACTATTATTATTTTTTTTTTTGTCATTTTAAAAGAGACACTTTCATTATGGCCATAGCAGCAGCGATCCAATTATCGTCATATAAATAATTTAATTTTCAAAATTGCCATACAGCATTCTCTTTTCTAATCTTGAAGGAAAGTACATTTCAATATTACATCAATAGTCCAGATGTTCGAGTGGATATTGGAAGACATCCAACGGCTTTCACACTTGCTCGCAGATTGAATCGTTCAAATTTAGGACGCGATATTTTTTGACAGTCACTTAAATTCAAATTTATCTACACACACTCAATTTCAATTCATTTTTGCTCTTGCTTTATTATTGATAAACGTATATAAGTGTGCAACATATTTCTGATCGTATTAAATGCTTCGCTTTGTATGGTTGCTAAGAATGGGCATTGCCTACTTCCAAACGTCATCTGTGGGAACGAATCAAATGGCTTTCAATAAATGCGATCGTTTCACTGATTTATATATAATAAATTAATAATATTTTCTTGCCATGTAAATAACTCACAAGCATGTGATGACACTCTTTGGCTTTTTTGCTCGCATTACAGCAGATTAATCAGATTCAATTGGATTCTGGAATTTGCGAACGCAATTCACATCATTAGTGATAGTCACAGGTTTTATTCACAGTTATAAATCAATATCTAACGCCACTTGTCATTTTTTTGACACAACCCAAATGTTCTTGAGAAGGATTTATTCGAGAATGCCTCTGATTTAGATTTAACTCAAACGTGGTTGATATTGTTAATGACCTTCTCATACTACATAGTTTATAAAATAAAGTCAATTTATATGTCTGCGAGCAAATTTTTGCTACAACCAATGCAGTCTGCGAAGTTTTACAATTTCGTTGCAGCAGCCGAGCAAATTAACGATCGACGAAACAAGTAGACGCAGAAAAATGTGTTACGATCAAGAAGTAATAAAAGAATGGTGCATTATGAAGTTTTCTCATTGGGCCAAGCTGTCAAGAAGGAACCTCGTTTGGGTGTTATGTCCTGTGTGAAGATATTTGCTATAATTATTAGGTATCTTCTCATGCTTATATGCTTTTGCAGACTTTTTCTTCAGAAACTCGATTCATAACATTCCGTGATCTCTTTCTATTTCTGATTTACCCCTTCTGACTACCGGCTGTTCTCGAAACCCAAACAAGGAGACAATGTGTAATCGTAGAATACAAATTTAAGCACGCGCACTCCATTAACTGCTGAAGATATTGGTATGAAAGTTAACAGCTATCGGTTAGGCAGCTTGCAGCATGCAGAATCGTGAGCGAAGCGCTGGTCGTTTGGATAACTTAATACTTAACTTTAAACTTAACTATTTAATTAATTACAGCCGGGGTATTCTTTTTGGAACCCTTTATGGTCTATGAGCATACTGCCAGTCTGTCAATTGAGAAAATTCTCTCATTCAAAACGAGCTTGAAAGTAAATAAGAGGGAGGTAAAGCTTCGATAAGTTCCGTTGGAAATATTTATATAACAACTTGAAAATAAATATCTCTCATAAGAAGTAAGTTTATTTTGTACTTTGGGTTTCTGAAGATTGATTCTAACTCCTTCTTGTCACGCTCTGCATAGTTCTCGTAAATGCTAATCCCAAGTTAGGATTATAGGTGTATTTTTAATTGCTTTTGGCCGTTCATATTCAACTTTGATCTGTCGTCATTCTATTAAAAACACACAATGTAACACAATGTCTCAGTTCTCTATCTCAATTGCGGCAAAAGTGAAAGTTTTAGCAGTCAAGGCACGCGGAGAATTTAAATTGTCTTACTCTTTTATTATATTATATATTATAGGGATTCTCTAATATCTGAGTGCTAGGTATAAAAAAGCGATATGGCAACCCAAACAATTTTTTTTCTTCTAAATGATGGGGCGCGCCATGTCTTTCTCTTTCCCTCTCTTCTTTCATTCTTATATTTCCCCTAAAAGACTTTGTTACTAAAGCAATATTTCTTTTTTACGTCCACACCATTAAATATCCCTTCGAATTGCTTTTCGTTTTGTTTACAAATCAATGTAAATGTCTACGATTAACATAGAAATTCAATAATCGTCGTCTACCATAAAATTTACTCGCAGATAGTTTTTCTGTGTTTGCTTTTATATACAAACATTGTCTCCCTCTCATGTATATGAGTTAATAAATTTTATTCTTCCAGCCAAGCAGGCACATTTCTCACGGAAAATATACGTCGAAACTATTATCGAATGGCTTTCTTCTCATCTTTTTATGCGTTTAATATCTTCTTCTTCTTCTATTCAGCAAACCTACAATCGAAAGTTCGCTAAGATGTGTTAAAAAGGCCTAATGTGAACACAGATTTCTCTGTTTGAGCCTTAGTAAAGTTGGGGTTAGATTTGATATATAATATTATTATTTATTTATTTTAATATTTATGTGATTAAAGTGCTTTTAATTTTGTATATCATACGTCCGCCACGTTTTTTTTTTTAGTTAACGAGAACACACGCTTCTAAGTATATTTTTTTCGTTATATTTGGTGATGAGAGCAAATATAATGCCGTTTCACTAAGAATTGGGCGTTTTCACTAGTTAGTCTTAGCTGCCTTCCAATGGAGTCGGAAAATTTGCGTTTATGGATGGCATTGCAACCAAGAAGAGTTTTTTAAGGATAGTGAAGGAAAATTTGAAAGGAACTGGGGATTAACTTAGTATTTTGAAAATATTCAAATTCTACCCAGATAACGACCTCAAGCGTAAATCCCTCTTACGTTGAAAACAGGTACTATAAAAGGAATGGAGTAAGAAAACACAAGGAAAATTATACAAAATGCGCCGAAACGTGTAAATGACTTTATTAAACAATAAGGATATCCCACCAAACACTAATTTTTATTAATACGCTGGTTTTTATCTTCGTATCCTTCCTTATATAACAAAAACCTAATATTGATGACGCTATGTTTTTTGATTTGTTGAAGTTATTTAATATTGTCATGTACTGGAAAAATTTTTTATTTGTTTTTTTTTGTCGAGCGGAACAACCCAATAGTAATGAGATTCAGTGTATATACCTTGATGATATGATTTAAAAAAAGAAAGACTGCGAAGTAAGCTGTTAAGTTATGGGAAAGCTAAATGTCAAGAATGCTGGCCTATTCGGAAAGACATACAAGATATAATCAGGAGATTGTAAGACTCGGCATGTAGATAAAGGGCCATTCACTATGTTAATTTTGAATAAATGATCATTACATCTCGTGTGATTAAACATCAGATTGTTAATAAGGCAAACAATGTCACACCTGAGTCCACAATTGATAAACCAAGAAGCTTTATTTATTTGTGGAACTAAAGAGTATAAGTGACGATCATAAGGTGAATTATTCCATCGTTGTTGCCAAGAAAAAACTGAAGGTTTTTTTGTCGATTGTCCTCAAATTTTGCAGAAACTAGAACGAGATTATTTAAATGAGATGGACTGGAAAATGCAATTTTATCTGCAGTGGTGTTCTCAGGAATGCTGACTGGGCACCCAGAGAGTGTGAAAACAAAATGTATCGGATTTGGGGCTATAAAGTAAAGACCCGGTTTTACCTGAGGGAAATGACTCCAAAGCGGATAAGACAGATTTACTGTTCGACACTATAAGGAATTTCTTTTGCGGCGGAGTACTCGCTAAGCGGATGGCTTCCGGGATCGCAAGACATTCAACGGAAAATATAATGCCAGATGGTTGGTTTGGGAAGTAAGCTTCTATATTAATATTTTGAAACCAAAACCTGCTGCCTATAACATCGGTCCATCATTGGAAATGGGTGAAAAATGATCCCATTTGTAATTGACCAAGTTTGAGTAGTGTTGATGCACTTCTGCCGGCATAACTGTCCATTTTCGACCGGTAAGAATTTAATTGCTGGCCGAAAATATTGAGAACCACAAGGAATTTTGAGTAACCTATTTACATCAGTTCTTAGAATGTTGAAATTATCAAATTTGTCAGCCAATATTTTAAACAAGAACAAGAATTTAGTGATATAAAGTCGTAGATGAAAGGGAAGGCTCAGAAGATAGACTTTTATTAGATGAAAAATTGGCGAGTAAACGAAATCTTCCTTGTAGAGACATAACATTTGCAATCTGTTCCAAGCTTAGTGTGCGCCTTTAACATGTCCGCGTTCGAAAAATAAGTTCATTAATCAGTAATAGTGACTTAAGAAGTAATATGAAAACAAAGAATACATGCAGACATGCAGCTTGATGTGTTTGTTGCTTGCTGTGTTGCCTTTATTGCGTTTATCAATAACAAGATGAACAATACAATGATTACTTTGGCAACTAAGTAGGAACTGCGCAATAATGGTGGAGTTACAGAAAAAAAAACTCTACGAAACAAAAAGCTATCTACTGCGAACAATGCAACGTCGGACAATTTGTAACTAGATATTGTCACCAACCATATGTAAATGACAGAGTTTGCCAATGAGAGTTTGCCCTTTGGATCAAACATCGTTGAATTGCTTCGTGAATAATCTTTCAAAGACAAATACACTACTACACTACTTTAAGAATCTATTTGCAGCTCTATGAACAGGTTAAAAACTGCATTCCGGTGTACACACTGAAAAACTTCGGAGAGAGAAAAAAAAAAGAAGAAATTATCGTAGGTCTTTGAGCAGATTTGAAGCGAAAGTGTGATAGGAAGGAACAACACTAAGGAAAAATTAAAAGAAGAAGAATACGTCATAGGCCAATTTGCTTATGAAAAATTTCGTGCAGCATGAGGGTAGATAACTATAGATAAGAAAATGTACTACATAAATCTCCGAAATAGCTTTGCAAAAAAGAAATCCACGCAGAGTACAACCTCGTAAGTCATCAAATATGCTTAAACATGCTCAACCAATGGACGGCTGATATTGTAATTGAAAAGTCAGTGAATTCGTATTACAATTATTTTTGCTTTTTCATTCTAGAAATATGTCGTTCCTTTTTGATAAGCGGAATATTTTCAACCCGCCCACATGTCTTTCAATCTGTTTTTATAGTCGAGCAAAGCCGACTTTAGTAAACTGCGTAATGAATTACCAAAAATTATAGCTTTTCAGCATACAATGGCATAAAAGAAATGGGAGACCAAATTTAGAAAAATTAATCTTTTTATCAAAGATATTATTATTCTTCACCTAATTCTGTCATAAAGAACTCCTAATTCTTTGTAGTCATGGAAGTCCTAATTTACATTAGAACCCTTACGTGGGTGGATAATTGGTATAGTAAGTTTTATGACACACCACTATTACGGTTTAATTTTTATTATAAAATATTGAAAATCCGCTTTTCGTCATATAACCGGGTACTTTTTGTAAGGAACGTTGTATGATAGAGGGCGCAAAAGAAGCTCAATCTATTCCAAATTTTCACATTTCTGACGAATTTTTATTGAGATATATTATAGAACTTTTCCCACATGATAGAGGGCAACCTAGACGGACAAATAACAACAATGGGTAAATCGAATGAGGTTCTTACACTAATCAAAAATATGTACGCTGTATGAGGTCTTCCGCTATTACTTCTGGGTGACATAAGCGGAAGAATGTGTCCGATGTATGATTTTCTTCGAAAGTCGGTATGAAAATAAGCTTTATCAAGCTATGATAATATAACATCTATGTAAAATTAAATATATTGAAAGAATGTTTTTCGTAAGAAGGTATTAATTTTGTTATTAATCTCAGATATGCTACATTTGCAAGAGTTCATAATAAATAGATCTGACGCAATAGTCACAACTTCATGATAAAGCTACTATACCAGTGGGTCGAAAGTATAGTAAACGCTTGACCATATATTATCGTATAGATTCTGTCGTCTGGGTCATATAGAGTAAATAGATTCATTGACGTCACCAGGCTAAAATGTTGTCGACTTAAAAATTTTTGTTCAGTTTCGTTGAAGAACGATTTAAAACAAACCCTTTAGGTAAATGTATATCTTTCTTGAAATTTAATTTTTAAAAACTGTTTTTTCTTTTTGTCATTTAAATAGAAAAGAAAACAAAAAATAAATGAAAATGAAGATAAAAACGAAAGTAATCAGAGCATTCCAATTAATTAATTTTTTATTCCTTTGTGTCTTTACTGCAAGTTCACTAAACCATAGATTGTCATTGTTATTGTATAAGTATGTATGTATATACGTATGTTTGTAAGTGCATATAAATGATTGTCGTTGCGATTGTTTGTTATAAAAACAGTGTATTGTAATTTATGCATTTTATGATTATTAGCTAAAAAGTATATTTAGAAACATATCTACATTCGTACTCGTGTTTACACAAAGAGAATAATATAAAATGTCTGGTATTTGTGGCAACATTTTGTTGACGCTGTCTTCTCGAAAAAAAAATGTGAGGATACAACCTGGCATTGTAATCATCATTTCATACCGTACGAGTGTATATATGTACGTGCAGTATGGTAATAGAAGCATAGAGATTGACAACAATAAAAATGCAATGAATGTAATCATGTTTGCTCTTCAGAATTTTGTTTTTTTTCTTAGATAAGAAACAATGCGAAAAAAAAGAAAATATTTTTTCTTATTTTCTTCCAGTTCGTTGTAAATACTATAAACGTCGCGAAATCGGAAAATTTTTTTTTATAAAAAATCAGATGAACTGGAATGAATGAGGGTAATTTGATATATTGCGAAGTATTTTCTGCCTTTTTTGTTTTAGAAAAGCTGACAAGAATGTTATTTCGGGTCATTAATCACGATTTTCCTTTTTCCAATTTTTTTAGGAGCTTCAAGGTTGCTTTTACGTTTAAAAAACTTCTTTGCCTCATAAGTAAAAGCTGAAATAAACTGCTGAGAGTCTAGGATCCTTATTTTCAGTGAAAGTTTCTGCAAAGATATTTGCAATGAATTTGCACTCAAAAGTGATGTGGATGTATTGTCAATTCCCGTGTCACTTTTCTAAGCCAAAATTGTCCTCCCATCCTATTTTATGAGTCACTGACGGTAAACATTAGAATCGATCGTGCGATTTTTTTTTATTAGGATTCCAGGATTTTTCCTCATTTTTGGGGTAATTTGGTTAAAAAGCAAGCCAACTTTAGAAAGCTTGGAATACATCTCTCGAACATTGCTTCGTTGTGGTGCATTAACTTCATGGCGAGTTCAAAAGTTCAAGTGTTCCTAATTTGTAGCTATATTTGAGCTCTTTCTCGATCGCTTTCAACTGTTTATATAATTTGATTATTCAAAAGCATTTGATCATCAAAAGCAGATCACCTTTGAGTAGTACATTTGCAGAAGGGTACTTCCATACTCAGCATCAAGTGTATGTTCAATTTGGAAGATGTTCACCGGGCGTAAATGTACACATCCAAAATCCAAAACTTCTATATTGTTACGAGAGCCAAAAAACTGAGAAAAATGCCCAATTCTGAAGAAAATTAAAATGTTTGGAAAGCAATAAAATTAAAGGAAGACATTTAATGCTCGCGAGTAACGAAAAAATTAACGAAAACTCGCGAGAAATTCAATATGTTAAAAGTCTAAAAACAAAAAAAAAAAAAGAATTCAGAATGAAGCCTGGTGTTGGTGATTTATTTACTTACAATATTATTCTTTGTGCGAACGAATGTAATTTCCAGAAGAACTTGGGATAGGCTCATCTTTTATTACACCGATCGATTCAGAATCATCTCTCGAATCGATCTCAATTTGTCCATTTGATGTCTGTTTATGTATTTTTACGTTCAACCTATAGGTCAAGTTTTCTTTCGGAGATACCATGAGAAGAGAACTTTATCGTACTTTTTTCGTTTGTAGCTTTAAATTGGGTCGTAAATTGTTGCATTGCAATGTCCTCATGTTAAGCTAGGCAAGAAATCAACTAGGCTTATAATTTAAGTAAAGGGCAGATGTAAAGAGACCAGCGAGGTTAAGTGAGAATTGAGCTTAATATTGTTCGTTATAATGTCCACAATCTTAGTTCGAAAACGGGTTAGTTCGGATCAGCGCCCATATTTAGAAAAAAACATGCATCAGTGATACGAAGCATATGGTAAGTACTGGTGAAATGACAAAAATGACGGTTTAAAATAGGTATGGTGTACGATATATAGGATATGTAATCGGCGTATCGGATTTTCTTTTTACTTTGCAATCAAACCAGCAGCAGTAATTAAAAAAGTCTGCTTTTAGTAGAATACAACTCTTTTCTTTCTTTCTTGCTTCACATCAACTCTTTTGCGCTGGTTCACGTATTTCTTTTTAGGACAACGATGTGTGTTTGTGTCGATGTTGTATTGAACTTTAATTGCATTCGGAATTTGCTTTAAAGGGGCAAAAAATTCCTATACACACTTGCCGCTTGTATGTAAACGCAGAAAATAAATTCTTGCTAACCCAATAATCCGCTTCCGCGGAATAGTGCATAATATGCTTTGTTATAATGTGCATGGAGCAATGTTCCTTTTTATTGAATTTTCTCTTTTTATTTTTTTCACTTCTTTGTTGCTACCTCTGTTTTGGAAGTAATCACTATTTAATCAGTATAATTGACATTTGATATTATGGCAGAGATTAATAAAAAACTGCACAGCACTTATTTCCGGCATCGAACCTTTTGTATACACGTACCTATATTTTTTATTATAATGAGCAAAATCATTACAAATGTGTTTGTTCATGTTTGTTTGTTTGTGTTGTACATCGATATCGATCATTCATATGTGTATGATATGCTGGTATAAGCAAGAGGAAAGATTTACTGATATCGATATCGTATATGGTTCATATTTCCAATTGTATTTCAAAAGATTTAGCATCGGCTTGAGAATTATGGCACATACTAGAATCCTTATTAATACCTCTATTCATGATAGTCAAGCATGTATATACTTTATGTATTTTACATGACCTTCGAAGAACCCGGTTACATAGTATATGCTGAAACTTGCTAACACTATTTTTTCTAATGATCTCCACATATGCAGTTTCCTTTCGACATTTCATACGTATACAGCATTTTTCTAGAACGTAACGGATGTGCACGCTTACTTGCAGAGAATAGGTAATAAAAAATATATTGGAAAATTATTACATGAATAATTTTCCATTTAAATTACTGTCTAACCACTGTTATGTGTTGCGAAAGTTATAGTTAATAGTTTTAATTCTTTTAAACATGTTGCGCCTTTAATTGTGCTATATAATGGAAATGGAATGCTACAGTATAATGGAAAAGTCTATTGAAAAAAGAAATTTTTCTGCGAAATTTAAATTGTAGGACAAGTATCCTTTCAGAAGCCGAAAAAAAAGAATAATGAAAAATTTCTTTATATATACCCACCATTCAATGTCCCAAACACTCAGCAGTTATTCGTATATCAACTTTTCAAAACAGGACGTTATATGGTAATCGGTCGAAAAAGTGGTTCGACTCGCACCATTTTCTATAGCGTGCGTTTTTCGTTCAAAAACGTCGATTTACCAAATTTCACCAAAATGTCTCAAAAATTGCGGTTTTTAGGTTGAACACAAGAAAAGGAGGCAGTTAGAAAGACAGACTTAGATCTTCGTAAGAAATGATTCTGAATCCATCGCTATAATAAAAGGTAGGCCTATCCCAAGTCCTTCTGGATATTACATAAGTCCGCCCACACTTAATACCTTGTACTAATGGGTTGTAAGGTGTAAAAACATAAAATGAATCCTTCTTGAAGCGTATTTAATTACACCTATGCACTCTTTACTGTTCGACTAAAATTTCCACTTGTAAATTCGGACTGAATAGTAATGGCCTCGTCAGCTCAGTTTATAACTAATTAGACGATTCTATCCTAATCACTAGACGGTTTTGAAATGTGTATAACCCTTCGTAAGAGTTCTTCGGCTGTGCTAAACGGACACAATTTTTGTGTAGCCGGCAGACTTTTTCGCAATGCAAACGAGATAGAGTGTGATGAGCAATACACATGTACCTATATTTTGAAAAGTCAATTTATGGAAAAAATTTCTCGACAAAAATCATTAACTAATAGTATTTGGGTATTTTAAATTTATGAGTAAAAGTTGGATCGGACGTGGCAACATAACAGTTACTACGAAAACTGAATATTCACATGGAAAAAAGGTCTAATTATCAATATTTTGTGATGAAAATTGGTGCAAAGTATTAATTTGAAGTAGAAATAAAATAAAAATGAAAGTTATGTAATTTGGTTGCCATAAACCTACAGTTCAAAATCGTACGAGCGTTACCATAAAAATCAGTGAAGCTTTATATGGCGAAAATTTCCAATCTTTGATATTCTATGATGAAAATTAGTTCATAAGTGTAATTTACTTTAAATTTGCAGCCAATAAATCACCATCATGTTGACAAGCAAACAAGTACGAATAAAGCAAGGCGGACTGTTGGATACCCTACACTACTTCGCCTAATACGCCAAAAATTGCACATTATTTTCTTGTAAAGGCACACTTTTCATGAAAGCTCGCATATTGGGGGAAGCTTGAAACATCCCATAGCGAGATTCAAATCTTGCAAACTTCATTTATGTCCTAAAATTTTTATTATTTGCCATTTCCCGTCACAAAAAAGTAGAAGTTAAACTATCTCTTTCTACAAGAGCTTGCTTTCATGATAACCCCTACATATGTTGGCGTCTCAAAAATAGACTTATGTGATCCATATTTCCTAACGTTAATTTCTTGTGATAAATTAGTGCTACGGGCGAGCTTTCATCGTAAAATATTAAAAATTAAATCTTTTTCTGAAGAGGTTACTTTTTATGAGTAACATTACATGGAGTTGGGTTTAAGTTTGATCCACTTAATATTTATTAATAATATGTTATGAAAAACGGATTCTTTCTCTCGTTCGAAAAATTTACCTTTTAATAAGCTAATGTCGGGCTAAGCGTCAGTGGCTATTCCAAACGTGCTCACTTTGGTCAAGAAACAATATTTCGTCACCTGTAACTTTGTGTGGGCATGGGCGAGTGGTTCCACTGTCGATCCGAAAGGATACACTGTTTCGTATAGTAAATCAACTCAGAATTTCACGCTGAGTATAGCCCTATCTTACAGTAGTGAGTATAAAAACTGGTACAAAATATATAAGGAGATGTAAGGAAAAGAAAAAAAACACAAAAAATAAGAAAAAAAAAACAAGTACGCAGTTAGCATAGAGGCACATCCGCAGCCGGTACAGATCCAAGTTGCAAATGAACTCCAGTATACAGTAAACAATACTAGTTAATTTTCGAATCATAATGAGATGTTAAGATTGCAAGGTAGTTTAAATACGATATAAGCAAGTTGCGTTTATTAAGCAAAGTTGTTTTTATAGACTTTAAAGAATCTGATATTAAGATTAAGCCGTAGACGTTATTCAGGTTCCGAAATGGGTTAAACAGCTCATACCTATATTTACATTGTCTGAGCTTCATAAAAATAGAGTGCCTGGAGAAGCACACAGGGACTTTAAAGTTTATCCCACTAAGTAATGTGGGCGAATCGATAGCACCATTAATTAACTTAATTAATCCTCAAGTAACGGCAAGATTAAAAGAAGCAATCTGTTTCCTTGAGGAAGCACAGAGACAAGCGGGTCTCAGCCCAAATTCCTAAGAGCAAACAGCAAGAATTGCTTTTGAACGCATTCAATTGAATCTACATAACAACTGTAGGAAGGAGACCAAATAACAGACGCATATTTAAGTATTGATCTAACTAAGCAAACGTGTAGCCTTTTTGTAATGTAAGGATCTTTAAGCTTTTTGAATCACCTCTTAATGAAACATAGCGCGGACCTAGCTTTATTTAAAGAGAGCTCAATGTGCAAAGTAAAACATAATCTTCAGTAAGGTTTCAGTGTTTTTAGCAGAAAAGTCGAGCATAATGTGTGAAAGATGAGATTTAAGAAGTAAGATATTGGTTTTATTAAAACAATAATGTTTATTGGAGGAAATTAGATTTGTCACGTTAGAGTAACTCAACGGACCATCGTGTCTGTAATGAAAGAAAATGGAAATTTCAGGATAATACACATCCTCAGATAAACTAAAAGGTGGGCAGCCATTTACAGCTATCTCCGGAAAATTGGCAAAGCAAAAATCTGGAGTTTGCTAGGAGTTGTATTGAAGTAAATTACGATCAAATAATTCATTGAAAACACAATAGCTCTATCAGATGTTGAAGTGGAGACCATACAGCTAGAATTATCACTATAATACCAAGTGACTAGTAGCAAATTGAAATCCGCCAACGCTATGACCATATCGATAGGGTCATGTCACAAATGAGGGCAGCATGTTTCTTATAAATAGGGATAGCTGTACTTGGTGGAATATAGGAGCAAGTTACGTATAACTGTTTATTGATAATTTTTGCACGAATGGCAATAAATTCAACGTCGAGAGCGGTAGGAAATTCAACTGCACAGCGCGGGATTGCAGCAGATATGGCAATTAAAATACCACCACCACTTTGATCCAATCGATACTTTCTGAAAACCTGGAAAGAATTGTGAAATAGTTCCGATGAGTGAAAATCAGGCTTTAACCAAGTTTTAAAGAAGGTCAAACAGGAAAACTCCGTGCTCACGGAATTTAGGAATTTTGGATTTTTTGAGTTTACGTCCCTAACATTTTGGTAAATGAAAGTTACTGGAGAAACATTTAGTTTTTTGAGGGTGAAACTGCTACCGAATTAGTATTACGGGATCGATCTCGAGGAATGAATTCCTTGATTAAGAATCCAACCGGCCGATGTTTTGTTTAACAAAATTTCCATGTTTTCAGTCGGAACTTACACTTTAAAAGACGAGATATCCCTTGATGTTGAGATAGAATAAATTTGGAAATGCTTGCTCATCTCAAATTGATGGATGGGACTTTTGCAGCCAAATCACTTTTATGTTATCCTCAGAGGTGTCAGACGTCACTTTTGACACGAATATTGCCTTTCTCGCGTGTAGTGCCATCAAGCAGACGTCATCCTTACCGATATAGTGGGGGTGACCACACTTGCACGTGCTGCCTATTTGCTTGTCCAGCATGGTGACCAGCAGACACGCCCGAACAACTAGGGGGAGAAATGGACTTGTTATTTTTATTAATATACTTCGAAGATTTAGACAGAGTAGCCTGAATAGCACCACTGCGAGGGGTTACCTTTGTCAGCGAAAATTCCGAGCTTCTTTGTAGGCAAGGATGGAACACTTGAATGAATGGATGCATGAGATATAGGCGAACACGGATGTGAAGTACAGCAAGCTACAATGCGAGTTGGTCTTTTACAGCCTCAGGGAGAAGATGAGTGCTTTAGATAGCGACACACATCGATAGTGGCATTCGCAAGTAATGAATCGTGTAGAATCAGGGCCCGTTTTTGTTCGAAAAACACTCCATATCATAAAGTAATAGCCAAGATAGAGATTTTGAAAAAAGGAATAAACATAAAAGTTTGTAACGTACACAAAAATGATCTATCAAATTACACGCAAACGTCGCACTATTAGAAGCACAGTAAACAAACAGCAAGCCAAGAGAACAACTGAAAGCACGCGAAAAAACACGAAATGGACTTATTGACGAGCGCATCAAGTGCTGATCGCAAAGACCAATGAATATCATGACAAAAAGTTCAATAAAATTCAAATAATTTGAACACTTTTATATCTCTACAATCAAATAGATTTTAAACGCGTATAAAGCAATAAAGGTGTAAGATGAAAAAGAAATTGTAAAATTTCCACACAGTAAAACAGTACGACCACAGCGCCCGCGCAGAGTTGCCAAACTGATTTATTAATTAACTTATGTAGCTAACTAAAATACATAGTTCGAATAATAAAGAAAGGCGTGTAATTGGCCATAAAGTACCTAGCGAGTAACAATGAAAACCTAAACGCCTATATTTAAGTTAAATAACACATCGGGCGAACGGGACGTTCTTCTTTCAAAATATAATTCGGCATGTAGCATGCAGTCATATGCATCAGGGGATTTTATTCAGACGGTGGTCTGTGTGGCCTTTGTTCGAAAAGGAACCGGCGTAGGCCATCGCTTAGTTGATCCCATTCGAAGTATGCTGCTTAACTTATTTCCCATTCCATTCTGCTCTTACTTATAACTATTCTGTTCACAAGAGAATAACAAACTGCTTGCTGTGAAAGAAATGAGTGAAAAGTAAAATATACTTATCCTAGTTTAAATACATGGAAGTAACTTAAAACATATATTATACATGTTGGACCAAAACAAGTCCTGCGACTTTGACCCTTACAATGTGAGATTACTATTATGAACAAATTTTCAACCTAAAATATTAACCACTAAGCTATTTAACATATAAAAGTTTGCATTTTCTCAAAAGTGTTGTATGTGGAGTTATTCAAAAAATAGACGTTCGTGGTCTAAATTCAGTGAGTTTGATTTCTTTGTAATTTACCACTTTGGACCAATTTTCACCATGAAGTATTGAAAATTTTTATCATATTAAGATTCAGTTTTCGTAGGAGCTGGGTTATATGAGAGGGGACTCAAGAAATTGGCCCAGCCGATCGAAAGCTTTTACATCAATTTAGAACGTTGAAATGCTACTACACAGCGAGAAATCGAGAAATCGAGAAATTTTGAAAACTGCAATTACGCCAATTATATTGCCTTATTTTGAGAAGTCGTTATACAGGCAGCGTGGGAAAAAGTGGACCGATCCGAATAAATTTCAACATCGTTCGTCCGTGGAACAAAAAGTGCCAGTGTACTACATTTCATCATAATACCTCGAAAATTGCGATCTATATAGTCTACACGAATCTAATAAACCTTACACCACAATGGTGTAGAGCAAAATGAGCCTTTATATGCCAAAACTGTTTAACTTTTTAATTTCGTGATCTAAATTTCCGCATAATAGTGACTTGGCATAAAAATTGCAGCAGGAATTTTAGGTCACACCTCACTTTATATAGCGGTGCTCCCGAATTGTAAACTTTCATGTAGCGGCAAAATCTAATTTGCAGTTTTTGTGACGTAAACAGGTGATAAATGACACATTCTTTGAGAAGTAAACTAAGTTTCCAGTATTTCAAATCATACAAGTTAATATTCTAGAGACCCTCTAATAAATATTCACATGAAAACTATGCATAATTTTTGGAGTATGGTCACAAAAATTAATATCTACTGCGTTAGGCGAACGCGGGCAGCCGGACTTACCTGACTTGTAATGTGGACATAAAGGTTTCAACAGTTGTTTTCGTGAAACTAAGTGAGTGTTCATGGTTTTCTTTCTTCAATATCGTGAGTTGTGAGACTTCACGGTCTATAAATTCTGAAAACTTTGTACATAATTCCCTTGATAATATTCCTCTAGCGATTACTAATGAAAAAGAAAGCGATTGAGCTCGCATATCTACATACTTATGCGCTGGATGCGAGACACGTAAATTTATTATTATTTCGTGTGCGGAGTTGATGTGGCCTTCATCAAAGGAAATGGAAAGCTTATCAATTGTTCAAGTAACGTTTTTTTTTTCTTTAAAGATTATTTTAAAAAAATGTCCGGCTAAACATTATTCTCATCTTGTAAAAAAATGTTAATTCCGTGAAAAATGATTGCAAACAAAAGTGACTATTTGCCTTAGAAAAAGAGATAAAGAATTATTGAAATATCTGACATGTCAGAATATACCTGACCTTCGGCTGACTTTGATTTTTGCGCATTACTATAACGAACGAGTGAAACGCTTAAACATCAAACGAAATCTTTGCTTTTTCATTGTCACTACTTTATAGGGACTACCAATCATTACCTTTTTACCTAAATCTATTCCGCTCTATTTTACGGCATAATTTAAATATCGAATTTTAATTTATTTGAAATGCGTTTCTACTACAATTTGGTTCGTATGTCTTTTCGATTCGCTTCTTTTTTCCAAACACTTCCACGTTGATCTAAAAACAATTTTCTTCTTGGCAATGGCTGTGTGCTCGACTGGTGTGTGCGGCATGTAAAACTTCTACCATTATTTTTAAACACATTCGCATTCACTTTGCTTCTATACTCTGTTTTTTTTTTTGTTATCAGTCTTTTCGTTGACAGTGATTGATTTTGGTTGTAGTTTCATTTCGTATTTTTGTTGTAAGTTTAAAAAATTGCATGCAATTGTTTAAAAAATTCTTTGGCTTTTTTTTGGCTAATGGTATGTGTATACATAAAAAAAAAAATGAAAACAAAAAATTAATCGTTCAAATGCTGGTTGTAACAAGTTGGAGAGACTGGAGAAAGTTTTAGTTTCGATTGATTCAATTTCGTTCTTATGTCTCTTAAATATTTAGTTATTATAGTTGGAAAAAGGTTTTCGGAAAATTTCCATTGTACGTAGGCGCGTTCGACGATAATTCGAGCTTTTGGTTTAGAAATTAGTTAGCTTATTAAACTATTGAGAATAGAAATCCGGGCTGATATTTTCAATTTTTGTTAAAAATTTCTTATTGATCAGTTAAAAGTAAACACGTGTTCATACTGAATTCCATTGTAAATTCAGGGCGAATAAAAATTCTCCCTCAGTTTTTTCCATACAGTACCCGCAAGCGCACCATACTTTATTACGATTAAAAATCGGCGTTTTGAAGGATAATGCTCTTTGATTAGGCGGGCTATGTAGGGTTACGTCAACACCTGTGACCTTTCTTCGTCTGGATCAGTTAAGGGAGAAGTTGTGGTCCGTTCTAAAATATCACACGTTGCTTAATTTGTGGGTTAGGATGGTTTTGCCGCTTACATGCTCTGTATAGTTGGAAAGAGCTTGGAAAAGATTATTTTAACCCGTTAGACTATTTGGTTGGATAGGTTTAATTTGCGGTAATGAAGACTGCGGAAATCTTGCTTTGGGCAATTATAGGCACACATAATAAATCTTACATATACGGTTTCTAAAGTTTTTAATAAATTATACACCTATGTGCAATAGAGTTTTCTTGAATAATATTTGTGTTATATCAGAAAATGCAAATTACAAGCATCTCTCTGAAGTGGAACGATCCAATCCATTTTCAATAACTCTCGTTTTTAGATGGAAAGAAGTGAATGTACAAAATTCTTTTTAACGTTTTAGTTCTTTTGCTTTAAAATGATGTACAGTATTCCATGGCACTGTTCTTCGTTTCGACGACGTTCAACCGGTAGCACCGAGTTAGTCAAAGCTAGAATTAGTAAAAAATGTTGATACAGAAAATAACATCTATAGACTTATGTTTTAAAAAATTTGCCTGTATTCATTTATTACGTTATTTTGAAATTTTCATCGGCTGTACCTTTTCTACATCAACGATGTCACAGGAAGGAAGTCATTACAGGACTAAAGTAAATTTATAATGTTTTATGACGAAAATTGATCCACAAGAGCAACTTGACATAAAAATTAATTGTGCCAAATTTCAATCATAGTGGCTTACTCCTTGGACCCCATCCTACGCAAGTGCTGTCATGAAAATTAATCTTTCATATGGCAACAAAGTTAAACTTTTTAGCGCTTTATGACGGGACTGGACGATGAATAATAAGGTCTTTAATAAGAAAATTAAATTTGCAATATTTAGACGACGTCGGTTCATGTTTTGGGCCCGCTGCGATGTAACGAGATGTTGATTCCGCCCACAAAGCTGTTCGTTTAAAATTAAATGCAATAAACGAATTGGCGGAAGTTATTATTATTTTTTTCCTGTCAAAACATATTATGAAAATGAGCTTTAAGCCTGAGTTGATCATATTGCAGATGGGTAATAATATTATCTGAATAAGCCCCATGATGGAGTATGGCGATGTTTGGGGTGGAATTGTATTACGTATATCAGGGAAGTTGCATTTAAATATATATTGTAAGATAAGAACCCTGTGTCTAGTCGGTAGACGTATTAACCGACAAAAAAAAGCTGTTGCGGACGTAAGTTTATAAAGCATTACCTTGACACTTTTAAGAATGTTTTTAATGAAAACTTGAAAAAATGGCTCATTATTGTGGATGCTGTTTTAAAAAGCAAGAGCGAGAACGGATGTTTGTCTATATTGATTTCTTGATACAAGCGATGCCTTATAGCTATGTATATATAATGTATTTGCAGCAGGAAGCACTTTATAAATTTTTACCTTGCATTCCGTTTAATTATAAACACGGCCATCAGCACTGTAATCGATTAATTTATTTTTACGCGCCAATGCGTATTACGTCTTGTACAAACAAAATTGATATATAAAAGTAAGTTCTTATTATTTTAACTGTATGAAGAGAACTTCTCCAATAATAACTTGTTATCGAAAATGGATATAAAAGAAAAATAAAGTAAAACAGGAACGAATGTAATAATACATAATCTAATACAAGATATGGGCTGACTGTTTTTTGTGGGTGTGTGCTAGGTGCATAAAAAAAAAATTAAGGCGTTTGTTCATACAGAGAAATTACTTACAGGGATAAAGGCAAGGAGTTCACGTTTAACTCATTTCCGAATTATTTTTATAACCGGCATTGGAGGATAAAGATGTGTATATTATTTTTTGCATACCTTTTGCAACATTCGGACATCTATTATTACTACATTTTCCCAATGTCAGAAGAAGTTAAGATTGAGTATAAAACGTTGACGCACAATTCCAGATCAGTTTCAAAGATCAAGCGAGATTCTCTGCCAGTTAAAAGCAACTAACTGTCGTATTATATGCAACGAAAAATATATACTTGTAAGAGTCCCCGTCTTCAGTTCAGTGTAATTAAATATGTTATAAGCATCCAATTGCCGTGTTATCTTTACTGAAGGCTTTTGTATTCGAACCCGTAAATAACTAAAGAGTTTTTCTTTTAATTTCTTTCACTCTTCCGAGTTTTCTCACAAAATTTTGCATGAAAAAAGAAAAGACCCACGAAAATAGTCTACCCATGATCGATTTTGTATTGACCACACTCACTGTTCTTGTTGGCTTACTGATGGACCATACCACACACTTGCTTCCGTCAAACATAGCCAAATCGACACCAACGTCAAATGGCTTATGTTGTATCTTTTAATTTAATATATTTTTTTCTGGTGTTGGCTCTTGCCGTTGCTAGTTTGTACAGGTTAAGCTTAAGCTTAAGACTTCAGACATACATGCACGTAAACATTCGAACGTACGTACATTCGCTTCCCTATGCAAAAAACATACATATGTTGGCTTCCATTTAAGCTGCCTTTGCTTTCGTTACACAAATAATAGCCTATCTGTCTGTTAAAAAGCGCTTTGTTCCGAGGTAGGGTGAGCTGTGCAGGCAACAAAAGAAAATCCAAGGGGAGTTACTCATATCCCTTGTAGTTGCTTTTGGCGTAAAAGTGACTGTATTTTTAATGGTTATTTTGCGTAGGTTTTTTTAAGCAAATTTCTTTTTATTCATATCTTTAAACGTCATTGCGTTCGCATTTTTACTAAAAAATTGAAATAATATAAGAAAAATTAAAAAGTACGTAAGGGCTTGATCAAGATTCAAGATTGTAAAACCCTGAAAGTAGGCGTGCGAGACTTTCCAATATATATACGTTCTTATTTAAGGTATCTTTTTCTCATTTAGCCATGTTCGTCTTTCCGTTCATCCATTGAGCAAGGCGGCTAACTCCGGTTATTTTTCTTAGGCTTAGTTAATAGGGATAGATTAGATTAGCTTTAATATTGGTAGAGATCCGTTTGCCAACATGCCTAGAATATGTGAGGCTGCCCAAAATTCGTAAAAAATATTATTTTCAAACTCGAACCAAAAGTTTACAGAAGCCATTTAAGTCGATGTATAAAAGAGTTATTATCGGACTAATATATAGTTAAAAAAATTTTACATTATAAGTTATAGGTAAGAAATATGAAGTCCAATATTAATCCATAGATTTTCGTCATTTCCTTTTTTAATATTTGCATTATATAGGTTGATGAAACAAATCAATTGCTTCGGCAATTGTGTAGTCAAGCTGAAATCTTATAGTAGCGCAAAACAGCATATATAGTTCAGCAAATTGTTATGGACAAACATCAAATGGATAGATAAGCTGAAATCGATTCAGAACATGATTCTGAATTAAGTGGTATAATCAAAGGTGCATATGTCTGAATTCGTTCATGGTCTTGGATACATTCGCACGAAGGTAGTACATACCCTGTACAGTAAGTGTAGGACATAAATAGTTTTACTTGTGTTTCTTCTTAAAACCAATGATTAAAAATGTTAAAAGTTTTACTTTCAACTTCGGTATCTTTTTCTTAATATATTTAAATTAATTATCGTATAAAAATCAAACTTGTAGTTGTTTTCATCGCCGTGATAAAAAGTTAAAGCTTTAGGAAAAAGTTTCATCGGCCGATATCGGACCACGTATGGCGGCGTTGCGCACGAAATTTTTCAACCGCGCAAAAGCACGACTGGGCAGCAAAACAGGCATCACAACAACAAATCGGGATAAATCGAACGATGAAACTTTTTCGTGGCATAAACTCAGCCTAGGTCGTCAGAAGAAGAGCAACCGTGACGTCGTGAAGTCAACCTATCTAACTAAAGCTGGTTGATTCATTTGATTTGATGCAGGTATTTTTTCGTTGTGCTTATTTTTTTGTATCTTGGATAAGGTCCTTTCTTTCAAGCCATTGAAATAACAAGTTTTACTTATTTTAAAGAAAATGAAAACTTATGGAAACTATGTTTCATTCCTGCGCACGCGGGCCTTGCGGAAACAAAAAATTGCAACAATTAATGACAAATTTTTAAGGAAAAACAATTAACAAAAATTGAAGAAGCGTAGGAAGTTTTTAAAAGTAGGAAGATTGGTTTTTGTACGGAACGAAACTGACAAAAACCAAACGACTGCTTGCGGTCTGCTTTAAACAAATTAAAAATAAATCCTCTTGAAAGGTAACCGAAGTGCAAGAACTCCAGCTATGCGCTATCATTCATGTTACTAAACTTTGACCACTAATGAGATGAATGCTATAAAAATAAATTAAGGGAGAGAAATTTGAACCGCGCTTTCGTCCCCGAAAATGCTGTTTTATAACGTTCGCAGTGGTATCATACTCGGCAATTACCCAAAGATATGTCATATACTCTCATAAATGAAGAAAAGAAGCTCATGATGGTCTGTATTCCGCGAGGTCGGATAAGTATAGTTTGCAAATTTCCTAAACTTATTGAAAAAAAATCAATACCTTATACAAAAGGGAATTATTGCGCTTTTGTTCAAAATGGGAAAATAGCGCAAGGAAGTAAACATTCTGGCTGAGCCGGTCGTATGAGCAATAAATGCAACACACGTTTTATATCTTCTTGTGGTCACGGCATTTTGTCTACACTGTAGTTGAGTTTGAGCAGCAAAAGGAAAGTTGTTTTTTACATTCATCTCCTGACGAAGCACGGCAATAGCGCAATTTAACTCACCCTTTTCGCGAATTCAGCATCTGAAACTCCATTAAATTAATTTACTCTTGCTGAAAGTGGAATTATTTGTTAATGAACCCAATTGCTTCCGTCTGTTGTGTTCTCAATTGTTACGTTTGTTGCTACAATGCTTTTGTTTCTTGGTTAAAATTCTTAAGTCACATTCAAAATTTGATCTGATCGATGGAAAGGAAATGCAATTGTACTTCTGAGAAAGCCGAAACGAGCTTACACACATACAAAATTTGAAAATGTGTTCATAGACAACACTGCTCTTAAAAGCTGCCATAAATAATAATGGGGATTAGACACACAATGTTTTATATGAAAATGTTTCTGTTGTCTCAATTGCTAAGATGTACCTGGGCGAAGAACATCTTGCGGAATTTTCATTTATTTATTTTTATATATATTTATTTATATGGAATAATCTCAACGAGCGCGAAAAGAAAACGAATATATCTTCATTTTGCTGGCTTTTATTTAATATCGTCATTTTCTTTGTCCACGTTTGCCGTGAAGTTTACTGGCCGTAAATAATGGATAAACTTTACATATCTCGAGCGTTTTTAATTAAATTCGCTTTTTTCAATTTTTCTCTTAAGTAGAGACAAAAAAAGATCAGTTTAACTTGACCGAGCTTTAATTCCTGATGGATGGTGCAATTGTGTAGTTTGCTTGTATACATTGCTATATTTATTAATATTTGCTTTTTTTAAGGATATAACAATAATTAATTTTACGCGCAGAATAGAAAAACGCTTAAAACTTGGAAAAAATTAAAATTTACATAAAATAATAACGAAAGCAATTAAAGCTTGACAATAGAGACGGACAAAATTCAAGTTAAACAATAAATTAAATTTCATAAAACTAACAATTCCGGTTATTTATTAACATAAATTGCAAATAATTATATAATAACCGTTAATTACCCGATAATGATGTATGTTTGCACTAGCGGCAATAGTAAAAGAAAACATATCATATAAAAAACTGCGTAAATTTTGTAATTAATAATAAATAGTTATACAAATATTTTTCTTTAATTTAAAATTTTACATTTTCATGAACTCTAAAATCAAACCTTTTTTATTTTTTTTCTTATTAATTAATATTTTTATAAAGAAACTAAGTCAAATATGTTATAAAAAGTGTACTAATGTGCACTAAGAAGAAAATTTTGATACTTTTCCATCTGGGGGGAAAATGTTATAATAGAAATACTCACCATGTGATGACAGAGAGAAGGGGAGTTTGGCCATCTACAAATGTTCTTTCCCGACTGATTCTGCCTTCCGCAAATATTCTGTTTGTATGTATTTTTACTATTTCCTATGTTCATGGCTTCATTTTTAATCCGTCGATCCGCTTTTCCGCTAATCTCTTTCGTCGGCCGACAACTGCATGACGCGCCACAAATTTGCACTTAGTTTTTCCCTCTCTGGGGAATTTATTTTCTGGGAAAATCAATTAGTTGGAATAAATTGGAATGGGAAATTCCGTAACAAAAATATTAATGAATAATAAGATGTAAAATTATTAAATTATAACATTATCTATAATTTTCAGAATATTGGGGATTTTATACTTGTAAACATCGGTAGCTTAGAAGTTTTATAATTTAGTATAGAGATGATAGGAGGAAACAAATATGGTTTAATCAAGTAGCTTATTAAAACAGTCTTGTGTTTTCTGTGCCCGTATTCGCAAGAATACGCATGCGAAATGCTAAATGGATGCCATTCTGTTTATGACGTTTGAGCAGTTATAAAGGTCCACGTTATGATTACGATACATACAAAAACATCATCGAGATTAAATATAGTTAAAGTAAGATTCAATTAATATAAAGGAAAGATAGTTTATTCTAATAGTTAAGTTAGAAATTGTGGACGAACTTACGCATCTATTTTACATTTTCAACTGACGGAACATCTAACATTTTAATAAAAGTCGCGCTAGTTAGACGTAATGTCGTTATTTTCATGGACAGCCAGATAGACATTTAAAGCTAACTCCTTTATGGTAAAAAAAAATCCGAATCATGTTTCTGTAGTTTATAAATATTTGATAATTCTAATAGAATCAAACGAAAGAAAGCGGCTTACGAGGGGCATGTATTGGCGTTTTTCTAGGGTGCGTTAGAACAGGCGAATGTTTTTTCATTTATTCATTTTTAAAAGCATTCTGGTGTTGAATTCAAATTCTAAAATACGAAGTTGAATTACAGCGGAGGGACGCTTTCCAACGCTTTTTGGAACATAAGCTGTGGTTTCATTCGACCAATAGATGGTGCGCTAGAACTGACCCATTTTATTAACCAGCTTTTTTTATCAAATTGTTTTGCTAAGCAAGAGGTGGACAAACATTGAGCAGCATGTTTTCAACTAAAATTTCCTGTTAATTGATTAATTTCTACAATATATCTTTGCGTACATGTTGAAGAATGACGGTCAATACAATTCCTACCCATAACGAATATGCCGTTGCCTCTACAATTTTGCACACAAGGTCTAACGTAAGTCCGTAAATATAAACTAACGAAGGCGAATGTAATTAATGTCGCCAACATTTTTGTGGTTTCGTTGTTAAGGCTAGTACTTATCAGATTGACCTCGTGGTTTATCTTCGGACGGATTTGATTTTTGCCTAACCATAAGTAAATCGAAGGGGCTAAAAACAAGTAGGTTCGCTTATGACGTTATCATTATCACACTTAGGTGGCCAGGCAAAAGATTACACCGACAATATTTTATAGAATATTCGACATTGTACATGGTAACGCTTTGCTAACACGTGGGATACTCCTCAGATGAGGGTACAACAAACTTTAGCAAAATAGATGCTTACAATTTTTGTTTATATTCAGCTTATCATCTTGCCTTTGGCTTGTCGCTCATTCTTCCTTTTTTTTTGCTTTCAGGATATGACATGTGATGGTGCTTTAACATTTTGGATATATTTCTTCTTCATTTTATCTGTATTGCTAAACGAGTTTCGGCTAATAAGTGCTGGTCGTCCTAATGAATTGCATATTGGCGGCATTTTTCCAATAGCTGGCAAAGGAGGATGGCAGGGTGGTCAAGCTTGCATGCCCGCGGCAAGACTGGCATTGGATGATGTGAACAAAGAGACAAATCTTTTGCCGGGTTTTCGTCTTATACTACATAGCAACGACAGTGAGGTAAACAGAAAAAAAAAGAATTATTTCCTATGAAACATCCTCACGTCAAGTTTAACTGTCTGAAAAAGAAATAAAACTTTGTAAAATGTCGTTAACTATTTGTTTGAGTATAAGATTTTTTGTTATTTGACTACATTTTAATAAAGCGGTATAGCGCCTATAATCCGTTCTCTGAAATGTGCGATCTCTAAGACCACTTGTAAAAATAGGTTAATTGATTAACATTTCGCGAGCAAGAGTATCCGCGGCGATGACTGCATGCATAAAACATAGTAAAGTATCATTTAGTGAAGAGGAATAGTAGGCGAAACTCCAAGTTGACTGATAGAGACAGGCGAACATTAAGAAGGACTGTGGCCAGACAACATCAACGTAAACTATCGAGACAAAAGTGACAGCTGAACTCAATATTCATCGTTTCGGCCTACACGGTACAAAGAAAGCTTCAGAAATCTAACATTCATAGAAAGGAGACAATTGGGCAGCCCTTAATAACGGGGGCCAACTAAAAGGGGCAAGGCGCCGCGATCATAAAATTTGGACATTTCATGGTAGGAAGAACATGTTCTGGTCCGATGAAGTATCATTCACATCGTTTTATACAAAATAAGCCTACGCTGACAATAGTCAACCATGGCGGAGGTTCCGCTATGGCTTGAGCGACTGTATTCATGTAGTTCTCTTGTACATGTCACTTTAATACACATTTTCTTATCATAATTGAATTGAAAGTTATGGAGAGTTTTAGAGGCGAGACTGAGAGGTAAATTTCATTGAAGTAATTATCAGATGTTTTGTTGCAAGAATGGGATTGCATTCCGTTCGAAACCATTCGGACACTTTAGAGATCTCTCCGCGTAGAACTGCAGCTGTTCTACTAGCGAATAATGATTAAACAGCTTTTAAAAACCAAAAAAAAATATTGTGCTCCTATTACTACTTATTATTCGGATGGCTGTCATAGCTACATTTTCTTTTACAGACATTCCCTTCTCTTTTTTACTATCTGGCCACTATTGGATATATATGGTCACATTTTTACATAATATATTATACCTAACTTATACTACTAACTAAAGCCGAAAAATCTTCTCGGCTCCTTGCTATATGTATAATTTCCTCTATGGTGCTGTTCAATTTTGAATATTATGCAGCCACGAGATTTGTTTTCTACTCTCTACATCCTTCGGTTCGATCTTCCACTATTAAGTGTAGCAGTTCGTATCTTTCTCCACGTACCATATTTTCAAAATACGTATTTTTTCGTGTTTAAATACACTTTAATAGCTCGCAAGCATATCTCAAAGGCTTCCAGTCTGTTCGTTGTACTGATTTTCACGTCCATAATTCTAGATCATACACGAGCACCGACCACACAAAGCATTTCAATAAACGAAGTCAAAGGAATTTCATTCGAAATCATTTCCCGGCTTGTTAAAATGTTCTGATATTTCATGCACAATGATCTAGACATTTCTTCTTTTTGTTTTTACGCCGTCTTCATCCCAGCCTTCGGTCAATATGAATCCAAGACTTACAAACTTAGAAACCCTTTCCACCTTTTGATATTAGTTGATAAAGTGGCATTTGCATATGAGTTGCACAATTTAGTTAAATTTCCAAAGAAGGATTTTGATTATGTCCAGAAATATATTATCCAGCTTACTTCCTTTGCAGCATATTTTCTTACAACTAAAAACTTAACATTCATCCCGCTTATTACAGTGTTTTTACTTACCAAGTACGTTTTAATGTATTCATTCGTTTATGTAAACTGTATCTTTACGACTCTACTTAAAATAGATTCATTCAATATTCCATAAGCTTCTTTAGCAGTGTTTACGTTATGCCACGTTACGTTACGATAATCGTGTAGCGGACTAAGCGAACTATTGGCATCAGTGATTGCTGAATATCTACTGTGCCCTCTATTCGGGAAGGTAAATTTAACATAGAATATTAAGAGTTGCTTCGAACAAGCGAAACTTTAACTAGAAAATACTACCAACAATGATTGGCACAACGGAGTTGAGAAACGCGTGTAATGTGCACAAAAGTCAGGATATCGTGTAACATTTGCAGCACTTTATTTGGATGTGCTACTCTCCTCCCCACACTTACCGCAGGGAGCGATGGAAAATGGATGCCTTACAATCGGGGGCCCAAAAAACCCTTGTATGCGTGAGAGTTAAAACCAAATACCTCTGTCATCCTATCTAGCGGGAAGAGGAAATAGAATAGAATACTAAGAAAAGGATTTTATGAGGTCCTCCAATCCAACGAGACGTTTGCTAAAAAAGACTACGAAAACAACTTATGCAAAAGAGAAACTGCTGCAATCCGCGAACAAACATTATACGCTAATTTTTCACCATTACGATACTCAGCCGCAAGGTGTAAAATTCATTCCGCACCATATTCACATCCTGTCGGGAGAATTCAAAAAATATATGGCTAGAACTGGATAATGCTTTTAACAAACTACTTTCCTTAACATTTTCCATTACATATCTGGCCAAAAGTTTTTCAATAACTTTCCATTTTTAGCAAATTATTTATATTATTATATTTTAGCAAATTATTTTACACAGAAACACTAATTATTTAAGGATGTTTCGGCCAGCAGACGTTTATTATTCACTTTACATTTTCAGCAGCGTTTATGCTTACACTTTTTATTCAGGTGACTTACAACTGCTCATCAGTATCACTCTGCTTATTACCAGTCATTTGTTATCAATTCTCCGTTTTTAACAATATTTTTGTTTGGGCTAGCACACATATGCTTCTTATTGAATTTTCCCC
Organism: Glossina austeni; assembly: GCA_000688735.1. Lineage (NCBI taxonomy): Eukaryota > Metazoa > Arthropoda > Insecta > Diptera > Glossinidae > Glossina > Glossina austeni. Next base: position 496,292 of record KK502527.1, on the reverse strand, counting down.
TTTAGCAATTTTTTTCATACACAGCTGTGTACATTATTTATTTGCAACTGGCTTTTCACACCTATTTGTACTCACCCTCATCAATATACATGTCAGGTAAGCTATTATTGGTGGGGAGCCATATCGGCGCTGGCATAAATTTTCGATTTTATTTCTCATGTATAAAATTTTTAACAAAGCTGTAAACGCGCGCATGTTATTTCATATCGTATTATGCTCAGACTTAGAGAACGGCCTCAGCGTTGTATACAAAACAAGTTTTTCTTAAGACAAACGGGCAAACGTATGTACAATACTGTAAGGCTAAAATTGAAAAGAAGAAATAGTGTAATAAATACCAAAAAAAAAAGCTGAAGTTTGACTATTGCATATCAGTTGAAAATTTTATCCCGTTCCAAAGATGCTAATAAGATTACGGATGTCTGTATAAAGTGTAACGAACTTAACATTTAACTTTAGCAACATAAAGCAGGAAGCAAAACGAACTAAACTGAGCAGAAATATGTTGAGGTATTCGTACAAAACACTAACTATTACAGATTAAATTGTTGAGTAAGAGTTATTTACAAATAGATAAATAAAGTTTAATATAAGACGTTCAAAATGAATATAGGAAAAGAGAGAGGAAGAGAGAGTAGCAAACAATCAGTCTACTACGGATGCTAAAGTGTTGAAAGTGATTGTTGCTTCGGACTTTTCACTCAAATAAATCAACGTCAAAACGGCACCACTTAATATGCAAGAATGTATGTATGTTGAGCGTGCAAACGAATGCTTGCAGCGTTTGAAATTATAAGCTCTAGTGAATAATGCTCAAAGGAGAGCAATGGCAACAATTTTGTACAGCTTAAACTTATGCACAAATTGAGGGATTTTATGCTTGTTCGCAAAGTAAAGTATTTATAATAAAAGCCATTTTACCATAATTTCCTGGCTTTAAAATTGTTCTTGTGATTTATATGTTTATAGGAAATTTAAGTGAACGATTAGCTGACACTAATATATGCCTAAAACGTAGCCAATAGATTTCGTGCTCATTCATTTTCTAACTTAAATCTTTAAGCAGAAACGTTAAAACAACCTTTAGTTTTATTTTCAAAAGCAAGTTATTCGTATACGTGGCTGTGTGCATGTGTGTGCGTACGTATGTATAAATATCTATTAAACAGCCTCTATTTTTATTCTTTATTCTATACATGCTTTCAATTTTTCAAAACAATAGCAATAGTTTTCAATTATGAAAACATTAACCGTACGAAAATTGCTCTGCAATTTTCATATCAAAAGAGGGGAGTAAGTTTTGCTCAATTTTCTATCGTAGTTTCATATAATTTATTGAGCGTAATTTTAGTGTGATAATGAAACAATACTAATGTGCAAATTCTGCAACATGACTTTCGGTCAGTCATATCCAACCACATATGCGCATGCAGATGTATACACAAACACCCCAACTCAGGACAATAGTCGAATATAGCCGCGCTTTCCTCGTTACATAATGTTCATAAAAAACAAATTGTTTTTGAAAATTTTGAAAATAAAACAAGAACGAAATTTGATTGAGCTTATACCGAAGTTTTTATTGCCCTCCAATTACTTATTTTCATCGATCTAACGAGTGATTAACTCTTATAATAAGTAGTACGGCAATAAATCTAACATGCTTTGTAAGCGTAAGCATTTTTAATATTATTGTGGCATAACACGTGTCTTTTCTTATTCTTATAGAATAAATTATTATTATTATTATCATATAAATTTTAGCCAGAGAATAAATTCTAAGACTAAAGTCTTAAAGCGCTAGCATCTAGCTATATTTTTATTAATATTGTTACTATTATTATTATTATTATTATTATTATTATTATTATTATTATTATTAACTCTACCGCACTTGAGACTTGAACCCACGACCATTGAATTGCTAGTCGAGACTCTTGCTTACTCGGCCACTCAGGCGGATATTTTTATAGAATGTATATATACTTATATGTATATATATACTTATACTTATAGAATAAAAGCTATACACATGCATCTAAATTTAATGTAACATCAGGATTTGGAAAAAGAGAATAATAAAATGGTAAAAGTAACAGTATATTGTTAAAAAAGATTACGAATGAAAAGCTTTGAACGATATAATTTTTCGTATCTAACAAAAACAAAAGCGGAATAATTACAATCAGATTTATTGCTATTGGTCGTCAAAGTCGTTTCGTCTGATTACGATATTCGTATTGCAATAATCAGAGAGACTAACGTATTGGAACGTAGGGCTTACTCGATTGCTTTGCATATAAGAATACCCCAATCTCAAAGGCATACATATATGCCTTAAGCACATTTAAAGAATCCAATGTACATTTTGCGGTGTATATGTCCCAAGTTCATGTAATGTTAACAACCAACATCGTATACAGTACGATGGCCAATTTTCTGACTTTACATGTGGACATGAGTGCTATTTTGTGTAGTTAATGCTTCGCTAAAAACAAAGCTCAAAACAAACTGCTAAAATGTAATTGCAGGTGTAAAATGCTTTGCGAAGTTCGTTTATTAGTGCGAAATTGTTATCAAACACAAGAACGCAATTCACTCATTCATTTACAGTCAGCAATCGGGTATACAGTATAGCGAGATGTTCGTGTGAGCGACATTTTTGGATAAAACTATAAAAATTAAATAAAAAACGACTTTCAATTGAAAAAAAGAAAATTTTCAACAAACCAAACTAAGAAAATGAATCCATTAACACCACACAGAATATAATTATATTCCATCCGTCAGTCTAGCGATACACCCCCATCCGGCGCACGTAAAGTTACACGTCCTGTATAAACATTTTTCTTTTTATTTAATTAAACTTCATTTACTTTTCTATTTTATTTTAGTTTAACATATTTGTAAACCGGTTTTTACTCAGCTGATAGCAATTGCAGCAATTGGTCTTTTAAAACAAATAAATAAACTACACGCGTGTACATGAAGTGGCACAGCAGATCATAATTAATGCAAAAAAGTCAATCTGGAAAACGCTTACTGAAGCAAAATGCTTCAATAAAGGTGAAAAGAGGATAATTTCAATAATTTCATCAAATGGTTTCTCTTCAAAACACAGCACTTCACATTTTGGCCTTTACTAAAAGGCGACTTGTTAAACTCTTTGCGAAGATAATTGATTCTACATCGGCGCTGTAATACAAGGAAAATCACTTTTATGGAAGTAAGGCAGCACTGGAAATGACGCTCCATGCTGTAAAAAATATCAAAAAAAAAAAATGTATATATAATATATTATTGAAGAGTAGATGGCTAGCATAGCAGTAAGCAGTGGAGAGCTGGTAGAATAAACGAAGACTAAAACAAACGAAGTGACGTAGTAGAGAAACATCAGTCGTTAAGTGGAAATCGCCGGGTAAAGGATAAAATCCGACAGTCGTTTAGTGAAGTCAAGTTGTAAAATAGTACAGTCGTCGAAACTTCTTCCTTACTTTCATTAAATACGCGTGAATTTGAATTACTTTTTAATAAACATTAACATTAGTCTAACATCTTTGACGTTAATAAATTAATAATTAATTAGTACTTTATATATGTACCTACTATAAAATGCGTGCGTACACCGTAGGAAAGAAATAACAATCTATAAACTCTATGTTATAAACAATTCTTGAAAAATAAATGTACAGTGCACACTTTCGATATATTTGAGTCAGATAAATGTGTAATTCATGTCTAAATGTCTCTTAAGTAGTGAGTGATTAAAATCTAGAGATGAGGTGAGTGGATGTTAAACGAAACACAAATGATCGCACAATAAATTTGCGAAAAAATCAAAGTCAAGCGCAGAATACTTCAATTTTATGCCCCAATACTCTATGCTTATACTCTACGTCATTTGTGGTATAAGGGTACATTACGCTTATGCGAACTTGAGATTGGCCCATATTGTGTCTGACAGCATAAAACACTTGAGGCATATCCCTTTCTTATCTGTTTCTTTATTTCTATTGTTTCAACACGTTTTTCTCCCTAACCTCTTAGTCCACGAACCATACAACAAGTACAGAATAAATCACTGTTAATATACTAGCGGTGACAAGCAAATGATAAAATGTGCAAAATGTGCGATACCTGTGATAGCGTTCATACTGGACAACCTACCTTTTATTATGCCGATCGATTCAGAATTATCTTCTGACATAAGCTTGTCTGTCTTGCTTCCTTGTGTTCACTATACGACGTGTTTTACACTAAGAAAGAAACGGTACTGAAAATGGTTCCTTTGTATCTGACCCTGTTAATGCCCTATTTTGAAAAGTCGGTGTATGAATAATTGCATTAAGCGCAGTTGGTTTTACTTATTGTTTACATACCATGTACAGAGTGGAGAAGTATATTCTTATAGCACTATATATTCTTATTGCGTTGTCTTGAAAGTGTGCATGATGTAATAATTTCATCATTTCTAACCATATCGTTCACTTGTTACCATAAGGCACTACTTCTGGTTTTCTTACTATAGACTGTATGAGAAGTAACTTTTATTTTAACTAAATATATTTTTTTAATTTCTAGCAAATGTGCAAGAAGGTTATAATTTAATTCTTTAAAATTATTTATAATTAATTTATTGTCTTACAACCATGAAGGGCGGATTATATGTGGGATTTTAACGATTATAGCCTTACAATATCGCAATGAAATAATGTTCCCTAATGGCCTAACCCAACCTTCTTCTCTATCCTGTAGGATATAGAAGAAATTTGAAGTGATCTTACGTGCTTGAGATCCTTCTCTACCCATAACGGCCTTATAAAGTATACGCACTTTTTATCAGCGTGAAATTCTGAATCGCTTACGCTATGTCTGTCCGTCTATGTGATGTGTGTAGTTGACATACTCCCGGTTGCAAAAATGAAGATATCGACTTCAAATCCGATTAAACTATATATATATATATATATACTATAGTACAAAGGTTTGTATTGAAGATGCGCCAAATTGTTCAGGCCAAAGGCAAAAGTTAAACTGAACGCAACTCCGTTTTTCAAGCGAAAATTTGTAGGGTTTTGTTCATGAGTCACAAATTAGGAAAGATAAAAGGCTGAAATTTAGAATTACGGAGAAGACTCGTTGAAGATTTTAATCATGAAGAGTTTGTGAGATTCGCCAACCAGATACAATTTTTCCGTATTTTGGTTTTGTGATGATAATGTCAGGTTCAGTTTGTTCTCAAAATATATAAATTTAAAAGAATTTAATTAAAAATAGTTAAATTTATTGGAGAAAAGCGCTCATCGGAAGTCCTAATGGGTTAAGCGACTATTCCTCTACATCACTAGCGAGTGAATATCGCCGAGTTCTTTTTTGCCCACAACTCCGAAATCGCGGCAATTACGGAAGGTTAGCTAAAACGGATAATCTCTTCGAGATGTGAACATAGTTAACTCTGATTGGTTTTTTGGGCTTTTTCGAAACTTTTTTCGATCGCAACAAGCTATGAATCTCAAATTCAGGGTCCTTGGATAGATTTCAGATCACTATGACCTGTGGCGGACTCATAGTAGGTTCCGCAGACTTTAAAGAGCACTCGTAGTTGTGTGTGAATGATTGGTTGCGCTTGAGACAATCGGAGATTCCTAAACTAATTTGTTTCGCACATATAAGGATGTAGTCCACATAGCTCTCGATCTTTTACATTACATTATAAAGCTCCAGTGAAGAACTGAAAAGAAAATAATTCCAAAGAAAGGAGTCTCTGGAAAGTAAAACCGTGTTTATGACTGCCTTAGATCCGATCATAGCCAACGCTGTAATTAATCCTAACCACGTCTTTCTGTAACGAACTACGTCACATTATGTCTTGCAGTCGTTTAGGAGAATCCTCAGAATGCTATTATTTTTGTTTACAGTTTAAATCAATTTATTTATATAAAGCTTTGTAAACTTAAAATATTATATATAGGCCATATATTTATTGATTTCGAGTTGCTATATAGCAAAGTTCTTCAAAGAATGAAATGAAAAAAATTTATTTGTTAATGCAAGCTGTGTCTACACGTTCATTGGTTTTATGTAATACACCATAAAGCAGTTATCAAATGCGATAGTGCGATCAACGCATTGAACGCATCTCTGTCTCAACATGTGAAAAGGTTAATTTTGATGTCATCATTAAGTCCAAATTTACAAAAATCTTTTTTTAGTGCTAGTTGTTAATTTGAACTGCACTAAAATTGGAAATGCTGTGTGAAATAATCAAAATATTGTAGCTGAAAGTTCAAGAATGACCCATAGAGACCGCGCGGTAAGATTAGGATTAAAGCTTCATGTAAATCTTAACGTTAATCATTTGTCTTCGATTTCGACTCGCTTACAGAAGTTTATTACTCGATTTTACTGAAGAAATACTGTACTACGCAGGTGATGGATATTCACGCTTCATATCAAGATGAACCATAATTTTCAATAAATCTTGATAATCTTCCTTAAATCGAATTATTTAGCAAACTTTTTTTTGGTTTACGGAGTAGTTTTCATAGTTTTCATAAACATCTCCAGTCAAAGTAAAATATCCACTAATAACTTAAACGTACTTTAAAAATATTTACTCACTTATATAGCACGAAAAACAAGGAACACAGCAGCGACAATAACTATAGCAATAACAATAATATCACAGCACACACATCTGTTGAAATTCTCATATAGTAATTTCAGTTGCATTTGGGGCTGTTTGCATAACACATTTATGCTAGGTTCGTAAACGTATATACCTTCGCAAACATACATATTATGCACATATGCATTTATTTACCGCCTGAATGCTATAAAACCTAATACACACACATATATAGCAAAAAAGTCAACTCCGGATTCGAATACAGTTCGCATTACACGTCCTCGCATGTTTTTGCACGAATATTATTGAATTGTTATTGTAATGACAGAACAATATATGTTTCATGATATAGCAAGGAAAGCAAATAATTAATAAATAAAAAAATCAAATGAAATAAAATAAAATTGCGAAATAACACACTAATGGCAACAGCAATAATAACAATTTTGGTGCAAAAACAAATCCCAAAAGATTATTTACAACAGTTTTATTTTCCAAGTATTTTTAACATGTTCTGGTTAACGATCGGCAGTTGTTCATGGAAACCGATATAAACGGGCGAATGGGAGAAAAAATGGGATAACGCAATGTGTACTCAAACTAAATACATTGATAGAAAGAAAAAATGCAATTTTCTCATAATTTTAAAATAATTTGTGGAATCTTTCAGGATTTCGTAGCGAAAATTGCGGTGTTTGTTGAGGCTTTCGCGCAGTATTTGTTGAAATGTTCTAAAACTTGGCTATCCATTATTTTCATTATTAAATTTTATAGTGAATGGGTGTTTTGTTTTTTAGTTAGAAACAAAAAACGATGTGGAAAATTTTGGATAAACGCAAACCAAATCATATTTATTTTGTTTATTTAAAATAATTTGAATTGTTTATATTTTCAATTAAATTAATTTCTTTTCGCCGCAACATCACAGTAAAATAAAATCAAATGTTGTTTATAGAGGAATATGAAATGATGCGATCCGTCTTATAACTTCGTCCCATAACTTAGGCGTAACTCGGTACAAACCAAATTAAGGTTTTCAGTTCCAAAGTATTAAAAAAATGTATGGTTTTATATTCACCATCCGAAAAGTTGGTGTATTCGTTTGGTCGACACATTTGAAACATCCCGAAGTGAGTCTCAAAAGTCTAATAAAATACGTAGATATCTGAGCAATGTCAAATTCTGAATTCGCTTAAGCATATCTGTCTGTCCTTTTTTTCGCCTGTTTGTCTGTGTAGTGCCTGCGGTAAACACTCTTCTCATCGAAGCAGCGAAACGTATAGTTACAAAGAAGGCCACTGCTTCGAAATATAAAGAGATGTGATTTCTTGGGTGGTCGGTTATAACCTATAAGAGATAAAATGATAAAAATTTGCACATATGTTCTATGGGCGATTATGCAGGCCTTATGTCAAAAGCAAAGCAAACGCCCATTCCTATCCGATATTACATAATATCGAAATTTTATTTCCTTTCAGATTTCTTTTAATATGAAGATAAAGTGTATAAAAACTTCAGGCGCAGCTGGGTAAATTTTCTTGCTTTCTGCTGGACAGGAATTGTCTTCGAGAAAGCCATATGGAAATTTCCCATGAAAATCGACTTTTGCATTATGTTCATATATGAGAGATAATTGTCAATGCAATGTGTGCAATAAAGATGTTATCTGTATTTCTAATACAACTTTGACATGGCCTCCGAAGGACATGTGGTACGCTTCCTGTTTTCTGTGCATACCAAATTTTTCGATTCAAATTTTTGCACGAATTTTTTAGAATTGAAAACGTTGAGTGTGCAAAAAAATCGTCAAACGTCAACTACCTTGACATTTGACTTTGTGCTAACAACGCTACGACTCTAAAACTTTGCGTACAAAGCGTAACTTAAGTTTTTTTTCCTTTTCAAGGCCGTCACGCTAAATTCAAAAAGCACGTAATTTACTTCTCAAACTGAAAGAAACTAAATATCTGTACTTACTGATATACGGTTAAAAATCTTATCTGTATATTATTACATGGATTTTGATCTAGTATTCTTCATCGAAGTAGGTTCAAGTCAATTTTATGTGGGAGAAAATGAAAAGCTCAGATGAGACGGGAGATCTTAAAACTCTTGTCCTACCGTTACTCTTTAAGGCAAGACTTTTAGGCATTTCAAAAAACTATCCAGCGCTTCAGGAGAATGATATCATCGTATATCTTTGTTCGCGTATGTTATGTAAACTTAACATAGCTGTATACAGCAGCTTAAGCATAGGTGGAGGTCATTTGCAAAAGTTCCATTTTAGTGAGCTTCCTTCTTCTGGCTTGGGACTTCAATAAGCAAAGAAAATCTGTGAACGTCAGTGGGATCTCAATAAACTAGCGCGAAGCAAGCTTGCCCGCAAACAAGTTATAAATTGACAAATTGATGTCTAAATAAAATTAGATACAGTACCCAATATCGGCCTGTCGATGTGGACTAATATTCCTAAATCTATTGTGAAGTATCAATCTACTTGCTTCATTTGATGCCGAGCATTTAGCTCGCCGCAACCAGGATTCTCACGAGAAATTTATATTTCTCGGGATATCTCGATAATAATAATAATGACAATAATATCGAAATACGGACGTTGACATATATTAGTCGATGTCTCAATGTTACTTTGAGTGCTTTTCCCATCATCACTATCAACCTTGTTTCTACCATAGTAAGATTGATTGAAATTATTTCTTGGTGTAGGTTTGAAATAAAGGGCAATTGTAACTTTTAAATAATCCCGACAAGGGTAACATTGCTCTCTTTTATGTTCGATTAAAAATCTGTTAAAATTTTTTTATTGGAACCTACACAAATTTTATGGACGCTTTTATTAGAACAATTTCTGTAATTAATTATCAATGCTAGATGAAAAATGAGTAGTAAAAAAGAAGAAGACAAATAATTGAAAAGGAAAATAACAACTCAACTTATTAACTGAAATACTAATAAATTTTCAACTCAACTCACCCATGTGACAAAAAAAAAAAACTAATAGACCAAGAATAAGCCTCATTCATATTTTACATAAAAAATGAGACTGTAAAATATGAATGAGCCTGATTCTTGGTGTATTACTTTTTTTTTGTATGTAAAATATGAATGAGGCTGATTCTTGGTGTATTAGATGATAGTGAACTTCTTTTCCTTTTTTCCTTTCTAATAAGCTTATTACGCTCGGAAAGCAGAACTATGCATAATTTCGAAACATTTAGAGTCGTTGCTAATTCCAATCAATAGTTTATATATACAAGTAAGGTGTAATGTTTAATTAACTTGGAGTTGTATCGTAAAATCTCGCTGAGTACCTCGAATGGACACATACCTAAATGCTTCACCCATTAATAATGATCAACTACGCCTTTAGCAAGTTGAATAAGAAAAGCGCTGCGAATAATGTGTAAGGCATCTGTTAACCTTTGTGTATATATTGCCATCGACCACAAAAATTAAGGTTTCTCTGGCGATGTAAATTGCCTTCAAGTTATCCTCATTATCTTCATAATCAGATATCGAGACTTTGTAGTCGGAGTTCCGTGAAGAACTTTTCAGATATTTGTTTTTAAAATTCGGAAATTAATAATTGTGAAATTTTTTTCCTGAATGATTTCATATTTTTTTCCCTGAATGTCACGTTCTTGCAAAAATAGCTGAATGGAAAAAAGATGTTTTGATGTGCAAGACATGGTTTTGGCAACAACAAAATACTAGGTCTAAATGTTTGGACAAACAAAAACAGATGTTTTTTGTTTGAAGGTAAATTGTTCATATTTTGCTTTCGAATTGTTTCTCTTTTTTTGTTTGTCTTGTTTTTTAAGTAAAAGGAAAAAACAGCACAAGAAACGGGAAGGGTTTTCTTTAAATTTAAAAGCTATTTATCTAATTTATATTAATTTTGTACTCTTTTAATTGTTTTTTTTTTATTACGTGATTTGGATTGTGGTTTGTATTATACATTGTCTTAAACAGTGTTAAACACTTCTAAGCACTTCAAAACTGAGCAGAGTTAAATATCAAAACCTTATTAAACATTATTAAACAATCTTAAACACTTGTTTTATGTTAATGCTGGATAGCAACGCAAACGGAAAATGGATTGAAATAAATTCTAAAAAAAAAGAAAACGAAACGGCCGAACTTACACTCAAACCTAATGGAAAATATAACAAAGATATTAAAAGCGTTATGTATGTCGTTACTTCCAAAGTCTTCTTAATCTTTCGAGATTCCAAAAAGTATCCATAGTAGTTTCATAGGGTATTTTGTACTTTGTATATCCGCTTTGCAAAGCGCTCTTCCTCCTGTGGAGAAAACCGAATTAAAATCACTTACGACAATGGAATCTGGGTATATCCATGTGCTAACCTTTGTTTCTGCGAAGCTGATTTTTTGAACTGCTCGCCGAACGAACTCTTTGCAACCTTCTTGTGGTTCAGTATTTTTAAATAACATTATATATTATATTATATATTAATAATTGAGTAATGAGTAACGACGCGCATTTTTTTTTTTTTTAAAAATTAAAATAAGTTAACTAAATTACGAGTTATTATTATTAATTTTGTTTTAAATACAACCTTTTACGAGTAAAATTTTAATTTTTCCCGAATTTTCATATTGTTTCCAATAGAGAGTCCTTTGATTTGGCGAATTCTGGTGGTGGCATTATTGGGGCGTTGTATCCATTTTCGACCACATGATTTTATTTTCTTTAAGTGCAGTAGCGAAAGCAGCTTTTTTCGCTTCACTGCAATGAAATTGCTCCAAATAACTGTTACGGCGATCCGCTTGTAGATCCTAGGTAGATCCAAGCATTAGCCGAATAGGTGAGAATCGCTGCGCGAGGAGTTGCCTAATATAATAAAAAATATTTTCAATATTAGAGAATCATCGCTATTCGTTTTTTTTTGTTTAGTTCTGCACTTCTGTATGCAAAATTTTCGCGAAGTCGGATAAAAATTGAATTTATTTCAGAAGACCCCGTTAAGTGGAAGTTGTGTTGCGATCTTGCAAATTTAAGAATGAAATGAAAATAATATAAATGGGTAGACGTTTTGTGTTTTGTATTACATTTGTTCACCACTTGTATCCAGCAAATTCTATAGCGGAAATTTGATGAAGCTTCGCAATAAACTTTTCATAGACGTCGTGCTTCTCTGACGGCCACATCACATATTTCTAAATATAACAAACGAACAAACAGTAATTAAACAAAAACAAAAAAATATCGACAATTAAATGTGCCAGGAGCGTATAGATATGTTCCATGTTTTCGATGATATAATTGTTCATTTTAATCCATTTTCGTAAGCATACCAGCTCTTCAGATCTGTAAATAAACTAATGGAATATTAAATTTAGTATTCTAGTATTATTATTTAGTATTTAGAGATTTCGCCTCACATTAACAAGCCGTATAGCGGCATTACAGAGTTCAACTTCTCCGCATTCGTTAAATGAGAAGAAGTGGAAAAAAACATAATACATTCTGTTAAATGACAAGAACGTATAACCGGCAGACAAAGGCAATCGTATGAAGAAAGCGATTTTCGTGAGAATGCAATGCAGAATGTACGTACAAGAATGCTTCAGAATTACCATCAATTACATTTTAATATTATTGCAAAGTTACTGGAAGCATAGCAAGCATGTTTTGTGTTAAGCATAAACGAAAAGTATTTTTGATAAATCGTTTGTCTTTGATGGCATCTTCTGTAGCTAATTTCTAAATATTTTTCAATGAAACTAAACGCTCCGCGTTGACGGTGGCTTCTATAAGACCATATTCTTCAAACAGGTTATTCCTATGTACCATCAACGCTCTGGAAATAATTTTGAAAGTAAAAATTTCAAAATCAGTAACAAATTAAATTTTATCACACATCCGAACTTTCTTAATATCGGTGCAATTTTTTGCTTCAGACCTGTATAATGATCTGTGTAAATAAGCAAAATGATAAAAACTTTTTGCTTAACACGCAAATCAGGCTGGCACTTTTTAATACTGCTTTGAACGCTTGTCATCGACTTATTGAAAGTGTACTACCTGCCACCCTCTACATGTCTCTCAAGTTCTTGTTTACCACTAAAAGCACATGCAAGCCTGCGCAGACGTAATGCGCTTTTCAATCTCCAAACTGTTGTCAGGCAAACGTTTAAATAGCACCGTAGGATCTTCCTGAATTTTTTGATGTTTTTAACAGTTAAACTGGGTCGTAGGAGGGAAATTTAGTTTCTCACTCTTTTAAGAAGAAAGAAGAAAAACGGTAAACGGGAGTTTGGCAACTATGCGTGCGCGGTATAGTCGTTTTTATTTTTACGGCAATTGGTATTTTTTATTTCTCTTAATTTTTGTGGCTACTAAGCTTTTTCGTTGTGCTAAATTATAAGAAATTGTAAAATAAAGTGAGTGTATTTAAAGTAAGACGAATAAATTTGTCTTCTTGCTTTAATTCATTTGGTTTTTGCAAGCAATAATTGAGCTCTGTATAAGTCTCTTTTTTTGTTGTTGTTTGTTTTGTTCTACTTTCTCTCTTTTTTTTGGTATTTGCAATTTTGTTGGTGGTTTTTCGGAATTGAGTAGAAATCTCTGCTCCTTATATGAGAAGTTTGAGCTGATTAAGTCTAGGTTTGATGAGTGCCGTCTTATTGAGCACTCATCTTCTTCCCAGCCTAGCAAAATAACAATTCGTAGCGTGTGGGACGTCGCCTCCGATTCCTTCTAAACGTGGTTCGCTAGTGCAGGTTGACGCTCCCTCTAACTGCACACCGAAAGTCACCGGTTTCGATACTGCTGAGTCGGTCGGTAACAAAACCGTTACAAACAAGCCGGCAAGTCCTTCTGCTTTAAGTTATGGTCAAGTGGCAAGTTTATCCCCTTCTAGTCCCATCGCTTCTTCTATTCAGTCGTCTTCTCCTAAAAATAATAATGAACAAAATAAATTATCCTCTCCCACTGGCGGTTCGAATACTGGGCATGTCGCACAAGCTGTTCGTGCAAATGTGGTAACCCCCACAATTTTTTCCCCATCTCATAACGCCCCAGCCGTGAACCCTACTGTTCCTAGTAGCAATGTCATTTCCTTGACGGCAGTTCCTCCCAGGAAAGCAATATTTGTGTCAAGACTGGCACCTGAAACATCGGCGGATAACATAAAAAGCTATCTGGCGGCGAAAGTCCCATCAGTCAACTTAACGCGCGTTAGCACTTTCAAAATGTCTCCTTCTCAATCTAGAGCAATCTCTTCTTTTAAAATACTTGTTCCGACTGAAAACAGTGATATGTTGTGAAATACTGAAACTGTGGCCAGTAGGATCCTTAATTAAGGAATTTATTCCTCGTGATCGACCTCGTAATACCAAAGCAGTGGTCCCGTCGCCTTCAAAAAACTAAATGTTTCTTCAGACCCATTATATCTCATTTATCAAAATGTTAGGGGCCTAAATTCAAAAATTCGTTCTACTTTCCTAAATTCAGTAAGCACGGAGTTTTTCTGTTTGGCCTTCACTGAAACTTGGTTAAAAACTGATCTTCATTCGTCAGAACTTTTCCATAATTCTTTCCATGTTTTCAGAAATGATCGATTGAATCGCATTGGTGGCGGTGTATTAATCGCCATGTCTGCGTCAGTCCCGTCCAATTCAATAAAATTTCCCACTCCTCCTGACGTAGAATTTATTGCCATTCGAGTGAAAATGCCTGATAAACAGCTATTTATTAGCTGCTCCTACATTCCCCCAAATTCTGATATCTCCATATATAAGAAGCAGGCTGTTCTCATTTGTGAAGTGGCCAAGCAGTCTAGACCCACTGATTTTGTCGTTGTGTTGGGAGATTCCAGCCTCAAGTCACTTGGTGTAACAGTGAAAATTCTGGTTGTTTAATTCCTACCTCAACATCTGATAGAGCTGTTGTGTTCTTTAACGAATTATTTGACCATAATTTAGGTCAATATAACCGTACCTTTAATTGTGATAGTAGACTGCTCGATCTCTGCTTTGCCAATTTTCCCGAGATTAATGTTAATCGTTGTCCACCTTTTAGTTTACCTGAAGATCCTTATCCTCCAGCAATGTGCATTTCCTTTCATCACAAGTATGATGGTTCGCTGAACTGCCTTAATATTCCAAATCTAAATCAATATTGTCTTGCTAAAAAATCATCTCTCACATATGAGGCTTGATTTCTCAACTGGAAGTATTGAAAGCGTATTGTCATCGTTCTACAATACATTAAATCTAGCTATTGCTGCATCTGTTCCGATCAAGCAGTGCCGACCTCCGAGTAGATGTCCCCCGTGGTGTAATAAGACAATTAAATATTATAAGAATAGGAAAAACAAGTTTTTCAAGAAATCTTCGAAAAGTGGCTCTTCTTCAGACTATTTCGCTTACTCAGCCGCAAGACATAGATTTAACTTCCTCAATCATCAGCATTACTGCAGATATCTTCAGTTCATTAGATCCTCTCTGTTTGCTAATCCCAAATACTTCTTTAAATTTGTTAATTCAAAAAGAAAGGTTTCCGCACTTCCCTCGCATGTTTCTTTTAATGGCTCTGACTCCTCAGATGATTTTGAAATCTCAAATCTGTTTGCTGAGTACTTCCGACGAAACTTTTAGACTGCTAATTTTGATTTATCAATTAATTACCCATACCCTATAACTAACTTGGTTTCAATACCTAAATTGATTATTTCTGGAGATGACGTTTTTAAAGGGTTGAGTTCCCTAAAATACAATTGTGCGCCTGAACCTGATGGAATTCCATCATGCGTACTTAAATCTTGCGCCGCGGAGCTATGTGGCGTTATCTCTCAGATTTTTAATCAACCCTTGAATCGAGGCGTGTTGCCTTTGTCTTGGTTTTATCATTCCTATTCACAAATGTGGCAGTAGACAACTTGTTGAAAACTATAGAGGCATCGCTAAGTTGAGTGTCTTGCCCAAACTGTTCGAGAGTATTGTGACTCAGCATCTGGCTTTTGCCACCAAATCGTATATTTCTCCACTCCAACATGGCTTTCGAAGAGGAAGATCTACGGTCACCAATCTGTTAGAGTTTACGTGTCATGTCTTCAAGTCTTTTTCTAGTGGCTCTCGCATTGATGTCATATACACTGATTTTAGCAAAGCGTTTGATTTGGTTAATCTTAAATTACTTATCTTTAAACTTCAAGCCTCTGGCTTCCCTTCCCACTTAGTTAAATGGATAACCTCTTATCTGCGTAATAGATCATTCAGGGTTTTGTTTAACTTCACCACCTCAAATGAATTCCCTGTTACTTCAGGTGTACCTCGAGGTAGCCACTTAGGACCCATTTTATTTACACACAGATATTACGGTTCACAGATTTAGGCGTTCTCTTCGACCATAGGTTACGTTTTAACTTGCATGTCGAGTGCTCGTTAAGCAAAGCTAGGTCCGCGCTTGGTTTCGTAAAGAGGTGGTCCAAAGAGCTGGATGATCCTTATATTACTAAAAGGCTGTACACGTGTTTGGTTAGACCTATACTTGAATATGCTTCTGTTGTGTGGTCTCCCTCATATAGGTGCTATGTAGATTCAATTGAATTTGTTCAAAAGCAATTCTTGCTGTTTGCCCTCAGGAATTTGGGTTGGGATCCGATTGCCTCTCTTCCCCCCTATGAAAATAGGTTGCTTCTGCTGTCCTTACCGGCCCTTCAGAAACGTAGATTTGTTCTAAGCGTTTCTTTTGTAATCAAAGTAATAAATAGTGCTATTGACTCGCCGTCATTACTTGGTGAAATAAGTCTTAATGTCCCTAACCTCTTCTCTAGGCACTCTACCTTGGTTAAGCTAAGTCATTGTAAATATAATTATGAGCTGTTTAACCCGCTCAGAGTTGTTTGCAAGAACCTAAATGACGTCTATCATTTATTCTCATTATCGGACTCTCTAAAGTCCATTAAAGCCACATTGCTTAACACACGTGATCTGCCTATGTCGTATTTAAACCAACTTTATCCCTAAAAAGTCATTATGCCAAGCTTACGCATGTTTGCGATGGCTTACGGGTTCATTTGCAATTTGGTCATGTACCGGTTGTGGGTGTGGCTCTGTGCTAATTATGTACATGCTTTTTTTCTTTTTTATTTGTTTTATTATACTTATACTAAGTTTTAATAATAATTAATTTAAGATTTACTTTAAGAGTCATTTGAACTCGACTGTCATTTGTTTGTAGTTGAGTTCCCGTATAAGTAGAATAAATAAATAAATAAATAAATAAAAAAAATAAATATAAATAAATATAAATAAATGAATAAAAAAGTTTGTCCCTCAACTCTTCGTCTTCTTCTTATGTTATTTAGCAAATTAACAATCGAAAATTCGTTGAATGTGTAAAAAAGGCCCAATGTGAATGCAGAGTGCGTGGTTTGGGCCTTATGAGATTAGGCTTGGCGTATATTACATTTTAATTTATTTATTTTAGTGAATCTTTGTTAATTTTTTTCCGCCACGTTATTTTTTTTATAGTTTTTATTAAAATATTCATATTACTCGTCGCCACGTAGGACAGAATAGGAGAGCGAGGAGTACATTCCGATTAGTAAGTTGTAAGGTGGTATATGAGTATAAAAAGTTGTATGAAGAAATTGATGGGTCTGAGAGCAAAAAAGAGCAAAAGTAAAACGTACGACAATCACCTGATTTGTACTTCTTACAAGGTTGTCTATGCCGACCTTAAGGTATCCCAATAAGAAAACATATGTATTCTGATCGGGTTGCCCCAAACACTTCTTTCGTGTTCGTCAACTTATAGCAATTACTTTTGGATTTTACAATTAGCAAGGGATTTTACATTGATCAAAACTTGAATGATTGAAAAAAACATTCCATCCGTTTTAACGAAAGAAAAAAGAATTAAGTCGAAGCCATGTTCTGTAAAATTCATTTTTCGATAAAAATGCTACAGCGCTCATTAGATATCGAGCTAGCTTTAGGTTTTTCTAGTAGTTACGAAAGAAAAGTTGTATAGCTACTATTACTCCAAAACTGCTTTTAAAAATCTGAACAATCTGACGGAAAAAAAATTTACTAAATTAATAAATGTTTTCCTTTTTGTTTTGCTATATAAACTTAGAACATGAAATAGAACACAAAATTATATTAAAACTTCTGTACCCGTTTCTTTATCTTAAACAAGAAAAAACGAAAACAAAGCAAAATCTCGTTGCTGCAAAAAAATTTCATGTTAATTATTCAATTTTTTTTTATAATATTCGTACCATCTTGTGATTTTTAGGATATTGTAAGTTTTATTTACAAAATTATGAAATCTGTTTACAAGTTATTTATAAGGACTCGTATTTACAACGCGTTAGTTCTTGGTCTGGTCTTATCCGTTCAAATATTGCAATTCAAATCTTTTGGCTCGACTGTCTCGACTCACTTTCGACTGTCTTTTCGACTCACTTACGACTGACTCTGCCTTTCGCAAACATTCTGCTTATATACCCTTATATAAATTCATCGCGGCATATTCAATCTGTTAATTCGTTTTTCCGCTACATTTCTGCCAATTGTTGTTAATCTGCAGGTAACACGCCATGGGTGTATGGAAAATTCTTTAGAATTTAGTTACTTCTCAACCATAAAATATGTCATTTTCGTAACAGCATACTACATGAATTGTCATGGGATGATTATTATTTCGTAAAACTGATGATACACTTAAAAAATCTACAAACGGCTTAACCGTAACCCTCCTGGGGCATGTGGGGCTATCTGTTAAAGCCGATTCCGATCAGAAATATATTTGTAAACAAACATGGCCATACATAACAACGCAATTTAGTATTTAAAACTTAGGAGGCAAAACATGAGGCAAGAATTTAGAACAAAACACACGCACGTCTCCAACTGGTAAAAAAAGCCGTGAAAGAAGCTTCGGATGGATCAAGTGATCGACTGGGAGTGCGTTCATTATAATTATTTTGACATAATTCTAAAACATATATATATTGGTGTCGGCGTGCTTTTTACGGTGTGATTAAACCCATTTAAGCGTTTAAACTATTGCGTTGTAAGGTAACACTTGTTTTTATAGAACTTCGTACCACTGAACTGTGATTTGTAAGTTACAACATTAAATGGTTCTGTGGTTGTCTCTTCGAATATTATAATTCCCTTCTCTGGACTCGACTCATATTTTGTAATATTCTGTCTATACACACTTTCATAAGGAAGTTGTCATCGCAACATTTTTGTGTTAATGTTTTTTCCCGCTAAATGTTGTATTAGTGTTGTTAATCTTTTCGACAATCGCCAGTTGCTAAACCGTCATGAATGTATATTTCTTGTTACCATTTTTGGAATTCGGCTTCTTAGAAAATAGATTTTACATTATAATATATTATAGTTTTACACTATTATATATATTATATTATTATATGTACTAGGTCTGTCTGTCTGGATGAGTAGGGAAGTAGAAAACATTCGTGGGCTAGCACTAGACCACGGCTACTACCTATTCTATTATCTGTTCATCCACAGTCCCACCGTATTACTTAATTGCGGGACATCTCTTGAGTGATTACTCGCGTTAAAAAAAGAGATGCTAGCATCAAGTAAAAATATGTGTACAAAGTTTCCGATTCCTACCCGTATTCTTAAGACTATTTCTGTTATCAACGGCAGGACATACATATATATATACATAACATGTAAAATATACCTAAAAATATGATCGTCCGTGTGTATCTTTTCTCAAAATTGTTCAAGATTTTAAAAGAGTTGACTCAGGGATACATTCCACGAACGAGCTCGAAGCTTGTCAGATTATAATCTCCCAGAGTAACGATTTGCTTCCAAACTTGGCGTGTGGACTTTTACTTACTCGAATGTGGGAACCAGATAAATCAGTAAATTGATTCATTGAACCACTTGCATCACTGAACTGGTCAACTAAATTCTTTAAAAATCGTAACGTACTGTATGCAGTAACGAAGACCCTCCTTTTTTCATATTGTGCAGAAAGATATTTTCGTTCAAACCTTACTCAGCGAGGATTATTTCATTTAAACTTACACTTTAGAAAATACTACAGAATAATTTAAGTTCTTCTCTTCACGTGGATGATGTATGGCTGGATTGGCAAAGTGCTTTTAAAATTGAACAGAATTGAACATATTTCTAAAGCACTTTGAACAACGTAATGTAGATGAGGATTGAATAGCTCCATTAAATTTAGCAGAGGAACATTCGATATCGGCTTGAGTTTAACGAAATTTGGCAATGATTTGATTGATTATTCTTTAGGACCGAAATAATAGATAAGATTAGAGAACAGCCGGTCCTTTTGTTGAAAAGCAAAAATAATAAAAATATATTTACTCTACCCATTGTGAAATTATATGTGAATCCTATAAATTAACAAAAACATAAGTTGCCTGGCGTTGTGGAAAACTACTATTATATCATGAAATCTACGGCAGAATGCTCTGGTCCATTGGACCAAATGGACGGACCAAAATGCATGATTCGTGATAAATGGGACCTCTAAATCTTATTTCAAATACAATACTTTGCGAATAGCAAGTTGTGAAGCTTGTCAGAAGTGTGTAAATACAGATAACATATTTTTTATCCATATATCTATATATATATCGTATACCCACGATTAAAAAAACGATTACGCGGTATTTTGTTAAGGCTCCTCTTTTTATATGAACCAATAACTTAGGACATCTTGAGACATTCGGTTATGAACTCTTCGTCGACCAAAAATTTGCATACAGTTATTAGCCTTCTCCATCGATAAAGAAAACAATAAACAAAATTATTGCACATATGTATAGTAATGTTTATTGTTTTTCTACATATTGAGTCGCTACCTAAAATCGTTTTTTTTTCTTATTTCTCTTACTTCACGTAGTCAACTGATTTAATGGATGATTAGGTCAGTGTAGTGTCTGTATACTCTAAATAATAAAATGATTACGGCTCTTCAGTGTGAAAGTTGTGCAACAATTTATGTGCTTTTGTTTTTCTTTCATACACACAGTAAACAGCGGAGTGAAATGTTATCATTACCGGATTTAAGTTAAGGAAGCGGATGTGATATCATGTGATAAACAGTTAGAGACTAGAGATTTTTTTGCAACCATGCTTTAACAAAAGTTCGGATTGATGCAAGTTGACTTACGGTGACCAGCTTTTCCCAAATTTTTATCAAGTACACTACGTTATATACATGATACATAGTACATTATTATTCTAATTCATTTAGACTAAAAAAATAAATCCAAGTGTTATCTATTATGAAGATGTCTGAACTAGCATTGAATGTGTAGGTGTTTACTTTTATAATAAAGTCTTAACTAGCTAAGCCGGTAAAGGTACTTTTTCACTTAGCAAAAAAAACTCTGCCACGTACTAGTTTTGTGGTTTATTTTGCAACACAAATTTTAGCTAACATTCAATTTTGTTACTTTTATATTCATTGTCGCAGAATGGGAAATACCAAATTTGTGGGATCAGAGATCTTTACATTACAATTTCGCTCAACTTCAAATTGTGAATCAATTTAACTGTGGCCACCTGACACTACCTTTGTCCATTCGTCTGACTGTCTTTATCATCATGAGAACACAAAGTTCACAAAACCTCTCTAAGTTCTTTGGTAAATTTGTAGACTATGGAGCAGATAATTGATTTTTTATTTTACAACCGCGCATTATCTCTTTTTTTTATAATTAAAATATTACCGTTATCTGATGGGATTTGTTTTACGAAAATTGAAAAATAGAAAAGAAATTAACATAAACTTATATAATACATAATCGCAATTTAAATTTATAACTTTTTACGAAATTGACTTGGGGATATTTTTTCATTTATTTTATACGGATGTGATGATTTTAGACATAAATCTCCGCATTAAGTTGACGGTAATTTTATGTACGTGTCGCTAAGCTTATAAAGCGGACTAGAAAGCAAAAACGAAAGAATGAAATCATATTCGGCTCGGGCCGAAACTTTTAATACTCACAACAAGCTGGCGTACGATATTGAACGATAGAATGAGGATTCCATTTCGTACATTTTCGCTATTTCATAAATTTTAAATCATATTTCAATATACTTTTGTACCACTTTTCACATAAATTTAAAAAAGAAAATCATATTTATAACTCCATCTTAATTATGTAAGGCATTTCAGTCATTCTGACTGAACTCTTACTCTATAGTCCTGTAGTCCCTTTAAATTAAAATTTTTCGAACTTTGAGGAAAATGGCAAAATAATTAGTTATTGAGCAGTTGTTGGCGAGCGCAGGAGCTGGGAGGGGTAAAACCAAATTCGGGAGTAAGTTATATTTTATTAAATATTTCCTAAGTATTTTTATGCGTTACAAACGTTTGACGAATCTAACATATTCACAGTGGTGGGCATAAAGAAAATTAAACAAAGGAAATTGCAGAATTGAAAATGTGTAGTACGCAGCTTGATGCCTGTGTGATACCACTAAATCATTTTTCCTCCGCAATTCAGCACACATTATTTATGTATATGATGTGCCGAGTTAAGGAAAGAAGTAGGAGAGAGATATCATGACATCAATTTATTTTTAACGTGCTTTAAATCGAAACTACTCAAGGTTAGGCTTGCAAAAGCATTTTTCCAAAAAAAAAAACAAAAAGGAAGAAAGGGACTTAGAAATTTAGACAAAAAAGGGGATAACTTTCAAAGCTAAACAAAAGACAGATGTGTAAACTAGTTTGAAAGTGAAAGGAAATTGTTTCTTTTTTAAGCTCATACAGTTTAAACTAAATTTTATTAATTTAAGAAAAATTGCGAATAATTTAGGGTTTTTCTGTTTCTTTCGTTACAATAATGAATTTTTGTATTCACTCAAAATTAATTTATCTAACCTTTTACTGTCATTTATAGTCCTATGCATGCACTTTTTCAAGAGACTATAATAACTTTGTAGTCACCCTCTTGGGAAATTAACTAAATGGTTTTAGCTTATTTTAGCTTGACGAAGTAATATGTTTATAGGTTTGTTAGTTGTTGATTAGCAGTTACATAGGACGCCGTCAGTAAACGTACAGCACTTACAAAATAAAATAAACAAAATTATACTTAAAAATAATAAAAATAATTTCTGGCTAAATTCAATAAACCTGCGCATTCGTACATTACTTCCATAGTACAACTATGTGTACGTCAATGCAAATTGAAATTAACTAAAGAAAGAAAAAAAAACAAAAAAATTATCCTAAAATAAACAGTCTTTCATACCCATAGTCTTGTTGTTTTTGTTTTATAGATTGCAGCACAAATATATATTAAGTCTGCTCATATGAACGGGCAATGACCAAAAGAAATTTTCTGTACCCATACAATCCTGCCTCTGTGTCTGCCTGTCCGATTTCATGGAATTTTTAGGACCAAGCCCAAACCCTATCAAAAATTGACTGAATCATATCATCTTCACAACCGCTCCACATGTAATATCGTATCGCATCGTTGTAGAAAAAAAAAGTGGCATTTTCGATAAAAGCCGGCGGAAAGTCATGATGGAAGATGTTTACCGGTCATCTTTGCCAAACTTTAAAGATTTAATTGGCTTTATTGAGAGGTTTCGTTGAATAAATTTATCAATCGTTTAATTGCTGTTTCAATCAATATGAATTTTAGATTTAATGTACATCAAAATTTTTGTGAGATAATATTCGACCGAATAAAGCAATTTATTAGCAGAAATATTTTATCAAAATTAACAATTATTTATTTTAAACTCCTTTGGAAAGGTAATTTGCTGTCACATCACATCACAAGACATAATTTCGCGCCTAATGAACACGTTTGGAGGAAAAGCCACTAGGCAGGCGCTTCCATCGCCTACGCCTCATAATAGTAGAAAATCAATTAAAAATATTGTAGATACTGTTAAGAATATTTTATCAATCCTAGCAACGCAGCCAAAAGTTTGTAATTAAGAAAATTATGCATAAAGATACACCATTCCGCAAATTTGAACTTTAACTGATACATAAGCTTATATCTTAAATCGTTTCCAATGTCGTATTCAAATCAATAAAATATTAAAGCCTGCTTACAGAGAATGCTTTGCATATTTCGAAATTAAGAAATAGAAGTTGTCTTCCTCTTTTTAATAAAACTACACGACAAGAGCATGGCTGAACGGGCAACAAAGCATTTTAAAGGTAAGAAAACAAGTCGAGAGGTTTATCCGACTTTCAAGGCAACCGTAGTGACTGTAAAAAAGTAGTAGCATTAAGTTGAGCAACTCAGTTATAAGCAATGTTTCGACTGTACCTATCAACTTGTTACATGGTGTTTTTGTTCCGGCGGTTGAAAACACAGTACTAAATTAAAAAACTTCTTTCCCATGCTTTCAATTTTCATGTGGAATAGTGAGTACGCTGCCTTCCTACATCTTTAGGATATCAGCTATTTTCTATTATCGATAATAATTTTTAGCACTTTTTTGATGTGTAGTGCCTTCAGCACCACCAGTGTTCGTACGGTCTCGGAAAATTGTCTGCGAGGGGCCACAATAATTTTAATGCCTTTGTTAAGTATAAACAGTATTTTTTGCTATTAAAAAAATAATGCTTAGTCAATACAAGAGTTGAGTTTTTTATTAGAGCCACGTATTTGTGTTACTCACAGAAATTATTGGCTAATACCTCACACACACATTTGACATGTTCATTTTATATATGTATCTTATACGGTGTGTGGAGACGATATGTAAGTGGTCCGTGTGTAGTAAAAAAGAGCTACTAGCTACGGGAATATCTTTCTGCTCAGGTTTGATCGTTGCTTTTTCTGACGTGTTATTCTCTCTGCTGATGAAATCGGTGCGAACGGATTGATAGAGAATATAGGTTTGACCAACGATTTATATAATTTATGCGACTTTTGAGATCTGCTTCGTATTGTTGTAAAGGTATTGAAAAAAAGATCCAATTTGGTACATTATAATGTAGACTAGGCGTTGTCATTTTTTTTCGCACAGTTGTACTATGGCGTCGCCCATGGAATATTAGCTTAAATATTTGTAGACTTCTCTGCTGTAGTTTACGAGTAATGAGCAAAAAACAAACTTTTACGCAGAAAGAGAGGTGTTCTCCGTTTACGTGCTACGGTAAACGTGTCCTTCGAGCTGGTTTCGAGCTGCGATTTGGTCAATTTTCAATGCTAACCCTCGTGCAAGAACATCCAATGTTTCTGCCAATTCGAAGTCGATAACAGCTTTGGTTCCCGTATTTTTTGCTTGTTATTCACGAACTATTTACATATCAGCTGAATCAGCTGAATCAACAATTAAACAAATAGCAATAATGCAACATTCTAACACCAGAAAACTTAACCCAAAGTAGTTAAAGCTTCATTTTTAAACGCATTTTTCTCTAATATAATTAAACAAAACTTAAACCGCATCCTGGCTCTTTAAACCGAGTTTTGAAACTTTATTGACACCACGCTTAGCAATAGACCATTTCTTGATTATAATCATCAAGTTATGATATTGGCAATGAACGAGGCCTTAGAAAAGTTGATTTTATACTTATTAAGGAGTCAGATATATCGTTTAGGCTGTGAATCTTGTTTAAATTATTGCTAAGAACCCTAAGCGGGGTAAATAATTCATAATTGGTTTTACATTGGCTAAGGTTTAACAACTGATAAATGCTAGCGAATTGCAGGGAGCGTTAATGTAGTTTCACTCAAAAAAGCTTTCGATCAATTCAAGGATCAATTTTAGCAAGAATGGGGTACCAAGTATAAATCGGCGTTTCTCCAGAATGGGTAATTATAGGATTAGTAGTCAATCTTTATATGGTGGGAGGTCTCATGGCAAATTCCTTATCGCTAAAAGCAGCAATGATTTTTGCATCAATTCAATCGCAATCACACAACAACGGTAGGAGGTATACTATATCTCTGCTACTTACTCCAATAGTGGTCCCACTAATGCCATATGCAGTCTCTTCATAATATATTGGCCGTTGCATTTACGGACCCAGCGCTTAATCTGGATCTTGCTTTATTGATAGTGGAGGACATAGTGGATGATAAACCCAATCATCTAAATCATAAGGCATATCTGCATTCTCCAATTTATATAAATTAATAAAGTATTGTGTTTGATACAATGTCCGTCATTTTCTTATATTTACAATTTCGTAATACCTCTGTAATACTCTGCCGTATTTCTACCACAGAGTTTATCAGCCCACACAATACGAGATGGGATTCCGAAGCTGGAGAACGACTCCTTCTCAATTATACTATACTATGTCGAAATTCATCACTGGAAATAACAATTGGGATTAGAAATTCATCATTGGAAATAACAATTTTCGAAATAAAGATCCTATCATCCAATTCATACGGATAAACCATCCGTGAGAGTCTCTACCCTAATATGATACATGCTCAGGGATACCAGAGACATGCCTTCTTGAGTTTACAAAATTAAAACAAAAAAGTATTTAGGATTTTTCGATGAAAGTGAGGATTGCACCCTTAGAAGATAGCATATGTAGCATATAAAATAGTCGTAAAACGAGCGACTTTTTGTGAATTTCTTTCATGCCATATTCTTTTTGTTCTTCAGGACCCTTAATCTCTTGTTGAACCAGGGTAGGCCTGGCTTTTTATGACAC
Source organism: Glossina austeni (assembly GCA_000688735.1). Classification (NCBI taxonomy): domain Eukaryota; kingdom Metazoa; phylum Arthropoda; class Insecta; order Diptera; family Glossinidae; genus Glossina; species Glossina austeni. The sequence continues at coordinate 469,971 of KK502527.1, read as the reverse complement.
TTTGGTTTTGTAGGGACTGGGACAGATATAACCTTTATCAACACATCATAAAACGGCGGTAGGCGGAGGCCAATATCCTTTATCATAGGGTCAACACTAATATTCACAAGACGACTTTTTAGGAACTGCGTATTAGTTCTTTGAAAGTCCTCACACGAAATACAATGAACTGACACACATAGCGTAGGATGATAAGGAACCTGTGTCACAATAATCGAAAGAACACGATTTACGAGAATTTTCGATACACTTGCAAAAGCAATGTCCAACATACGAGAATTACGATTTAGAACGTTATTATATTGTTGCAGGTACAAGCGTGGAGCCTCATTAATGAACATTTCCATCACAAACACCAAGCCACAAGCACAAATTAAAATCACAACAACACCAATCATTGTATCAGTAGGTTTGTAAGCCTCAACTATTTCCCGAATAGCCTTTACATGTCTCATGAAAACATCCCAATCAGATTTAGGAGGAATATGTGAACAGGTTAATATGAAATAATAGCTCCCGATTATTATTCATGTAGCTATAAACTCAGTGTCCAAAGGGGACGGGCGCTCAAATAGGTTTGAGGAGAATACCGACAGAACCGCTATCAGACATGCTCTATCGATACAGGAATTTTATGTAAAAGCAATCTATAGTCAACATTCAATAACCCGATGACTTTAATCGACCAATCGACACGACCAAGCTATAACTTCAAACGGCAGAGACACTTGGTTCCATAATTATCAAAACAGTTCTGTATTATGTATTTTATAAACTGTAACCTATCTATATAATGGGAATATTTCACTTCCAAATTATTCTGCCTTTTGTTAATGGTGGTGACAACTTCCCATAGAGGTCTAACTACCGAAAGCGCACGATATTGTGCAATTATTGCAAAAATACCGAATTCCAACTAAAGGAATTGAACACGTAGTCAATTGTTCTCAGAAGCTGCAATCTTTATTCAAAATAAGATGAAACAGTTAATTTTTCGCAGAAAACTGAAGAGTACAGTTGCCATGCGAATTGGATGTATTCGTATACGACCGTATATAATTTTCTTAATTGTTTATTTAGAAATTAAAGAAAACATATGCTATGCAACAGGGAAGCCAAGTTAGAAATATTAGTTCTATATACTTTGAACAATACAGTACAAATTTATTCATTCATTAAAGGTCTGCCATGTTCTGCAGGCTTACGAACTTTTTTACAATCTAAAAATATATTAACAGGGCTGCCAACCTTCGTAAAGTTATTAACTAGTCTTATTTAAAACTACATTACTACATGACGGTTAATAAACCATCATTTTGCTTCATAAAACGGATGTTTTCTCAACTGTGCCTCCAACTTAAGGACAGTATTACAACCAAAATTTGCCGCGTCGCTGAACTATTTTTTGATTGTTACATATTATTTGTATGATACTTATTTTATGTTACATAGATATTGCTCTGAACATTCTCTGTCCATAAGTCCACTGCACATCAATTCTAATAGAGGAAAGCATGGAAAATATAGAAGACGCGGTTGTAACAAATGATTTTATGAAATAGTTTGATAAATACTTCGCTTGTTGCAAAAAATTTGTGCACAAATTTGGGATATGTGAAAGTCACCTGTCGCTACTTTTTACGAAATCAATTTATGCACACTTTTAGAAAATATTATGCGACAAAAAAAGAGTGCGTACACCTTAACTAATTCTAGTCGAACCAATGTACTGATTCATTTCAATTTTAATATTTAAACCAACAGCAGAGCAAAGGCACATTTGAAAACCGATAGGTCTTTTATTATCCAATATTCCTTCATAGGATTACATACAGTTCACGACGTTTTCTTCTGAAGTTCAACGTTTTAGAAAGCTCTAATATTTCTTACGTAAATCCTTTTATGCACAAAAAATGAATATTTAAATAACAACAAAGTTAAATTGAGTTTAAATGATTTCTTTTTATACTTACTCATGGTCGTGTGCCTAAATGATTTATAATCATCGGCGAAATGAAGCACGTTTTACATGTTTTCTGAAGAAAACTTTTTTGAGAGAATCTTATTTTGTGTTATATAACCCATAGAGTGTCATCTACGCTTTCAAGGCAAACACGAACCTAATTTTTGTTTTTTCTTTTCATATTTTAAGGAATGAAACGCCAAGTACTATTTGTGCAGAGTTTAACAGAGATTCTCAAACTATACTAATGACTACCGCGTTAATGAAATTTTGTAAAAACTAAAATTTATTTTTTAATACATGCAGTACAATTTAAAATGCCATACTGTCGCTAACAATTGGTTGCACACCTTTTGTAAATCGTTGTTATTATTAAAAATAGTTTCAAATAGATTGTAAATTTTGATAAAATTGCTTACGGAATTTAAAGAGGTTTGAAAAATAAACTTTCAAAAGCAAAGATTGGAAACCTCTGGATGTATGATATACCATTCCAAAAATAAAGACAGTCATGTATGGTATTGCATGGATGGACCGAAGGACTTACACACGCGCATGGTCTTTTGATAAGAAAAACTCCACAACCACACATACATTCAAACTAGGATTTATAGAATTTTCTAAAGCAATTGAAAACTTTTCTTTAAGGATAATTCTCTGTTTACATATCGCTATGTGTTTTATTTCTTGATTGTAAGAAGAAAAGTAGAAAATCGAAATTTTTATCGTTTCGTAAACTTTGCAATAGTAGTCAAGTTGGAAAAGAAATTATTTTCTAACAAATACAGCAGCAATTCAAAGTTTATAAAAACAGTAACGAAGAATGTTAAAAGAAGAGAAAGAAGAGAAATAAATTTTGGTTGGATTCGAACTATCATTACCTAGCGTTGAAGTAATGATAGACGTAAATAAAAAATATTTATTATTAGATATCGGCTATAATTCACGTATATCTTCGATAGTTTCAAAATTGATGAGATTTCAGGAGGTCAACATTCATATATTTTTTAGGCGTCCATTCACTTTTACAAGTAACGATATTTGAATCAAACTACCTGACTCTACTGCCATTAGATTTAAGAAGTATGATTTCAGGAGAAGATGTAAGTCGTATATCGTTATCTATGATAACAAATGATATTTGAAACAACACCTAGGCAAGCGGCAAAATATCATGAGCAATTACGCAAATTATAAATCGCAAGCATATTGCAATGAGATGTAAAGCAGTACACCGTGGCTAAACTTGGATGCTTTAAAACAAAATTTCCTTTTTTAAATAGGTCGGTGAAGGCGCGTGTGATACAAGTTTATTCAGACAACTTGCTGTGAGTCATGCCAAGAGATGTAAAGGGGGTTAATCGAAACAATTCTTTCAACACATATGAAAGAGAAATCGCGAGGAAGAATCTAATGTTTCTGGAGCGCGACCTTTCGAAATCCTTATTTGTGAATGAAGGTTATCGTCACAGCGACTTGAAGGAAGCCAAGTAACGATGACGAAAATGTCAACTATTGTCTAAGATAAGCTAAGCTAGATTAAGTCAAACTGTGCTAAACTTAACTAGGCTAAGTTAAAGAAGGCTTGAGTAAGTAAAGTTGGGAAGACTACGTTAAGCAAGACTAAACTAACGTAGGCTACCCTGAAATATAAACCGTTTTTTCTCTGCCTACCGCATGTGAAAACAATGGCATCTTTACCGAAACACCACTTTTTCTTCGTCTGTGCATAGTTTGCGGTTTTTCTTTCTCTTCTTCATTCACAACACTTAAGTAAATGTTGTCCCCAACTGTTCAATGACTATTTCTTAATAAAAGGTGTCAGTCAAAAGGAGTGTACCGAACATTAGGAACACTTGTGGGCACAATGTGCAAAAAAGGTTTCATTTTTGTAAAAATATTTTCATGACCCGGAAGGAAACTTTTAAAGAACTTTTAAAGTGTATTTATATTATTGATTTGTATCAAACTTTACACAATGTGGGTGTATTTGCCGTCCGTGTCTTCGAATATGTGGCTTTGTGTGAGAAACATTTTCTTGGTCAAAAAATGAGGATTTGATTTTCAAATTAAAATTGAAAAAACATTGGAAATTCATGCAGGCAGTTTGGTATTGAAAATGGCCTAATTTGACTAAAAAAGACGCCTATCACACATATAAACTCAAAGCGTCTCTGCGTTGAAAAGCAATTCCTGCAGCATCCGTGTACAAATGGACAAAATAGGTTATGCCCATTTTTTTCGCTTTTTTTTAGGTTAAAGTGCAAAATAAGAGTATAAAAAGTTAAACCGTAGTCAGAAATAATTTTTTATGTACTTTTTTAATGGAGAGTTCCAACGTACGCTTTTACTCAAAGCTTCGAAACGAAAAATTCTGCACTCAACTGAGTAATGTATTATGTCGGTTTTAATTTAATTGATTGCTGAGCCATAAACGCGCATCATTTACTGTTTCTTCCGTCATAGGCATAGGCCTAATGAATCGGGACCGGAACAGGAACGGAATAATGTTCACGTAACGCCCTGAAACAAACTTTAGCATAATATTCAGCAGTCTTACGAAATTTCACATTTTCAAATCTTCGTTTTTATATATTCATCACAAGTAATATATTGTATTGGATTTATATATATATTGGATTTGTTTGGTGATATCATCATTAAAGCTCGGGCCAATATGACAATTATTTTTTCATTTTAAATTCACCTGGTTGCCTTTCAAAATTGCTTATTGTGAATGACATGACATGTAAACCTCAGCCGACCCAGAATTGGGGTCTTATCGTACTAATTCTTTATTTTCATATTTATAAACTTTTCACATCGATTGATAAACCTTGTTTAGCTTTATCTACTCCTTACTAGTAAGTGTAAAATTCGCATTACATTGAAACTAAAACGAAAAAAGAGTTATATTTTTGAGTGCAATGTTGAGGTAAAAGAAAAGAAAAGAAAAAGTTTTCATAGACTAGGAGAAGGAGTCGGCAAAACAAAATAACGAAAAACGAGCAAACAAGTTAGAATGCCAGCAAGGAGACAGTTTTAAAGAAAAGTGGAAAAACACACTGTTATTGAACAATTCCAGGTTTCTATCTCCGTAAAAACTCTGTACAATTTAATGGAGACACATTTCTTTACCTTTAAGTTAAACCAAGACGAATATGATTACACTCTGAGCTAAAGGGCAAAAGAGATTTTATTTTTCTTTTCGTTTATTATCTTGTCGAGAATATAAATTTCAAATGTTGTATGCGTTTGTACAGTACTTGTTTTTATGCGCATACGTTGGCAAGTTGGTTTAATTTGATAATAAAATTACCTTTAATACACGCGTATCTTCTTCATGGGACTATGTTCTTGCAATTCGTTTGAAAGGTCTTCATAACCTTTTAAATAACAGAAGTTATTGCATAAGCCAACGGTGCATGGGAAAGAATCATAAATTTTCTCTAATTATTTCATTGGCACTTACGCCTACGTACGTATGCCGGGTTGTAAACCGGGTTGCAAACAATTCGAAGATGGCGCATATGGTTATGAGGTTGTATTGCACATCTTCACATAATACAATTTCTTTCGTTAGAAGTTTCGTAAGTTGGAAGTTTTTTTTAGAATAATCTAATAGCACAATAGAGGGATTGAGTTCAGGTAATAAGCAAAATGAAAGAATTAAGAAGTCTGGGTAAATCACGTAAAAGTTGAGTCCTTGAGTCTCCCCAACTCAAATAAATGCATTTGAATGGCGTGGTCTTATGTTAATTGTGATGACCATGTCTTGACTATTTTTGATATGAACTATGAAGATTCTCCGGCAGTCATGTTGAAATTTATATCGGTTCGGCTGTAAGCTCTTAGCAGCAATATGTCGAAACGTTCGTTTTCCTAAATCATTTTCAGTGTAATATGTATTTTTTTCCTTCTTAGATTCTTATGTCTTCTTATTCCCAGCTATTATATCTTTTCTCTACACTCTATACAGCAGCTGAAGCCTATTTTCTTTTTCAACGCAACTTTGAATGTACGAACTTATCAACGAAGTTTTACAGTGATGGCGAGGGATATAACGCGTATCTTTAATAGCCTAATTTGCCTAAAAATCTTACCAGATGGTCGTTGAACATTAATTTATTATTTGCGGTTACACATAAGTAGCACGTGGCAGGGAGAGGAAGGCAGTTTAGTTTGAATAACCAGGACAGACGAGACATATAACTCTATAAAAAAGTATATCTGTAATTGTATGTCAGATATGCATAAAAGCAGAGTTATAATTGTAAGACTTGGTTTTGTAGAAAAGCACCAAAAGAACAAAACAATATGCAGTTGAAGTAAAAACACGGTTGGCAAGTGCGTATGCGTAAAACGGCTATAGTCAATAAGTCATCAAATACCGTTTTGTAGTCTTTACTCAACTAAATAACTTTGGGGCACTTAATTGGAAAGAACACAATTTATTTTTGAATGCAGGAAGGCCACGTATAGGAAGGTATGTTTTCCCTACGCCCCTTTTTTGTTTAAATGTTTTCGCAAAGTTTGTTACGCTTGAATGAAATCAGACGTTTTACAGTTTGCGCAGTGTTGACAATTAACACAATCTACAAGCTTAAGATGGTGTAGGTTAGGATATTTAGAATGATTATGTATAACGAGGGGTTGAAGACGCAAAGTAAATATGGGAGGTTATTATTAATTCTTATAAGAAAACTAGTTTTGTTGAGTCTCGAGAATAGCTAGAAGTCTGAGGTAGCTGGATCAAGTGAATAACGTGAGTGATGAATCGCATGAGCGGTATTTTATTAGTTAAAACTATTAAATTTAAAAACTGAAAAAAATATCCCACTATTTTCAAAGCATCACTTAAGAAAAATGAAAAAGAGGTCGGTTTCAATTCGAAAGACTTGAAGAGTTTAATTTAACTTCATGAAGCTAAAAACGAGGGATTCAGGCAAGTTTGTATGAAAAATCAACTGCAGGGGAAATAATGCAAATATCCTAATTAAGAGTAACCTTCTTTTCTTGTCATCATCAATAATAAGTTTGCATAAGAACTGCAATCAACTTACATTCTTTTCTTCATTTAATAAACTGTACTTTTTCAGATTCATCCAACGCTTCAGGTGAAGTGAGGAAGCTTTCATGTATTTGCATGACAAAATAGAATTTGGGGGGCACATGTCTACCACTAGGCGCTCTATTTCACAAATGTGTTTCAGTCAAATATATCTAGGAAGCGGCAATGTGCAGCCTGCACTTGGATGTGATTTTGTGAATAGGCCATGTAAGCTTTCAAAACTTCAAAATTTCATAAAGAATACGCCAACGAACAGAAGAGAGAATGTGCCAACATTTGACGCTATTTAATAGCACAGACGACTTAAAGTGTAGGCAAGGCCTAAAGAATTTTATTTTAATTACAGCTCTTGTGATAATTTATTAGTGGCTTCCTTTGTTAGCAATCTAGCTCTTAGTGATGAAATTTTTGACTAAATTTGTCTGCTCTTGCATAAGCTTCGAAAGGTGAGGGTATATTCGCTTTGCCAAAACTCAGAAGGAGACTGCAGAGGCTTTTGATCAGCATTGAATTCTGAAGCGACATAATCGTGTCCGTCTTTCCATCTCTTCGCTTACATGTCTGCCTTTATGTCTGTCTATCTGTCATCCATAGTGAACATTCCTCTGGTCGTAAAAACGAAGTCATGGGCTCCATTTTGCCATGAGGATTGGAAGGCCTGGCGCTCAGGTTGAAAATGCGCCACATCACTTGTGGGGCACGCTCACAGTAAACGTCAAATGACAAACTCGCGGTTCCCCAAAAAAAAAGGATCGGCTTTTTGGTTTGTTACTAATAAAGTACAACAGATGTGTAGATTAAAATTCGCACGTATGTTCTGTAACTGATTCTCTAGCATCTGCTCAAAAATGAGAAGGATTTGCCACGCCCATCCAATGATATAGAGTATTGAATGTTCATTCGTTTATCAAATTTTTTATTTGAAATATTATATGAAGTATATATATATTATATTATTGATCAGTATCAAATTATAATTCCATCTGAGCTAGGTCAACCCGTCCGTCGTTACTTATAAACTGAGACAATAAATGTTTGCATATTCTACTTCAATATAGAAGGGACGAGTATAAAATATTCGGCCATAGGTGACAATAATCTTTTTACTCATTTCGTTAACGTTCTGCTCATTTTCCTTTGCTATTGGTGATAAAATGCCTTATCTGCTAGGTACACAATTGACGCTGACGGCTTTAGCATGACATCAAAAACTATCAGACTTTGAATTAAACAAATTTTTATTGATGCTTTGATTTCTAAATTACACCAAAATTTTTAAATACTCAAAATATCTAACAGTTACTGATATTAAGAAGCGTTCATGACAAATAGTAGTTGTTTTGATTGTTTTCTGGCAAGGCTGTAATATATTAGCAATAAAGGCACCTGTTCTACGAACGCGCAATAGAAAAATCAAAATAATCTTTTATATCTACACGTTACATAAATCATTTTACCATGGTGATTTCGTCTGTGTTTGTACTTTTATCTATAAATGCACACATGCACCAATATAAACATATTTTTGTATTTTAAAATCAACTGTGGAGTGCTGCGAGTTCTATTCCCTTAGTTTCTTTTATACGAATGCTTGTGTTATTCAAGTTCTGGGTACGGAAAATAAATGGTGTGGTAAAGGGGGCAGATTAAAAAAATCCCTATGCCAGACAATAAAAACAAGGCAAACGAAAAATTTACGCATACGTATGCACATAAATTGTAGCATGTTAAGGTTATTCTTCAAAGACTTATAGATGTAGTACACATAGAAACATATATATATATATAACAGAAACATATATATATATATAAATCAAGCAATTTTTACATGCAAAATTTCTTGAATGAAGGATTTCTTTTATAAGTTTGTATAATTTGAATAGAAAGTCATTCATTTATAGAAAAAGGGAAAGAAAAAGCAGATAGAGAAATCCATAACCATTGAGAAAAGTCGAGGTTTACACTACAACCGAACGTTAATATTTTTGCGCTGTTTTTATAGAAAAAGTGGTAAATTTGCATGCATTTACTTACGTATGTTGATAGACATTCTTTCGTATTGTTTGTCAACAATATTTGCAGTGGCTCCGTTTGAATTACTTTCAAGGATTTTGATGATTGACTAAAGTTAGTTTTATCAAAAGCCAAAGAGATTTAGAAAGTATTATACTTAACTAGAAAAACTTGCATTTTGGTAAACTTGGCAGGAAACTTAAAGGAAATAAAATTATAACTCTCTCACAACAACAACGCAAAATAAAGAGAAATAAAATGTAGCGAGAGGATCTTAGCCGCTCACTCGCAAAAATAAATAAACGCAGATTGAATTTTTTTTTCTGATGTAAGAGATTGCCTTTGTTATGTCCGAAAATATGATATATATTTATAATTAGGAATAGTTCGCAAGCAATCTGGCGAAATGTGATAGGATAGTATTCCATCTGAAAGATCTTATAATATGCATTATAGACAAAGTCAGACAACCGCAGCCAGAGCTGTCCTTCACGCTGCGAACTTTTCCCATAAAGACAAACTCAAAACCGTCATTGTTACTGACAGTTTGTCTATATTAAAAGCTATACGGAATCCTTCGCCTTCGAGATGGAACAACAAATTAAGGAATATTATTACAACACGCGGCGAAAAAATTAAAATGCTTTGGGTGCCAAGTCATATCGTTTTATTGGGAACTGAGCAGGCTGATCGAGCGGCGAAGCATGCTGCTTCTGCGCTTCTAATTATGGATGATGTGATGGAAATGTTGGATCTTCAAGGATACATTGGAAAAAAAGTTAAAGAGAAAATTTCAGAAGGAAATCTACAATACCATTAGCGCTACTCTTCTATTAATTCCACTTTTATATTCAACAAATGTTGAGAAATCAAGATAAAAACATTTTTTAGAATTCGCCTTGGCCATACAACGGCAACTCACGAATGGATCTTAAATAAGTATTCCTCCTCTATCTGCAATTGCGGACAAATACTCACTATAAAGCACATTTTCTGTGACTGGCTCAACTTTTCCTTGGCTAGAAGTATTGCGTTTGGACCGACTAATCCTATGCATGTTCTACAATCAGCTACAGAACCAGCTACCATATATTACTTTATTAAAACTACTAGACTCAATATCTAATATACTTTTATAAATTAGAGCCGCTGGCCTGTGTTGCTAGTGCTCAACGTCTCTTTTTTTTTTTAGTCTAAGAATTTATTTCATTAGTCTAAAATTATGTTAATAATGCATTGTAGACATTCGAATATTTTCATTAGATGCTTGGTATCTAAGATTCGTATTAAAGAGCATATAGCCTTTAAGTCCGCCTACGGTACGTTGATTTTGGCGTTTTTCTGGTGATGGTGAAAAACACGCATTAAAAGGTTCTAAAAACTTGATCATTTGAATAATTTTAATTAATTTTGACCAATACTTGAATAATTTCATGCCAATAATTAGCAATGAAACATGGATGCCGTAGCATGATAGCAGCATGTTAACTTCGATATTTCCTTAATATCACCTATTAGCGGACCATAAAGGGTCAGAGCAACACTTTAAGCCGGTTAACCCATCTCCGTCTCTCCATCTCTCCATTTGTCATTCAATTCTTTTAGAGGCTCCATAAATAGTTGCAAAAAAGGAGGTGCAAATCTGGAGTGTCGTATTCTCTCTGCATTTCGAGAATAGCCGCCATTAGTACTATAAGGTAGTGAATAGGATTGCGACTTTTCCGTCTGAATGAAGTTCCTTTAAGCCTGATTCAATGGCATAAGTTCTTTTTTATAAATAAGTTCGACTTGTATACAAAAAAGTCGTCTGTGGGAAATGTCTTATTTAATTCGAGTGACAGACTTGGTTAATCGTTGCGAGTGATGAATAGTGAATGCATTCCAATCTCTTAAGCACAAATAACCAGGGTGCAGACAGAGGAAACCATTTAGGAAGGTCCATTAGCGTATTTTCTGCCAAAGAAATGAAACCATTTCTGAAGGATTCTGCCATCAAACGAAAAATAGGCACCAGGTGTCAAAATTCAAGACATCATTGAGCTCACGTGCAATCCTTACTGCTGTGTTTTGCAGACACAACTTCTTGTGATTAACAAGCAATTCAATCGATGACTTATTGTCTGTTCTAGCAAGGCATTCATACATATGGCGATAAAAATGGATCCATCGGATAAATAGTTTGAAACAATTAATTACGCTATCTGCACGGAATTCATTTTCTGCGTAAGTGCGAGATGAAATGCAATGTAAGTAAATTCAATAGTTTGAACAAAATACTTTATGTCATTATTTTTACAACCTACGTTCAATTTTACAAACAAATTACCCTAAACTTATTAAGCTGCCTATAGGCCAAGTATGAAAGCTCCCGTAATCTTTCTCAAAATTTAAAAATTTTGGAAATATTACAAAAATTTTTTGAAATATTACTTTGGTGCGTGAAAACATGCCATATATGTCGATCTGTCACATATATCAATCTGCTACATATATCGATCTATAACTTTTGTACAAAAATGATTCTTACGGCATAGTTATTAGTATGTTGCGGCTGCGAAATTTAACAAATGGTGAATAGATGCAGGTTTCTCTCTTGTTCACTTTTATAATTTCTAGACTGAAGAAAACCTTTCCTTTTAATTATGTTAAAATAGGTAAACATTAAAATTCTGAAGTTTTAAAAATCGGCACACAACGGTACAAACCCTTGTAAAAGTTTTTGGTAAAAAAAATAACTTTGCTTTTTCGATGATCGCAGGAAATATTACGTCAAATGTGCTCTGTGTTGAATCCTTTCCAAAACTCACCAAAAAACGCTACACTTCGAAAAGTCCATCTAGGAAAAAATTCCAATTTTCAGTATTCCTCGACAAAAATGGCGGACATATAAGGATTTTCATGAAAAATAAACCCTTATACACTAAAAAACTCCATATATATATATATATATATATATATATATATATATATATATATATATAGATATATGAATGTATGTGGTTTTCCGTCGTTTTTTTTTATGTTAACGTTAGGAAGAATATTGAATTTACTAAATAGCCGTTAAGCTTAAAAAGTATGCCTCGGAGCCCGCAAAACCTTGTACATACTTTTGAATAAATGAATAGATGGGAATGTGTTCCTTTCCGCGTCGTGATCCATCCACATCGCTTCATTTCAGCGTCATAGCTTTTAATATTGTGACAAACATTAAATTTAGTGCTTTGGCATGGGGAAGTCAAAGTTTGACAAATGCTCACGGAAAAGCTAATAACACCCCTAAGAAAAAGTAATAAAACTTATATGTATACCTAACATTATACGTGAGACATATAAGGTGCCGTCCATTCCATTAATTCTATTTTAACAGTATTAGTGGACCCCAAACAGAATTGTTGTCTACTTGTTTTAATTCTACATGACATATTATAGTTATATGAGTATTTATGCATAGCTTGCAGAATTTACTTCATCATTACGAAGCGTTAAATTAAGTAATGGCAACGGTTTATGAAGCACAATTTCACATACATATTTATTGTACTTTATATAAATTTACATTAAATGTAATTAATTTGTGTGCATTTTTAAGAATATGTATGTGTCTATGTATATAAATTCAATTACATTCATTAAAATTGTACGCGTGTTCGGTATCAATTAAACTTAAAACCGCAGTGAAAGTATGTTTTTCTGATAATGATTAGTGCTTTTTATGAAAATGATAAGAGTTGGAGTGAGTCAGCAATAGATTGTAAAGGTTGGAGTATTAAAACCGAAAGATGGTAAACATCCATGTAGTGGTCAGGCGAGGTCTCGTAAAACACATTTGTTAAGTTATTATTAAATGTCAGCCCAAGAAAATAAAAACTGTTAGAGAAAGTTACATCTACCTTATATCTGCTGATGAACGAAAAAATGAGAAATATTTTATAAAATTTTGCAACCGCAATGATACAGAAAGAGCGAGCAAACGACTTTGTCTGCAAATGCAAAATATATTCGCCATGAACGACGTGAGCGTAGGCTTTTCAATAGGCTTTTGGAATTCTTGTTTGCAAAAGCGTTTTTCGTATTTATTCTTTACACCTTCTGTCGTACAGGATATATTACGTTGTTGCGTATGTATTTAACATCCAGAAAGATTTGCAGATATGCCCACCTTTCGTCACCCAATCTATTTAGATTAATTTTGCATTTGCCCGCCGTTGTATTCATGTAAATTTTGGTCAATATTTTTCACTTGCAATTTTCAACATATTTTGAGAAACTTTGGTAAACTGGTATGCTTTGTTCCAGGTACGAAGCTTATTCAAAATGGGTTGGGTCGGACGATTTTTGCGATTATTTTTCATATGATCGCACATTTTAACAAAATCTGCACAAACCATTGTAGAGAATTCAATGACTGGCACTGCTCGACTACAAGGTTGTAACTTATTTATTAAACAAGTTTTCAACATGCAATGGATACTTGTAAAATAATTTCCGCCAGAAGGTGTTATAGAAAAACGAATATTCTCTTTTCAGGTTATTGAAGGGTGTGTTAATGACTAAGGGCTTAAAATAACAGGAAAGAAATTCTGTAAAATGTTAACACTTTTTACAGTGATTTTTCTACTTTCAAGCAAATCGATTGAAAATATCTTTCGTTTTTATTTTTTTTTATTTTTTACAATTTTTAAATAACTAAAAAAATTAAAAATATGCGCTAGCTTTTCTAAACAAAGTAGTGACAAAAATTTAAATGATATTTAGAAATTAATTTAATGTTAACTTTTAAAAATTAAATTTATATAAAATTGTTTGATATTTAATCACCTTAAGCATAAGAAATATATATATAAGAAAAACATTTTTTTTACATTAGGCGCTTTTACGCCAAACCTCCCAATGGTCTTTTTTTATTTTGTATTTTTACTTACGTTCATTTGTTAATCCCACTCTCTAACATGTATAACTCCAAATCTTTATCATAGAGAATTAGACTTTTCCTATAAAATCGTCTTCGTCAACATAAGCTTAAATTTATCATTAAGCTTCGAAATGGTTAGATAGGCTTACTCAAACTCATACTTGGCTATTTAGCAACTGCTGCGTTCATTCTGGCATAGGAATAGAGCACATGCAAACGAGAAGTGTAACTTTGTCTGTAAGCAGTTGTCTGCTTTAATTACGGCATATGCCCTAATATGCCATATTAAACAATTGCAAGTTTCGTGTAATATTCGAGTAAGTGCATCATACACTTTATAATACTTCTATGCAGATAAAAAGTTCAAGGTCTTCCGGTTGTACCCCGCTTTGATAAGCTCGATATCCTTGCGGTCACATTAAGCTATCTTGAACTTGCTTGCAACTGTAAAGGCAAGGAAAACAAAAATAGTGTGTAAACTTAATCGGTAAGCAATTCACTTTAGTTCGCGACCTTCGCCATAACTTCTTAGCTAGTATTTGTGCATTACTACTACTGTACAATGTTGTACTGTAGACATATGTTTGTCAACATTGCTTATCCTGCGTGGTATTCATGTTCTGGATGCCACAGCAACAAAGTACAAACAGTCCAAAATAAGATATTAAAACAAGCTATGAACTTTTCTTGGCATTTTTCAAGTACGAGGCTTCACATGCTTAAATGTCTGTTAGCCGAATGTGGTGGGTTTATAAATGAAAAAGATTGGGGTCGTCTTCCATATCACTTAATTCTTATGTGGCGAAGTTAAGTTTACTGGAGTTACACGGCTTGAAATTGTTGATTCCATTTTTACAGCCATCACTGAAGGATGAGGAGTATACTCACTTTGTCAAAAACTTTGCCCGAAAAGTATATATTTTCTTGATCAGAATCACCTTTTGAATCGATTGAAGCTTCGTTTAATTATTCGTGTAAGCATTCTACTGGCTGCAAAAATGAAGCTATCGGTTTCAAATTTGGTGGAAACATTACATGTTTGCACGTTGATATTAAAAAAAGGGTCCAATCGGCCCAAGGACACGACCACAGCATCACATGAACTAAGATCATCTCTGTTTTTCAAAAGGAATAAAAAATCAATGCTGTAGTGCCTCTGCAAAAATGGGAAAAATTGACCAGGCCTACCCAAAATTATAGTGTGTCAACAGCGTTATACAGATTTTGTCCAAAAAATAAAGCGGTGAGTTGATTTTTGCAGGTTCACCTGCGGCAGTTTGTGAATAATGTTCAAAAAATCAAATTTTTTCTCTTTTGGAAAACAGGGATGCTGCCAGTTTACATGGCCAAAATTGGCACAAATTTGTTAACAACAAATTCGCTAACAAAATCAGTGGTTAGAGTGTTTACATGGAAGCATTTTTCATTCATTTTTACTGGTAAATAAATCCAAGTCTATGATTCCCAGATATTATCGCTGAAGCTTATTTTTCAAATCACCCAAGTAATTCTATATTCTCGTTTGAATGTCTTGCGATCCTAAAAGCTGTTCGTTTGTCAAGTACATACCCATAGAAAAAGTTTCTTATAATGTCGAAAGGTAGGCCTACCTTATCTGCTCTACAATCGTTTCCTTTATGTGACACTCATACTTATTGTACTAGAGATTATTTCTTTGCTATACAATTTCAAATCGTGCATTTTGTTTTTATTTTCTGTGGGTGCCTAGTCACATGGGTATACATCCCGAACGTTGTGAAAGTATTGGAAATAATGGTCGTAGTTATGAGGACGACGCGAAAACACGGAAAAATATACATATATTCATCTAAAATTAAGCAAACCGCCAAGATTGAAAGAACTTTATGTGCAGATTGAAACTTGTTTACTCAGCACAGCGGCAATTGTTGATTTGCTGAATTTTAGAAGAAGGAGAAGAAGCGTCTAGGTTTAATATTTTAGAAAAAGAAAACTTTGTGGAAGGTGAGTACAGAGTTCGCCCACAATTTGACCACTTCGAGATGAAGCTTCAGTACATTTAGGACTAATTTATCTGAATTTCTTTATTGTTGCGCAATTATGAATCCAGACTGGAATCTATTTTTTCCCGACACATAGAAAGCAGAGTCCTTTGTTCATCGAATTTCGTTTCAAATATGTGTATTTTTCGAATTACGTGCGGTTTATTAAAAAAGGTTAAGTTATTTTACTCAAACGTTTTATTTCCAATCCACTCAAACAATTTCATATACGTAAATAAAATTCACCGCTCAATATCATCAATATTGAGCTTCCTCATTAAATTCAATCACAGTCGTTTAAGGCTTAAACATTTAAAGAATGCATTGATTTCACCCAGAAGGGGACGAATGCTCCTTAGGTTATTTAAATATTTGGCTTAAGCTATTTATTAATCTACTTATGATTAAAAGAATACAAAACTGCGTGTTTCATTGTCCTTTTTTAAAAGTCGATAGCAATGCAATCTGCAATAGTGGTCCTTTACGCGTCAATTGACGCGTCACGTGGGGGGTAGATTTTTAGTCAAATTTTCAACAAAATTAGATGCAACAGCCGCATATGATTGAAGCATATTTCCGGCACAAGATAATTGACATCTTATTCAATAAGGTTTCGTTAACATTCAAATGAAATACTTACTTATAACTTGCCCTTGATTTACTCCTCTAAAATGAGTTTTCGTTGCAATTGTGGTCTCTTCCGCGGTAGCGTTTCATCCCGTCTCTCCATAAGTATTTTCCTTAGTTTTTCTTATTTATTGCCAGCAGGTGGTAATTTTTAAAACTAATTTGCATGACTTTTGAACTTGAAAATATGCAGCAGGTATTCGCTTGTAACTATGTAAACGAAACAACGAGTCTTGCAAACAACAACAAGTATATTTACATACTTTTGCCTTTGCAGTGAACATACTTTCTTTATATACTTGGTTTTTTTTTTAAATTTAGTTGTTTCCTTAATTTTTCTTTTTATTCAACTTGAACTTTGCGTGTTTGGAGTTTCAATTTCTTGCAAGGTTCCTTGCTTTGCTCACACTCTCCAATTTGCGTTTCCTTTCTTGAACTAGCTGTGAGCGTGCATATAATTGTTTTGCATGTGCATTTTTGCTTTCGTTGTTGTTGTTGTTGATATATATGACCTCTAAAATAGTTATTGTTCCTTTTGCGACGGTATTGCTTGGTGTTATTGGTATTCATATAAATTTTACAAAGTCTAAATAGACCTTTAACATGCTATTACAAGTCATGGAAATTTCTTTCACATCGTATATATTGTCGACCGTGTCAGCTGGAATGTGTAATACGTACGTGCACATGTACGATGGCTTTCATAACTAATTCCAATGTATTTATTGTTGCTAGATTTTTGATGTTTAATACAAATTTAATATTGTTATTGACATTGATTTATGAATAAATTATATGTGAACAGATATCATGGAAGGAACAGCAAAAAAAAGCAACCTTGATTAGAAAAATAACGTCTCTTCCTTTTTTTCTGTGGTTTCTAGTAATCAAATGATCGTTTAGGAAAACAGTTTGCTAACCATAGTAGTGCGTATATTATGTGGTCTTCATCAACATTTATGTCCGTTCGCCCGTAAACTTCAAGTGTGTTTGCGATATCTTGTTGGCAAATAGCTCAAACACTTCCATAACAGCACTCATAGTCATTAACCAAATGCAACAAGGATTTATTTACATTTTGACGGAAACCCGAATTGCAAATCCATAACACTTGCAAGAAACCTGCTGAAGCATGTACTTTAACTAAGTCGGTGTCCATAGGGACTCGTTAAAAAACAATCAATGTGATTAAAATGAGAAATTGGGATCTTTCCGTTACTTCCAAAATGCTTAAAATAGCGCCGTTAAAACCATTGTTCAGCAGTGTCGTTTTAGAGTACTCAACGGACTTCCATTGTACGTTTATTAAGCAGACAGTCGGAAAGGGAATAAAGAAGTAGGCAGTGCCCCAGCCTGAGCAAAAGTTATTCGTTTATTGATCGAGTATCCTCTAAATCATCGTTTGACAGTTAACACCTTTTAATAATAATTTAAATAGCATCATTTGGCAGAACTCGTAAAAAAATGATATTGAACAAAGATTATAGTCGGACAAGTCAGATCATTGAATATACTGCACCACTTCGCCCAATATTTCATTAATTTTTCATTTGCCTCATCAGCCAGTTTCTATATAGAGGCATACTTTTCATGGCAACACTTATATGGGCCTGCATCCATAACGTGCACCGACTTGGTTTAAATTTATCAAAATTAATTATCTCGTCAAAAACAGTGTTATTTCCGAACTATTTCCGCCAGAACGTACTAAAAGTTAGGCTTTGTTGACATATAAAAACTAATTTTAATAAGGAGGTTATGTGTGGTGCTTAAAAGTAGATCTGCTTGATACATGTTTAGCACAGTTAATTTTCTATTTTTAAGGACTAATGCAAAGCAAATACGACTTATCAAGATAAGCCGTTATATGAGGAGAGGTCGCAACGAACTGTTTTCTACAATGTCCGGCCTTGGAGCAAAACACGTCAGTGTACCAAATTTCATGAAAATATCTCAAAAATTGCGACCGGTAAGTTGAACAAAATAACACATGCATGGACACGCGTAGATCAATTCAGAATCATATATTTTATAATAAAAACTAGGTCTACCTGAAGCTCTGCTGGATGTTACACAAACTTAGTACTCCCTTGTGGTGTATGGTATAATTAGATCTTTTTCGTTACATAAAAGTTTATTTTTCGCAAAAAGGGATAGATGGGAAGTAGTTCAAAACGCTCTCGTTTGCGGTTGCACGCTCGTGTTTTGGCTGAACATTATTGGAAATGGTTCGGATCGGACTCTCCATAAAACGATTAATAGTCGTTTTATAAAAAAATCATTTTGGGAATTTCGCAATAAAAAACGCTAAGCTGTATTATTTCAATGTCTAAACTGTTGTGAAAAATTTGGATCAGGCGGAACAATCTTTTATATCTCTTCCCTTACAACCCTTGCTACGAAAGCTAATTATTCATGTTGTAATTTTTAATGCTTTATGTTGAAATTTGGTCCATAATAGTCGTCGGACTTAGAAATTGACCTCATCGTATTTGAACCAGGTTCGTCTCTTTTTGAGGTCTTATGAGAATCGTAATGAAAATAAGTCAAGACGGTACCGTCGGCCTGAGCCGACTTTTAAATACCCTACACCACATTGTGTAGCGCAATTCTTATTTTTGCCATGGAACACAAAAATTATGCCTTGTTTTTATATAAACTTGCCATTGTTGAACTACGCACTAAAAATGATACCTCTTGCAGTTATAGAACAAATAAAACGCAAATTGCGCCATTTTGTTTTGCTTGTTTATTTTCTGTATGGAACAAAGTGTTTACTTCAAAAGAGTAACTGGACCAACAAGAGAACTACTTACATATATTCCCGTCTTTTCCGTCTGACAAATTTTTGGATTCCATACGTGTAAAGATATTGAAGGTCTCTTTTAAATAGATAATAAGTCATTAATTAAAGCCAATGTTACTTAGGAGGGATAGAGTTTGGTGGAAACAGCAAACAGGTTTCCACATCACGATTTCGTCACATTTGTATTGCGCTTTTTGCATAGTTGCCTCAGTGCTTGTTGGTAGTGTTCGATCAACAAGTCGTAAGCAAGAAATTATATTATATTTCTTATCTATTTTATAAAGCGAACCGAAATTTTAAATAGAATATCTAACCGTATAAAATCAGAAAAGGAATTTTTATTACTCTTGGACGGAAACATTGTTTCCGTTTTTTTTTTTGTTGTTATTTATGAGAAAGTATTATCAGTATTTTGCCATAGTATACTTAAATGTTTATTTTATTTACATTTTATTTGAATATATAAACACACAAAATGGACATTTATGTTATGAATTTAGGTAGAAAGTTTAAAAAAATGCAATATTTATCTTTAGCTGAATCTGATATACTCGCTCTTCTAAGGGCAAGGTATTATATAAACCTTATTGTTTGTGATTAAGCACGAGTATGCTAGTGGATGTATGGAAAAGTAGGAAAAACAATTTGTGCGTCGAATCTTAAATCGATCTATGTTACAGGCTACGTAAGCTAGGCTTTAGCTAAAATCCATTCTACATTCTTCGCTCTCGGTGATATGCTCAAATTTATACTAAAACATCCCATAATTTTTGATTGTTTATATAAACCTTCGAAAGCTGTAAGAGTTTCAACAATAGCCTTTTGTACATAGACAAGAACAAGAAAATGAAGAGCAAATTACAAGCCATGACCTGAAACTATGATATCTCTGTTTTCGTTATAGTTTTATTAAATAACCACCTATCCAACAGATAGGCATGTTTTTACATATATAGATATTAACAAAATATTTGAACAAAGTTTTAAACATGCTATTTCATCGACATACATATGTGTGTAGACCACTATGTGCCAAAATTTATATCGTAATATCACAAGGGATTCGAATTTTTTACTCATTAAATTATTTATAAAAATTGTCAAAATTATTTTATGGTATATTTGAAGTGTTTTTGAACCTTTTGTTTTAGGAAAAGATAAGCTACGCAATAAAACTTTTATCGACAAGCCGACGTTACTTAAATAAAGAGGAGCATAGTACCTAACAAATGAAAAGGTTATATATACTTTTTTCTTAATTGAAAGCAAACTTTTAATTTCTTTTGTTCCTATTCTGTGCTTAAATTCAAATTTCATAAGTGAATCTGAGCTGTTTTGGTTTATTTTTTCTACTTCCCACCTGTTTGTTGGTTTTGTGTATGGCGTGCGATGGAAGAAATATGAAAATTGATGAATTTTTTTGTATGCCAAAGATAATTTACACAGAACAATGAAATCTTAAAAAGAAAAAAGGAATACGAAGTGAATAGTACTCAACTTGGCCCAGTTGTTTCAATATTGATTACTTGTAATGAAGTGAATATCAAAAAAACAAAAAAGCAACTATTCCAGCATATATATAAAAATTTCCTCTAAGTCTATTTTATTACATTTTAAAAACTTTTGCAATAATAATTAACATAAGAATTGTCAATGTATAGCATTTTTGTTATTAGCTCACAGAAATCATAAAGAATAGTAGTTTGTTCAGAAAACAAAAGAAATTTTGGTATAACACATTCAATTCAAAATTCAAAATTTTAGTATAACACATTCACATCTGGCAGAAGTCTCATTCAGTTCGCTGGTTTGTAAAGTAAAGCGACTTTTTCTAAGGCATATAACCGTCAAGGCAGCCAGCGAACTCCTTTTAGTGATTTGAAAAAATCACTACTACTACTACTTCAAAAGAACCGCCACGAGGTAGTTTCTTTAGGCACGGAAATCAAATATACCTACTTGGAACTGTATCATGTACGTGCTTGCACGAAATCATTAGTTTCATAACCCTTCAAACATTAACGAATAAGTATACGATAATGTGTTATCGCCCTGAAAAAACCAAAAATAGTTTGCCATTTGACGAGTAGACACTTGCAAACAACGGTGGAACCTTAGATAATATGTTTTATTACCGCTTTGATCGCCTGGAACTTTGGATCAGATAAGAGACTTCGCGGATTCAAATCGCAGTCCGATTCGAGTATACATTTTTAAGTATCAAAAGACCCACGGAGACTGAAATTATCAACGTATATATACATCCAGTGCGGTAGACAATGATTTATATAACAACTGGTGTTTGTGGTGTTTGGTCGTAGGTATAGTGTGCGTTCAGTCGCCTTGACACATTACAAAAAGAAAGATTCTTTCCGAATAACACCAAGAAAAATTTGATTTTAATTTTTCACTCGGTTTTAGGTTGCTTTTCGCTTTTGGTTCACCTTACTTACTTGGATGCAATATAATAAGTATGATTATATAATAATGATGAAGTTATTATTAAATGATGATTTAGAGCGTATTACGTTCAGGTCTAGCTTTAAAGGTTTAACGTTAAACTCAAGCAAAACTAGAGCCATTGTAAAATTGTCCACAGGTTATGATTTCTGTTGTTTACCGCACATTAAAATGGCCGATGAGAATATTGAGTTTGTTAGCAAACCTTGGTTTCTATAAAATGTTAAGAAAGGATGTCTCTTTGTGCAGCTCCTACCACACGGAGCATATGTGTACGGTAAATCAGATAATGCTTCTAACAAAAAATTGAAAGTTGTTATAAATAAGTGTGCTAGGTACGTTATCAACAAGCGGGGATATGATAGGTTATCGCACCTTTAGCTGCAGATATTGGGTTTCGATCTTCCGACATATATTAATTTTAGAACTTTGCTTTTTCTCCACAAGATTACAGGGACGCGAACACCAAGAAATTTGCTCGTGAAAATTCAGTTTGAGAAATCCGAAAGGACGATGAAGCTGATCCTCTCTGACCATAAATACTTAACATCATCAAGGCTATTCTTTGTTAACGCAGCTATGGAACTCGAACTCCATATCAAAATGATAGCAAACCCTAGTAGATGTAAAGCAGCTATAAAGGCTTTTTATAATTTATAATTCATGATCATATCTGAGTCTTGGCTTTATGTCTTAAGTTGTAAGACATTATTATATTATGTTTTTTACATATCCACCTTTACTGAAGGAGACTGTATAGTCTTGCTAAGTAATGACTATTGTTGTATAATGAAATTGTATTTTATAATTATTACTATTAATTAAAAAATTAAACTTAAACTTAATTATTAATGCGTCTCTCGTCTCTAGTAATAATGCATCTCTTCGGCCATTTGAACGCGAAGGATAATTTAGAAATAAGTCCGCCTCTGGTCATCAGTAATTGTGTATATAAGTCCCGTAACATCCATACACAAAGCAGCACTTAAAATACTTTGACATGACGGAATTGTCTACAAAAAATTGGTTTGTTTTCGAACAAGGCGAAAAGGCAAAGGACATAACTCTTAATCGTTATTTGCAATTCATTGACTTGTTTCAACTGATTTTTCAGTCATATAGACAATTTGCCTAACTTTTAATTGATGATCATCTTCTCTACTGTCTTTTAAGCTTTGGTGTCACCTGAAAACGTTTGATCGTGCCGTTGCTTTATCACTTTAATATTTTGTTACTATTCCTAATTTATACTTAAACATGAAATTCAGCAGGAATAAATTAAAAACCGAATTCAATTGACTTATGTTAATTATTATTAATAACTATTGCAAAGTATGTAAGGAAAAATAAAGGAGACAGAGATGATGAAAAACTAAAAGGAGTAAAATTTATGTATAAATAAACAACAGAGAAAAATAAAAGAAGAAAGACAACGAAAGCACAGAGGCACACCCGTGGCATTTATAGATCAGAGCTGTGCGTAAGCCCCTAAGTCCGTTGCACACCCGTTGTACAACCTTCACAGCTGATAATCATAAATAAATTCGGTTAATTTTCGCGCTAACACGTTACGATGTTAAGATTTCAAGTTAATTACGTTAAGTTAAATACGACGGCTTTCAACCCAAATTCCTAAGCACAAGTTGCAGAAATTTCTCTTCAACGGCATTTATTGTATCTACATAGCACAAACTGTAAGCAGACCACACGGCAGAGGTCTACTAAAGTATTGGTCTGACTAAGCTCATGGATGACTTTTTTGAAACGTAAGGCTCCTGAAACCATTTGGATCAGGGATAGGTAACAAAACCGTCTGTGTGGTGTGTGTTGTTGGCACTCTCCTGGTCGCGAAAGTGAAGATATCGACTTCAAATTTGGTAGAAACATTGGACGTTTCTGCCCGCAGATTGGGCTGAATTCGTCAGGGCAGACGAGCGCTGTAGAGCGTAAACTGAACGCAACCCCGTTTTTTTAAGAAAAATTTGTGCATTTTTGCTCGTTTCTCGGAAATTATTAAAGTTAGAGGACTGAAATTCTCCACGTTTACTTTACGAAACAGTCTACTGTTTACAAGCAAAAATGCAAACAATTGGCCATGCCCACACAAAGTTACGAGTAGTTAAATATTATATAATTTACTTTTTTTTAGAGTTTATACTTATTCATCATACGACAAACTAGACAGAATGTTTAAAACTACATTGTACGCTTATCAAACGAAGATGTATTATATGCCTGAAAATGGATTAATTTTGAAATGAATATGGCAGACACCGTGATTAATTTTTTCTTAGTAACACCAGCGGTACGGGTATCAAAAAAAAAGAACTTGGCGAGTAGAATGCGAAAAGGATCGTGAGATTCGGCCCCCGTCGAATATAACTTTCTTACTTGTTTTTTGTTAAAACCCTCAGTTCGTGTTCGAAGGGTTTACAGGCTAATTTTTCACTAACGAAAAATTCTCTCTCTCTTCTCTCTCTCAATCTTGATTACTTGATTTGGGAGGATAGGGAACCAAATTTGTGCACCCGCGAGCTAGTGACAATGGTATTGCAGGCAACAATAAGCAACTAAACGAAGCTAGACCGTTGCATCTTTCAGTGATCAAAAATGCTTTCCTTGAGGGTGCAAACCTTTACTTTAGTTATCGCCGTTAAATATAAGGATCCTTCATAGTATATATTTCTGTTCTGGCCTTTGCTAATGAGTTTTTTTATAATTACGCCAAGTCAAAATGCAAGCAAAATGCAAGCATTATAAATATTGAATAAAAATAAAAGTTTCTAATTGCTATACGAAGAACAATACGGTGCACGAGTTGTGTATGATTGCAGAAAGATTGCATTATGAAACTTGCTTTAGAAAACATGATGACATTGCTTGAATCTATCCAAGTTTCCAGCAAGTTTTTAGTTTTGAAGTAAGACTTGATCTAAAAAAGATTAGTGAGATAAGCAAAATCATCATTTCGGAATAAATTAACCTTCAGGTATGCTAACAGCGAAACCAGCCTTTCGATAATTTTCAGCCGTTATTATATCATCGCGACGAATCGGCCAAAAATTCATAATGGACGAAGAGAAGAGTGAAATCGTTAAGATTACTTAACTGATGAGCTTATTAAGAACAAATCGGGGAAGCTTTGTACGAAGTGAGAACCGACTGCTTTCGATTGAGTCAAACTTTGGTGTGGACATGGACAAAATTTGAGCAAAACGCTCACAAAGGGTATTGCATCCGCCAGTCGAGATTTTACGTGAGCATAACGAGTAATGTCAGCTCATTAGGCTGGACGTCACTAAAAGTAAGCAAGGAATATGTTAGGTTGTTTTCGATTATTTTAAGTGTTATAAGTCTAGTTTGCCGCCCTTTAAAGCAGAAAGAAAGTTAATAAATATAATATTCTATTATTTAAAAGATTTGATGGATTATACAGAAAGAATGCATTGAAAAACATCGTTGCAATATCGTTCACAAATGGAGGCAGTCTTTTTGGCCAACATTTACTTTCCCGTCCTTTCACGTCACGCATCCGTCTAGTTACACAGTATTTTTCAATAGTTCACTTTGATCTGAGTGAAAACTCGTGGCAGTGCGTTTATGATGTCATGTACTGTTGTATGTTGTTGCTCGTTCTTTACTTCTGACGTTTTGAGTGTTCTTTGCTTGAATCTTTATTTCTTATGCGGCTGACAAGCAAGCAATTGCATCAATCTGTTTGAGTGTATGCGTGTCTGTATTTCTTATATCAGGGAATTGGGAACGCATTTTCGGAGAATGCCACTATATGACTTTGAGAACAATTTCCGAATGTTTATTTTTTCGTGCCTTCTATTACTTCCCAGCGCCTCACAATTAAGATTGTTTTGGTAAAAAAAACTAAAGGCATCTTTTTTTTTTTTTTTGTAAAACTCTCTGGATATCACTGGGTAGATATTAATGGTTTTACACTTGGATTTTTCAACATTTGTGTTGTCCCTAGCACGAATGCCGATCTAATTTTGTTTATTTTTCCCCGAAAAGCTTTGGTTCACTTCTTTTAGTGAACGCCTATAATGACAGCAGCAACCATTCAATGGTATTATTTGGAGAGAGAAGGCTTGGGGATGTTGTCATTGTCTGACTGTTGACATTTTATTTGCATTTATACAACTAGGAGCGAAATCTTGTGTTAAATTTCTTTAGCGTTTGTTGTCCTCTTGTTGTGCGGTGTTTCCACTCTTGCAGCTGATAAATTGGCATAATTTCGTCTCCCATTTTCCTTATTTTATTTTTTCCTCCCTCTTGTATGTATACAAAATGGTTTTACAGCGTTTGATGATTAGAGCACCAAGCAAACCCTAAGAGAACGGAGTTCTCGTGCATGCACAACTTGTGTCTGTGTGTAGTTATGTATATGCTTTCACTCAGGATGATTTATAGAAAGACTTCACGACCGACAGCAAAATGAATGGTTGGACGGGAATGAACAAATTTTGTTGTTAAGATCTTATCGCAACCATTTACAATTTACACAACAACATTTGAAATTTATTTTATTATTTGTTGGCTGCAAGCAAGTGTTTTTTTTTTTTATCTAATAAACATGTCTTCTTCTGGGGGTTGTTCATTTATAGTGAATTAAGCGTAATCTTAAGAGGAAAAAATAATTCAAAATATTGAAATTTCTCTAAATGAGGAAATTTTTGCTTTCATTAAAGACTGTCTACTGAACTATGTCGTTGTTAGGACAAAATTTCCCTCAACGTTATAGAATTGCATAATTAGTGCAATTTAAACACGTCAAGTGTCGCGACCGAGTCTTTTATAGCTATTATCGTTATCTTAAAAAAAGCCAAAAAAACAAAAGAGCTAAGTTTTCATGCCCTATAATATGGATTAAGCTCGGCTGAGTTTTGCTATTTTCAAAATAAAATTTTTTGTCACGTAGGGGTACGGGCGTCGTAGGCGTGTCTCTTCATAAGTTTGAATTACTTCTAAATTCTTTTGCAAATTTCTAGGCGATATTTTCATTTTTGCGAACGGGAGAATGTTTACTATGATGATACTACACAGTTGGTCAGACTGTTCGACAGCTGGACAGACCAACAGTTGGACATGTTTAGGTGCATTCAAATTTTGGAACTGGTTAAGAATTTATATACTTTATTGGGGTTTGAAGCTACTTTCTGCGTCTTATAAAGATATTAAAAAAAAAATTGAATTATGGGTCACTATAATATTGCGTGGGCGTGGTCAAACTTCTCCATTTTTCTACAGGTGTTACATTATCGTCCATAGAAAATTGTTCAAAAATCGATTTCTCGTTCCTTTTGAAACACAGAGATGTTCTCGGTTTACGTGGTGGTGGGGGTGTACCCTTTGACCGATTTGGCCCATTTGCAATACCAATCTGAAGGAACTTCCAATATTTCTGCCAAGTTTGCGACCAGAAGAATGTTTACAACAGACAGTAAACTGGTGGACATCCGGACAGACGAACCTGCTTAAATCAATTTAGAATTTGATGCTAATCAAGAATATATATACTTTGTGGGCTCTCTGAAGCTCCCTTCTGGACATTTGTTTTGACGTTTCGATAAAAATTAGTATACGCCCATCCATCATTATTCCTTATTTCCTTTACATTACATGCCCTCTCAATTCGCCCTTTCCTATTGGATGAAGTACAACTGAAGTCTCCAAAATGAAAACATTCGTGCTCAAACCTCAAACTAATCAGTATAATTAATAAAATCAAACCAAACACATTAAATAAATCGCTCAACAACAAACGAGTTATATTAAGGTGAGAGGCAAAATGGGTCTTGGAGGTTGTACTTTTTTATACAAATATTTCTAAATTGTGAATTGTACGATACCTGATGTGATATTCACACTTTTTAGAAGATCTATATACAAGCAAGCCATTTATAGAAAGTTCCCTTTAACAACATTTCAACCTTTCTTCTCGACCTCTCTCGTCCAAGGTTACTATTAAATTGTATGCTGCCTTCAGCAAATCCTCCGCAGGTTTCTCGCGAACTGCTGTTAATCTCTTCCTCAATTGCCAACTGCATAAGGTTTTTTTATCTTATGTTGTCGACAAGTAAATCATCAAAAATCATCCTTTGATTTTATTGCTTCCAAAACATGTGGCTTTACCGTTAGCGAGCTTTCATGCGGACTTTTTTTATAAGTAATAATTTTCGTTCTTCGCGTGTGCTCCTTTCAATACTCTGGGCTGTAGCAACACTTTAAAAAGTCCACTTATATCGGTGCACGAATTGCAGCCTTATATACGAAATTGAATTTGCTTCTTAGGGCTTTTACTTACCTAGTTCTCAAAATTGCCATATATTTTGTTAGTTTCCGAGTATATATTAGTTGAAACCAACAATAAATGGTAAAAGAAAGTGAAAATCGGTTTAGAACATATTTTGCATTCGGTAATTTGTTATCAATACACAGGGAACGCATTCATTCGGTATATCGATTGTATAATATATCGTATCACACTCGTCGTAGATCTTATCATATCACAGTTTTGGATAATTTGGCTGCAATTTTAATTGTAAACTAAAACCCGTACTCGCATGTATCAGATTAGTTTTTGTTTTCTTTGGTAATGGTTGGCGAAACTTGGATCCCATTTAGCTGATTTTCGAATTTACAACGAACATTTTATTAAGGAAGCACTTAACACCTAACTTAGGCAATTTTAACCAGATAGATTTATTCCCTCTAAGCGTGATTTCAACATGCGAATGACTGATAGCCAAATGGAAAGACAAGACTAATTGATCGTTTTGATCATGAATCCATCCATGTTAGGGAATTTTCCTATTATACACATATAAGCTGTGATATATGTTAACATAACGCTTTACAGTGTATGTAAAAAGTGTATTCGAGTAGAAAAGAAATATTCCACTCCAGGTTTCCTTTCACTTTTTAATATGCGTGTAAACAAATTTAATTAAATCTCAATTAATTAGATTTGATTTCCTCCTGGTTTGCGTTAATAAATATAATTACAATTTACATCTGAAAGTGTGCAATGAATGCATATCTCTTCAAAGTAGACATTTTTTTTTTTCATAGAATCTAAATACAGGCAAAAAAGTTGTTTTAATAGTTTTATTAAGCCTGCGTGCTAATGAAATTGTTCATGTTTCGGAAAAAAAGTTTTTTCTTTTCGCCTTAACCTATAAATAATAAAATTTCGTTTATATTGACCTACTTAAGCAATGCGGTGCAAATGATAGTGAAATTCGAGAGAGAAAATAAAGTAAAGTACATCGCACATAAATTTGACTATTTGCCAATAAAGCAAGACAACACACAATCGAAAGTAGAACGTTTTTTTAATAACCATGATACGAAAGCTAACTATTGCCACAAGTAACGTGCATGCACGGAAGTACAAAGAGAAAGGGTAAATTTTGTCATAGAAAAAGAAAACAAGAAATAAAGAGCATATGGTTTTACATTCGCGAACAATGCTTACATATGACTTATGGATGTAGTTGCATGACCGAATCGAAAGAACTCATCCTTCTCTTTCATGTCAAGCGAAATGGAATACTTTTTTGCTTAGTCTAATTAAATGCTTACTACCACATAAATTTAATTAGACACATTTTCAATGAGTCATATATAGGATAGAGATATGTATACCCCTATATATATATATCAAAAGGGTCGAATGGTTTGACTTATCGAAATTTCCCATGGCCATTTTACATAAATTTGGCTGAATTTCTTTGATGCAGTGTCGAGTCTCTTCCTTTAATGCTCGATTCGTTATACGCTCGTTGACATAGACCTTTGACATCAAATAATCCCATAAAAAGAAATCCAGTTGTATTAAATCACGTAATCGGGCGAACCAATTCTGATCACCGAAAGAAGAGGGTACACGACCATGGAATGCCTCATGCAGTAATTGAATCGTTTTCCGGAATGTGTGGCATACAACAGCGTCTGATGGAAACCATACGTCGTTCGCACCAATATCATCCAGTTTAAGTAAATAGAACTGGGTTATAGGCCACACGTAACAGTCATTGCTTGACCAGTCTCATTTCCGATGTTTCATGACTCAATGATGGCTCCAGCTCAAAATCCGCACTAAACAGTGACACGTTGAGGATGTATATATTTTTCGACAGGCAGTGCTTTCTGAACTGCAAATGCGGCTATTTTGACGATCAATGAAGCCATCGAAGCGACCATATATTGTACTAAATTTGCGAACCATGGTCGCTAAAATTTCATTAGTTTTAAAAACGCATTTACTCTCTCGTGTAACGCTGCATATCAAATAACCCTAAACTGTCCGCTGTCGAACTGTTTGTTTTGGTTTTGCCAACATATTACCACACAAATCTCGGCAATTTCAAATCTTGCGTAAATTTTGGAATACCCTATATATACAACAAACCATCGACGAGCATCAGTAATAAATTTTGCAGTCGAAAAATTTATGGAAATTTTTTTATTAATCCTAACGGATCGGAATTTTTAAAAAAATTTTTATATTAATCGTAACGGATCGATACGAGCAATATGAGACTCATGCTTACAGCTTTCGGTTGTATATGTATAATATATGACGACAAATACCAACATACCTTTGCATTAAATGAAAAACAGTTGAGTTCTCAAGGCAAGTTGGAATGCTTCCATCCATTTAAAGTTTGCTTTTATAGTTAACGGTAAATGGAAGTGCTACCTTTTATATTTTGGCATTGATTGAGAGGCGCATGTAGGAGGCTTAGCACTTGTTTTGTGGGTTTGTCGGACTGATACTTATCCCTGAATCTTTATATTCAATTTATATTATTATACATAAGTTTTGAGATTTTTTAATGAATATTGGTATTTGATATACACATATGTTAAGGCGCAAAGCTGGATTTTGCTAAAAATGACCCTAGAAACACTATATTTACACATTATTGCATTCCAAAAGAGTTGTGGTATGAGAAAAATGTATATCTTAAATATTTGGCGTCAGAAATCGGTAAAAAATGATATATGAGGTTTCTTAAAAATTTGAAAACGTGAAATGTGGCTACTTTTCGAAAAAAATAAGTAAATAAATGAATACATTTTTATTACATAAGTATGAAACTTGGTACAAAATAGACGTGCTAAATTTCGACCGTGTAGATCTCTTTCCCAGCACAATACGAATGTTTTTATAAAAGACAAGCCGTTATATGACAACAAGATCCAATCTTCTTATTTTATGACAAAAAGAGTGATGCTGTATAACGTGATGGTGGCTTTTACGTAACGTTTTGTCAGCGGTAGGGTTTACGCTGCTTTAGTGTTTATCGAAAAGCCTAAGTTTTTGGATCGAATTGCTTTATGCACACCGACGCTATCACTGTGTTTAGACCCTCCGGCCAAATCAATCCAAATTCGCCCTTCTTTTCTTCTTCTTTGTTCGTTCATGTGTAATTTAATGGTTTATGACAACATATTTATAAGTAGATCAATTTTCTGCGCCGATAAATGCAAGAACAGGTGCCTCTATTCCTACTCCTTTTGGATCGCATATCGGCAGGAATTTAACATAGGTGTACTGTAAGGGTATGTTGGGTATACCAATCAACTTTTTATATACAAATAAATGGAATCCGCATTTTTGCTTTTTAATTCAAAAAGTATTTTCTATTTTGTCAGACATGCGAATTCGCCTTTAAAAATAATGTTGACTCGTTTGGTATACTAAACGGTAAGTGTTCAAGTTATTCTTGGTTGTATGAATGCCTTCGCAATCAAAATTTTTCATGGCCAACGTGACGTATGCATAGTTCATTCATTTTATTCATTCATTTTATTGAATTTGAAGGCAAACATTCTCATTGGTTTTCTTGATAAAAAGGTTTTAAGGCAAAGAATTTCGCTTTATTTAAGTCTTGTTTTCACGCCAAGGAATCAACGATTTTAACAATTCGTTTATATAATTTACACACAATATATATTCGTCATCCCTCTAAGATATTAGACATACGTAATTGTATTTGAGCAGAAAAGTTTTGAAATAATTACGTACTGCTCGCAAAACTCCAAAAAGAAAAAATTTAATATTTTTAAAACAATAATTTTAGCTTTCAAACAAGTAATGATACGACAAGTGTTTGTAGTGTTTAAGGGTTATTTGTAAAAACGAGGAGTAAAGAAAGCCAAGGTTTTTCCAAATCGAGAAGTGTATAAGTCGGGATGGTACACATTTTGCAATTGACCCAGATATTTCAAAGCCTATTTTTTAGCTTTCATATTTTTTTAAGTTCATATCAACTCAGTTAAGATAACAATTTTTTAATGCAATGTGTCTGCACAAAGCTCTACATCTCATACAGAACTTGTCATGTTCTTCATTGTTTGAGGCCGCTGTATACATCACAATATGGATCCACTTATATTACCCAATTTTTCATACACTACATATAGCATATGTGCGTTTTCGATGATTAATAAATGGAAATTCAATTGACAAAGTTTGGCGTATGCCCTCTGCCCGCAGTTGCTAGAGCTGCTTGTTTATCATTCTAAAGAGTTTCTCTTATATTGAATGAACCAACTATAAGGATATTTTTTAGGAATACTTCGATTCAATTGGCTTGTAACAGCAAAACCAAGAAAAAGCAGATGTTATCAAGCCGAAAATCTGGGAATAGTTAGTTACTGTCG
Source organism: Glossina austeni (assembly GCA_000688735.1). NCBI lineage: Eukaryota > Metazoa > Arthropoda > Insecta > Diptera > Glossinidae > Glossina > Glossina austeni. The sequence continues at coordinate 437,412 of KK502527.1, read as the reverse complement.
TGGCGCAGACTTACTTAGGAAACTACAACAAGTCTTAATTCCAAAATGTTGGGCGACAAATTATTTTACAGATATTGATGTTGAACAAAGCTAGTGTTGTAAAATACGTCCCCAAATACGTCGCAAACTATTTCATAACAATAGCAACAGAAAACTTAATCAGAAAAAAAAAAGTTGAAAAAAATCTCTGTGAGTAGCGATTGATAAATCTTGTTGCGCTTGAGTCGGTTATTTATTTATTTATTTATTTATTTATTCTATTTATATAGGAACTCAACTAAAAACAAATGACAGTCGAGTTCAAATGACTCTTAAAGTAAATCTTAAATTAATTATTATTAAAAATTAGTATAAGTACAATGAAACAAATAAAAAGGAAAAAATAAAGAAAAGAAAGGATGTACACAATTAGCACAGAGCCACACCCACAACCAGTATAGGACCAAATTGCAAATAAACCCCTAAGCCATCGCAAACATGCATAAGTTTGGCAACCGATAATAGTGAACAACAATTCATTTTCGAGTCATAATGACTTTTTACGGTCCAAAGCTAGTTCAGGTATGACATATGTAAATCACGTGTATTAATCAATGTTGCTTTAATGGACTTTAAAGAGTCCGATAATGAGAATAGGTGATAGAGGTCATTTAGGCTCTTGCAAACAACTCTGAGCTCATAATTATATTTACATTGACTAACCTTAACCGTTGATGAACGTTTTAATATATACCCTGTGCTGAAGTTAAAAAGTTATGCTAAATTAATCTTGAGAAGTGCGCGCTCTGATAGATATAAGCGATAGACATTCTTTTGTCGTCGATGTATATAAATTATTTCTTTACTTTCATTTTTTTTAATTTTCTACTTTAACTTGTAAAAAAATCTTACAAATTTGATTACAAAAATGTACACCGTGCTAGTTACAGTTACAAGTTGGAAATTACGCGAACTAGAGATAATGATTTAACGAACGTAATTTTCACATTTGACTTGTGTTTCGCGGAATTTAACGACCGCCAAACAAAAGCGAGAGCGGACACACAAACGAACACAGAATAAAATCTTTATTTTGATCAACAAGTTTCACTTTTTCAAAGAGCCCTTGTTGTTTAATCGAAATGTTAAAGTTGCAAATGGGAAGCCCACCTTTCCGGTCTTGGATATAAAAATTAGAAGTAATAATAGAGCGATACGTTTAAAATGGTCAATATTCTAACACGGGATGTAACTGACAACGCTTATGTCCATCACAGAGAATATATTAAATTTACTACGTATCTTATCCATATACAAGACATAGGCACATATTCTTCATCAGCGTAAATAGCGGAAATGTTTAAATCATGCGTTCCTCAAATTCGATTGGCACAAACTTTTTGTGGAACAACAAACCTGGCCACCAACATTTTCCCATCATTGACAGTAAATTCGAAATATCAGCAAAATTGGTCTGTAGGCCCAGCAAAAATGATCAAGAAAAACAATTTCAGTTCTTTTTCAAATCAAGGCCTTAAATATTGTAACGTTCGTGGTTTAGAACCTTAAGCCATAATGAAATAACGCGTGTATATGTACCTGCTAGAAACTAAAAATTATAGACTGAGTTAGAAGAAATAAAGTTAAAGGTCCCTGATTAAGGAATTTTTCCGTTTTAAATATTCCACTCTGTCGTTGTAGGATTGGTGTCGAAATCCCATTGCGCTGTTGTTAAAAATCTCACCAAAATGAGAATGCGAGAAGAAAGATACAAGAGAAAACAGCACAACGAAGTAAACAAATCGCGCTCGCAAATCAAGCAAGAATTAGAGAAAAAAGTTTGCAAAAACTGCAGCACAATAAAATTGAAGAAAGCGGCACATGGATATTAGCGAAGCCAGGACGAACTTGAAAATTAATTTAAAGCTTTCGCAAGAATTTGCAAACAAGCTGTACGTGGCTAGATGTAAACACCTGCAAATTATTTTTGGTTTGCGCAGTTAAAGCAGATCCTATGCATATATATATCATTTGAAATTTATACGATACACTATATGTATAAGAGATATGCAACGGTTACAACAAAGTAACAGATAGCTACTTTTACTTTAGTTTCCAATCAAATCTAGTTCTGAATATAAATACATTGGACTTAAGCAAAGTCGAATCTCTTTTTTTGTTGAACTTCCGGTTCCGAAGTCGATTTTGGTTCGATTACAGAATTAAGATTGAATTGTGTGAGATAATAGTAAGCATATGTGTTTCATTAACAACTAAATATATCGGTATGAAATTTGACAATAATTGCAACTATGACGCTACCAGTCTAAGTAAATAAAACTGCTTTTAATAATTAAATCATGGGTTATAGCTGGCTTGTAATTTATAGAATTGTTTACTATAAGTTTTTGGATTGGTAAAAGCTAATACGCATCTTTGTTTATTGTTGTTCCGCTTGCATTTTCGGGAAACTTTAAAATTTATGCGATTTACTTTCAAACTGTGCAGTAATTCATATAAATTTTCTTGTGTACCATTCGCGACAAGCGTGCACAATCGTTGTGGATACGTGGACGTATTGTAATAAAATGTTTACCATTGTTTGTCCCTTTGGCAAACCCACCTTCCATTTGGAAAAGTTATAGCAATGATTATATTTTTTCTCCATCGAAATAGTAGGTAATGTCAAAGTAATGTGTAAACACTGAAATGTTACAGCAATCCTGCGCCATTGGAAAACTTAATTTTATTCAACATTTTATTCAAATATAGTCACTAAGTTGTTAAGGCAGTTAGCCGCGCAGAGCCTTAGACGGTCTTTCATTTGTATTTTTTTTTTTTTTTTTTTTTAAGTTTTACAAACATGCAACACGACAATAAAACGGAATTACCATATTGAAGAGTAGGCAAATTTCGCCACAATCGCACGAACACACTCATATGATTCGTGTACACAATTTGATTGTAACATGCCATACACGCACGTTAAACTAAACCACATATAGCATTTAGTAAATTACACCAACTTGCACGTACATAAGTAAAACATACAAATATATATGTATATGTGTATGGGTGCGTGGGCGCGTGTGTGGATGTAAGTTTGTAGGTTATAATTACTCCTGTTCTGCGTTACTATTGTTAGCTCTCGGTTTTCATATTCTTCCATGCCATTTATTTTGTGTTACTATCCACCTTTCATTATATAAAACCATAGCTTTATACAATCGCTTCCTCTCTCTCCATGGTTAATAATGGCATTTGTATTCATTCCTCCCTGGTGCCATTAATGTCTTAACAATCTTGTCGGTTAGTTGGGTTTTGTTTTTCTCTCGTACGTTGTACGTTTACTGTGTGCTATTTGCAATGGAGTATGCACGGTAGGTAAAAACGTTAAGTCATTTATCTGCAGACCTTGTATATGAGGGAATAGAACTTTTCAACTTAACATATATGCGTAAGTAAGCGTACATGCAAGCGCATAGTTTGTATTGTTTAAAAATGCGTATGCGTGTGTATATGTATGTGGGTTAAGACTTATTGTATGACTGTTAATAGATTTCCAGTTCAGTTGTTCGAATGTATTTGAATTCACAAATGATGAAATATTTTACTTGCTGTCTATTGTTTAACACTTTTCTTATTTTTTTTTTTGTTTGTTTCTTGTTGCTTTAGGCTGAAACAGAGTAATGGCTTAACACATACAATTTTACAGCAATTATATTAACAGAGTAATTGTAGCAATTAGTACTCAAATAGAGAAATAGAGAAATGTCCAGTGACCTTAGTCTTGGATAAAAATTACACATAAAACTAAAAAAATTAAAAAATTCAGAGACAAATGAGCGTGAGTAAGGCTGAATTTAACAGAAGAAAAAAATATCTTAAAAGAAGAATTATATTTCGCTTTGAACTATCTTTTTTAACCCATTACTAGCAAGTTTTCAACAAACTATAAGAGTTACACCGGACGTTCTGTGTTCAAAGAATCGGAAATTGTTACACAAAAATTATGATTTGTTGATTAAAATTTGTTTTACAAACATTTGCTTTCAGAGAAAGTGTCATAATTTCAAATGGCTACTTGGGTTATTTCTTCATACATTTTTTGTGGGCTCATTGAAATATGGCACCGAAGTTTTGCAGGGATTTTTAATTCACGCCTTAAATTGGTCCAAAAAGCCGTTGACTTACTAATTATAGTAAGAATTTTAGTGTTGTGTACAATAAGATCAAGTTGCATGGAATGGATCTGAAACTTCAACACACTTTCTAAGACTCCAATATCGGTTAACGTGCATCGGACTTTTGACTTTACCAAGGCTTATTTTGCCATCTCTAATCGTCGCAGATCGAACAACTCTCGTAGTTGCTTATGCATAGCTTCAGTTATTGCTGCTTAGTTCCACACCGCCCGGGATAAGCACGGAGTGATAATCGGTCCCCGGCGCTTCCCGCTAAAGAGAGAAATTTCCACCAATTAGGCTTTTTCTATGTGTGGAGTGCCGGTGTGAAAATATTCGTATGAATCGTTTTCGCCACTCTGGGTATGGTTCACAAGAAAGAAAGAAAGAAGTAACACCAGAGTTGTTTGGATGTTGTTGGATGATTTCGTAATCTTTCTGAAAGCCATACGACCGCAAGTATCTACTCTACACGGAGTAATTTTCTTTGAACAATGTGATCTCTAAGTTACCAGTAACTCGAACATACGAAGTCCTCGGCGTAACTTTGCTTTACGTTTACTTTGTGAAATGCTATCGCATATTCTCTATTTTCAATATCCAAGGAGAAATATCCAGGCAGCAATACTACAGTCTCACCCACACTAATACTGTTCTGATCGATAAAAATGTGCACAGACCTGTTCACCTTACATCGACCTCGCTTGAAGTTGACTATATAGCAAAAAAATCTGCAAACAGGCATGTTCCGATATTTTTTACGACTTCCCCAAGGAGGGTGTCTCGTCCTCGGTAGAGATAATTTATTTATTTGTTTATTTAATTTGCTTACACATGAAACTCAACTAAGACGTATTAACAGTCGAATTCAATTGACTCTTAGAAGTAAACCTTATACTAGTTAATATTAAAAACTAGCATCAAGTATATAAGGAGAAGTAAAGAAAAAAAAATAATAATAATAATAATTAAATAATAAAATAAATAAATAAGAGGCAAAAAAAAGCATGTACACAACTAACACAGAGGCACACCTACATCTACATTTACATAACACCCATTGGACGGAAATCACACAACCGACGGATACTCAAGTATTGGTCTAACTAAGTACATGAACAGCTTTTTTGTAATCTAAGGATCCTTCAGCTCTTTGGACCACCTCTTAATGAAACCAAGCGCGGACCTAGCTTTACTTAAAGAGAGCTCAATGCGCAAATTAAAAACATATATTTGGTCGAATAAAACTCCTAAATCAATGAACGGACCAACGTTTCCCAACTTGTGTTGGTCAATGAAATTCTCAGTGCTAAATGACTTCCTTCTTAAAGAAGAAAGATTCTTGCATTTTTTTAGATTTAATTTCATAAAATTTAACGAGCACCACGTAACCATATTGTTTAAGTCAATTTGAAGCCGGCACGATTGCGATTCACAGTAGAAGGAAGAAAACAGTTTAACATCGTCAGCGTATATTAAGATCTGGCTGGATTTAATCGGTGAGGGGAGATCATTAATGTGTAAATTAAATTAAATAAAAGGGGTCCTAAGTGGCTGCCTTGAGGGACGCCAGATGTGATAAAGTTAAATAGATTAACGAGCAGAACGGATAAAGTTACAATACAATCATGTAATATATAAGTCATAGAGAATACAATTTTTGGGGTTTCTTTCAATGTTTCATCAAATTCATACCTTTTTTTTCCCCATTTGGGATTTGCGATAGCTTCTCTGCAACATCTTCTAGGATTTAAAAATACCAATTTGTTGATTAAAAAGTTATTGCAGAGATAAATAAGAAAATAAAGACGCAAACGACTCGGCATGCACAATGAGTCGAAATGTCTAATCTAAAGTGGCACGCGTCAAATTGTCTTTATATAGTGTTGAAAACAGAGCGAGAGTCTAAAAAGAGACTCTTAAATATCTTCGTTTTAATAAATGAGCTTATATCACTCTGAATGCAAACTTGATTGAAATGTGCTTATCTTACCTATTTTTTCCGCTCATCAATTGTTTTGCTAAACAGATATTTCAAGAGAAACATTTCGGTATTTATACCGGGAAACTTAATTGAATGAGACCTTATGGCATAGTTTTGAAAACCGGTTAATAACGATAAGGGATACACAATCCTAATAGGTCGGTGGAATATTGGAATGTTATTGATACATGCTTGCGATCAGCTCCTTTTGGTTTCTTGTTGCTTTAAAATTTTCACGTCGTACTTATGACACCGTAAATCGGTATCTTATGGAGAAAATTTTTCCTTTTCAAAATCCAAGAACTAATCGGTAGATGGTGAAAAAATCTTCATAGGACTGGTCTCCATTAATCCTATAACTTTGCGGGTTCATTCAGGACATTAAAAATTTGTATTTGTCTATTTAAATGAGAAATTATCGTACGCTCGAACAACGATATGAGCAGTAAATGATTTTCTCTAATGCTAACAGATTGGAGCCAACTCTACATAAACATTATAATGTCGTCGTGTCGTAATGTGTCGATGTGTGCATGGATACATGTAAGCAAGATTTTACATTCACTCAATGTGACATTTCGAATTTATGGCAATTACAAGAATGCAATATTTTTATATGGAAAATAATGTTAAACCCAAATGCTATAAAATATTTATTCCACTTTTACGCAAGGCAATGTTCTCGACTTATTTGATTTTATTATTAAAAAATATGTATGCAAGAGTCAGTCTATGTAAACATTTTATCGTTGATCTCTTGCCAGAAAGTTTTCGCCTAAATGTTAAATAACAAATTTGTAAATAACAACTACGTATGTATTTGTATGTATTTTACGTTTTCTGACAACAACAAGTGTTAAATTGAAAATATCAAAAGTTATTAAAATGAAATAAATTTCAGAAGAAATTTTAAAGCTTCTGCAGTTAACTCACTGTGTAGGGACAAAATGTTAATAAATTTCGACAAATAGAATTAATCGCATGTACAATAGTACATGTAAGAAATCGATAAAATTCGAAACTGGGTAAATAAAAGGAAGATTTACGATTTGGTTTCGGAATTTTGTGGAAATTAATTAATTCGCATAAGAGCAAATTTCTATTCTATCAAACATTTAAAGAATGTCCATACATTAATTCTTACAAATATGTCTTTGAATAAACCATTTCCGTCCATATGTCCTCTATTGTTGGAGCGTTCAAAATCGTCATAAAGAGAAATATGCGACTAATGCTGAACTTGTCCCCACATAAATTTTAAAAATTAACTATGTCTGTGCACAAATACGCCTACCTCCAAAATAAGAAAAACGGGCAAATAGTGACATAATGCTGCGCAAATTAAATATTTTATTCTACGCAAAATCATCTGTATAAAAATTGACCCATTATAGATAGCATAGAAACGAAAGCGAGTAATGCCTTTCGGTTCACTGATCAGTATTATAACATAAGAGTTCTTGTAAGCGATATACGCATTTTTGCTAACGGGTGAATGCTTACCACAAATACTACACAGTTGCGCAAACAGAGACGGACATATTTTGATGCATTCCAAATTTGAAGCTGGCCAAGAATTTATATACTTTCTGGGGTTTTTGAAACTTACTTCTACCCCTCTCAAAGGTATTGAAAAAAAATTAAAATTTGATGCGCTATAATATTGGGTAGGCGTGACCAATTCACCTATAGTACACGTGCTCAAATTTTTCTATATATTTTGTATTTGTCTGCTATAATTAATGAGTAATGACTAAAAACCCAATTTTTCATTCCCTTTGACAAACAGAATTGTGCTCGGTTTACATGGCGCTGAAGGTGCGTCCTTCCACCGGTTTGGTCAATTTAAGGTCGTACGGTAGCTCTTTCTATAATGGATTTATCAACAAGATCATGGCGTTTTACATTAAAAATTTAAATACCCTTTTCTAATATTTTAGATGATCTTTATTAAACCTTTTCTTTTTGCCACTTATACGTTAAAAGCACTAAGCGATCGCAATAGAATTGCTGGGATTTCTGTGATTGCCAGCGATCCATTTGAAAGACAACCGTTACGTCGTTAAGAGAATTGGGCAGAAACTGAAACTGAATGGTAGTCGGAAAAGGGAAAACCCGGAGCATCAGACCTTTCGAAGCGAGATTTTGCAGCTTTTACCGAGTCCTTAGAAATATGGGCGGTCTGACGTGAACACACGCATTAATTATATAACTTGTCAACACTAAAACAAGAATTTCGTTAACCTAGGCTACGATACGGATTGTGCAGCTTTATTTATTAAGGGTCCATTATCTTCTTGACGTATTATTTTCATGTAAGACCAATTTTTCATAACCTATTATCAGCCTTTTCCCAAGTAGGCCTGACGCAATAGGCTTTTGACGGTTATTTCATGTGGTATCAAGCACCGTTTTGTATTTGCCCGTAAAACTGTTTTTTGCTTAATATTTAGTTCCATAGCGACGGCAATTTTCTTCGGTTTTTTAAACAATTTCATTAACTTTATTAACAATTCATTAACTTCATTAACTTTATAACAGAGCGCAGAGCTTTCTAAGCAAAGCAAAAGCAAACCTTTGCACGCTGCTGATCTAGATAAAGCTCTTTCTGATAGCGTTACCGTCTTAAATGCAATGACCTCCGTATTTAATAACAATAACAATAACAGAACAACAATGTTAACTGTTCATCTCGTGCTATTGTTGTGTGAAATGCTAAAGTGCACATACGTTACCTAAGCCAATCTCAAATCATCGGACTCTCAACTTTGTTTATAACAGTGATATCAAAAACAAGAACACTAGCTTTGCTTCTCCTTTGCCGAAATATTTAAACAAATACTCATAACAACCTAATAAGAGTACTGTTATAATCATAATAATACCAACTATAGTGGACTATGGTGAAGCCTAGAGCCATGTATTGCTGTTAACCTACGCGTAACAAACAGGACGACTCTATGCTGATTTGTTGGACGTGCGATAATGTTGTTGATTCTAAGTATCCGGGATTCGGACGTAAGCAACTTAACCATCACTAATGGTTAAAATATCTACGCTGGACGTGGAAGGAATGCCGTCAGAGGGATGCGGACATTCGTAAACTCTTCAAACATATACAAAGTGCGTTCTTAAAGCTATGCCAAGATCTAAAGAAACTCACCAAAAATTTAACTATTTTTAACAATAGTTCTGCATCGTGACTACCTAACATTGTAACTGCTGAGAAGCAGCGACTGGGTTAGGCTAACAGTGGCTCGTGTTTTCAACTATATGTCTCTCTCACCCTACCATTTGAATTTTCGGTCTCTATCTGGATATTCGACATCGGGATCCCCGTCGATCACGTCAGTGATGTCTGATGATAATCCGACGATTTCTCAAAACGTTGATACTCAAATTGAAGTTGCTTCCGTTGTGGTTCAACCACCACCTGATGAAATCACAACCAAATCCGATGCAGATGGACCTTCTGATATGCCGATTTCAGGAAAAACTAAGGAGGTCGAGCCATCTCTAAATACTGGTGTCTGTTGCGACTGATTGGACTAGCTATAGTCAATAAATATATAAATAGCCAAACTCAAAATCATTCATTAATCGATATGCTGGTAATCGTTCGGTTCCTGCAGCGCAAGAAAGTAAAAATCCTTCAATCGGACATTGGCTTGTAATGCCAATGGTGGCGCAACAAAACGGGCTACCAGAGTAATTAAATTTAACTATGAGCAACCATTGGAGATTGGGTCACTTAAAATGTCGTTGCCGCAATCGTACGCTGAAAAACTTCTATCTAGGAACTTCTTGCCTCGTGGTGCGCTAGTAAGAGAATTGGTTCCCCTTAATAAAATGCATAGTTCAACTGTTGCTATTATTCCTTCTGCCACATCCGCCTTCTCAAAAAACTAATTATAGGAAGTCTTAGCTTCGGTATTCTTTATCAAAATGTTAGAGGCCTTCACACTAAGTTTCGTAGTTTGTATGCCGACAATACCGGCTATTGTTATCATGTAATTGCCATCACGGAAACGTGGCTAAAGACCAACATATTAAGTTGTACAATCTTTTGTGCGGATTATACAGTGCATAGGCAAGATAGACACTTTAACAGAGGAGGTAGTGTTCTGATAGCTGTACGCAATTGTTTTTCATCCGAATTAGTGTTTTTCGGTCATCTACTTGATGTTGAATTTTTATGTGTCCCTATCACTGTAAAAAACAGATATATTCTTATTCCTTGTTTCTATGTTCCGCCATCGTCCGATGTATATAATTAAAATTCCTTTCATTCCTAGCTTGTATATCCTAAATGTTGAAACCAAGTGATTTGTTGCACTGTGCCACATTGGGAGACTTTAATCTACCGACGAATGTGGATACCGCTTGATATCGCCTATATCTCTAGTACGTACGACGAATTCTTTGAATGCATGTGCAACTTATGCCTTACTCAACTTAATATTATTGTTAATTCTCAGAATGACATTCTTGACCTAATTTTCACCAATATGCCGGAAATATTAGTTTCCCAAACCGATCCATTAACATGATCCTGAAGATGTTTATCATCGTTGGATTCTACAACTAGAAAGTTAGCAACGAAAGATGCCAAAGTCAACCGTTAACTCTTTAATATAGCAAATTTTTCCTTAATTAAGACCTGGTTATACAATTACATACACCGTGGCATCTAATTCGAGCTTAGAAGAATTCGGAATGAAAACAACAGACTATTTAGAATATTTAAAAAAAGTGGGTGTATAGTTGATTTGTCCCGTTATACTTGTGCTAAAAATACATGTGTCGTAGTTAATAAAGCGGTTATAGGGATTATCTGCATAAAATGCGTGCAAACTTTAGGACAAATTCTAAGCCGTTTTATAGATTCGTTGAATCGGAGCGTAAACCACAAGCGATGCCAACACATATCATGATGGCAACAAAGAACCATTCGAACCTGTGAAAATAGCAAATATGTTTGCTGTTTTTGAAATAAAACCATTTGAAATCTTTGACCGCTTTGTTCTTACCGAAGAAGAAGTTTTCATTGGCTTGCAAAACTTAAAATATTGCACTAGACCGGACGCGGATGATATTCCATCTTGTATTCTTATTAACACAGCTAATGTTCTCTGTAAGAGACTAGCAAATATCTTCAATGTATGGCTTACACCACCAATGGAAGATGAGCTATTTAGTACTCTTCACGTGAACGGTAGCAGACCATTGGAAGACCATGCGTTGAATATTTTTGGTTATGCGCATTAGCCATATAGTTGCTAATAATGTTTAGTAAATAAATAAATAAATTGCGTTAATCTTTATAAGAAACCTACCCCCCGCCTTACAAACTCGTATATGACAATATTTTTTCGGATGTACACGTGATTCCCTCAAAATGTTTGTAACAGTTTTTAAATAAGTACCTGTTATAGATGGACACCAGACATTTTCACTCATCGTATGCAAATTTGTAGGAGAATAACATCCGCACTCATAACTATTTGTATCACGATTTAAACATATATCTGTAAGTTAGAGAGTTTTGCTTAAAAGAAATCGCACACTTGATAACTATTGCTTATTCAACCGCACACAAATAGCACCTATGTTATGCGTACTCGGTGCGGCCTCGCACATACGTGTTGTACACACTTCAATAAATGTATTCTTTTCAGTTCCTTTACTTCCTCTTACGCTCCTCCATAGCGTTTGCTTGTATTGGATGTCTTCAACTAGGGCATAATAGTTTTGTTGAGCAAATGTTGCTAGGGAAATGTCTTGCTTTGTATATGGAATGGTTTTGCACTCTTATACGTACCTGTGACTTATATTTGTGTTGATTGACATTGATCTTACTAAGCTAAAGTCATTAAAGTAAGACAGCTCTACATTTATGCGATCCTTAAAAAAAGCTTTTTGCTGTTAATCCCATAACCAGCGTAGTCAAGAATATACAGACAAGGCAAACCACTTATGCATAAAGAGCCGGTTTTTGTAGGTGACGTCATGGAAGAATACAAATGTGACCAAGCTCTAACGTTACGTAACGACTCTCGCAGTATAACAGTAGCATAGACATTCACCATTAAGTAATTCTCTAACATACGTAATATCGCATTAATTTAAATTCAGACCAGCATAGCAAGCGTAGTGAGTCGACATCTATAAAAGCTATTCGGGAGGAGGACGTCACATTTTGCAATAGGTCTTGCTTCACTGATCTTCACCTAGAATGGGAGAATTGGGTATTTGCTTCCTAACCATCACCCAGAAACAAGAGGCTCAACATTCGGTATATTCCGTTGCAGATTGCAGGAATAATGAAACTACCAAGTACTACACAGTTAATCTGCTGGTTTTTTTTCCCGCTCGCTTCTTCTTTTTTGCCCCGAGAGAGCTAGTGTGTATCACAATTTTCAAATTTTCCGCTTGGTAATCTAAAATTGTACCATAAAACGCTACGAAATCTTAAAGAATAATAAAGACAACCAATTCAATAACCAAATCGAGGATACATATAATTGATCATACATTTTTTGGAACGACCATTGCGAAGTAGCCCTGAGTTATACCCCAGCTATAGAAAGGAAACCCGTTTCAAGACATAGTAGTAAAAATCTATAGAAGGAAGACAAAAACAAAAGAACTAAAAGGATAAAACAAAAATGAAGTTGTCAAATAAAAAGAAAAAAAATAGTGTGGAGTCCTCTGCAAGGAAGGCTTATCGGATTGTGATTGCCGAGTTCCGCCAAAAGATAAGGGAGAGCGAATGACATGCGGAAAGCCTTGCTAGCATTCACAGGCAGTACTGAAGGGTAACGATCTATCTGTTTTCCTGCACTCCCACTATTTAACGCGTTCGGATAAAGGGATTCGTCAATCAGTTTGTTTACTAGATCAGAAGTTTCGTATTGCGACAACAACTTCAGACCAATCAACCTAATAATAGGCAATTTGCCACGTCCCAGTTTCGACACTACACGCATAGTTGTACAAATATTTGAGTCACGTTTTACTGGATATACAGACAAAAGGGTGTTTTTACAAGAGATTGTTGCCGTGACCAAGGCCGAAATAGACCTCAAGTAAGAGGAACAGTCACTGATGATATCTTCGAACGTTATGAGAAACATCAGCAGCGATCCCAAACGCCGTCCTTACGGTTAGAGGAATCATGTTTAACGTCAACTGTTAATTTTAGAGCAGGACTTCAATGTGCCAAACCTTTCGTGCTAGAAAACACGATCACGACGATCGGAATGGCCGATGGTACATTACATGGCAGTAAATGTAAGTTTCGGGAAATGAATTTTCCAGATGCAGGTAATGATCCTAGAAGGTGTAGCCTTACGTTAGGTATGGCTTTTCCGACCAAAGCAGAAGTCATACAAATAATTGCAGAACGAACACTACACCCTGGCGACTACATGCTACAGCCAAAACTTCATTTGGATAAAATGTTCTCAGAATCATCATTAAGGCTGAGTGAGAAAGAAAATTTATCACAAATCCCTAATAACGAAATGTTCTACTGAAGACGATGTCCAGAGACCAATCTAAAGATAGAGATGCCGGAAAACCAAAGTAAGCCACCAAATCCAGCAAAAAATACCGAATCTCGAAAATACTTCAAAAGTCAACGAAAAAATTATCAAAGCCAGATGACAAAAATTGAGAAACTTCTTTCGCGACAGCCACATGGACGTGCCGATCATCAACCTAGCTGAAATCTATGCACAGAGAAACACCACAGTAAGAACAACGCGAATAGCAAACCACGACATTGAACAAGTTCTTAGCGAATAACTAGCAGCCTCCAACACCTTAGTCTGTGTCATAAATATCATGAGTGACTACTTCACACATAAGGACGATATACGGCACCAATCTAAGAACCCGGACATGCAGACCGTCATCAATCAGGAAATCGATCAACTGTTGCAGGCAGGCTGCATTAAGCCGACAACTAGCCCGTACAGCACATTTTTGTTTTTTTCCGAATGCTGCAAACATTTTAACAAATGAATGGAATTCTAATATTCTATGAAATTGAGTGAACGTAACCGATTTTTTCAATTTTTGTACAGGTGTTGCAGAATTGCTAATAGAATATATGCGCAAATTTTATCGTTGTATTTTCTGAAGTTTATATGTAACGAGAGACGAACCATCTTTGGAAAGCCGAAGTTTTCTCACTTTACGTTGTACGGCGGCCGTATTCGTTACCGATTTGTCACATTTTCAATATCAAACTATGTGCAAGCACCTACAATGTTTACCGATATCTTGGTCTTTACATCCACCAGAATTTTAATCAGACTCTATATAGACAGACAGACAAGCGCACAGTAAAACGGGCTGATGGGGACGTATCTAAATCGATTCGAAATATAATGTTGATCAGCCATTTATGTTCTTAACGCATTCTCTCTATCTATAGTACACTTTTCTCAATGCTAGAGAATTACTACGTGTCCATAACAGGCGAAAAGTAGCAGTCATAGATGAATTAAACAATGGCTTCAGTGTATTTGAAATTAACGCTGTGCGTAGACTAAGAATGTGAAAGGAATAACAGCTTAGAAACACGGGAACAGCAATCGGGAACGTTATTTCTAAACATGAACGAACAAGTAAATTTTTTTTATCTTATCACAAAAATTTTCTGCTGCGAGTCTACGTACTCATAGACAGCATGTATTAGGCCACTGAGGATCATTTTCACTTGCTTTGCTTGAAGAATTTTGGTGTTGAAACTTAAGCAGAGCGCTGGCAATTATTGATATACACAAAAGAGAGTAATGCTGAGAGATATTGTTTACATGCCGGCTTACAATCTAAAAATGGTGGGTATTGAAATATCATGCCGAGCTGTGCGAAATTGTCTTATTTGCTTTAAATGCTTTCATTTCTTATAACATTTCACATTTCATATATTATGTAAGCAAGCTACCAGCAAAAATTGTTAAATAATCTTTTAGGGGTTTGTTTACAAAATTCGGCTCGACTAAAGCATTTTAAAACAGTGCACTTCCAGGCCATTTAGGAAATTCACAAAGTAATTGAAATTTACCTCCAAAACAAAAGAGAAATTGAGGCTAAAGCACATATTCTTAACCGTACAACCATTACAAAACCATTTGAATAAATCTTAACTACTGCGACGACCGGACTGGTTTACTGAAACCATCAGGCACAATAACACCAATATTTCGCTGTAGAGCACTAGGGGGATATTAAATTCATATTAGTATACACAGCAAACAACAGTAAGGTAACGAAACAGCAATGACTTTGAGACACCATTGTGTTAAAATCGTTCTGGCGAGTGTGATGGTAATGGCGGTGTTGCGGTTTCCCTTTTTTGGGCGTTAAACTTTTAACGAAAACATGCAACATATGCCAACAGAAATGTTTTACATTTCACGGAAATTGAAGCTTAACTTGAGCATACCGAACACGTCATGGAAATGAAAGAAGAAAAAAAAAAAGGTCATCGAATCTTGGACACTCATCATTGAAGTTAACTACATATACATCATGATTAGGCCATACCAAGTCAAGCAAGTCAAGCGACCAACCGAGAGCGTTTTTACTGAAACTTTCCTGCCAAATTTCAGTTCAACATCAGGGTATATAAAATGTTTTATTTGCAGTTTTACGCTCTCTTACGCATTTAGCTATTAAAGAAACGATTGTGTTCTCTTTTAACCAGCTTTCAAGATCGACTTGAAGCAACTCGCTCCAATTTTCGTTTTTATTAATGCATTTGCTTGTACAGAAGATAAACGCATAATTAATAATTTGGATGGCTGTCACGGCAGACAGAGAAACCGATTCAGAGTCCCATCAGGATCAATGAATTGATGTAAGTGTGGATACAAGATCCTGATTCGACTAATTTAACTAGCTTCAACAGAAGTAATTACGTTTCTGTCTTTCACCAGCTTTTTCAAACTTTAACATTCCCGACAAACAGAATTACGACATAATATGATTGAATCTATTTGGAATTTCAAGTTGAGTAATAATTTATCAATAAAAGGTTTCCTTATAACTCGTTTATTCAAGTTACTTGCGGGGCAACAAGTTTAACATAACGTATCTTCTAATGGTGCATATGAACAACCAGCCAGAGAAGAACATTTAAAAAAGACAAAGGATTTCCGAGATTTAAACAAAACAACCATTTTCAAATAAACAAAACTTAGTTTATAAATGAATGCTAGAAAAAAAGGAGATAAACAAAAGCTTATAAAAATATTTAAAATATTTCTCTACAAGTTAAAAAATATTAAAATAGTTTTTTGCTGTAAGCTAAAAGTGACTTAAAAAAAAGAAGAAAAACATTTCAACTATTTCGTATCACATACAAATATATATATATACTGAACTGTGGATATACAGAAGGAGACCAAGGATTTAGTGAAAGCCTAAAAGGCTTATGAACATAAATTTTTTCTCTTTTTTTCATAGCAGTTGGCAAACTCCCCTCTTAGGCTCTGTATGTGCAAAGTATTACGTGTTTAACATTATATACTGTTTGCCTTGCTAAGAAGTATTCTTCAAACAAAATACTGTTTTTTATCTTTCTTTTTTCTTTTCCTTTAACACATCTTTGTTTTGTTTTCGTCTACAAGGTCTTCTCAAACAAAAAAAAAAAAATGCGGTTTTATGTATAAACATATACACATATAGCTGCAGTTGTGCGTGTCTAAGCATATGTTTTTGTAAGAAAAACTTAACATAAACTTTTAAACTTTGCAAGATTTTTTTGTATATTTTTATTTGGAACGAACCAAAATAAAAAGTTTTAATTAAATCTGAATCTTTCTTACTTTGACACTGTTTCCGAATTTCGCGAGCCTTTAAACGGTTTTTTCTTTCTAATGCTTGGTCAATATATTAGTAATAGATGCCATCAGTAATGTTTATTTGGTGTAAACAAAAGCTTTTTCAAAGTTTCCTTTATTTTCATTCCACCGTACAATGTCAACAAAAACAAACAGCAGCCACAACAAGTTCAGTCAAATCCCATGATACATAGCATGGTTATTGGTGTTTGAAGAACAATTCCATGGATTTATAATGAATATACACATCTAACTCACCTCTATCACACATTCAGATATCGTGTATGCAATGAGTTGGTTTCTTCAACTTTTTTTTTTTTATTCAACAAAATGGTGGAAATTATTTTATTTAAAGTATAGTCTCCACACTAACCGCTGATTTTTAGTGTCTGCCTCATAGTATAATTATTCCGTGCCGAAAAGTGTCCATCCATCTGAACTTTCGGGGCTATTCAATGAAAGACGTATGCTTTGACTATCGTCATATGACTTGACAGGCAATAAGTTATCGTTTGAAAATTCTTGTTTTATTCAAAGTGATTTTATCAGGTGAATATACTCAGAAAACACGTTCTAGTTCAGTGCTGCTAAAGTTTACTAAGCGAATTTACCAACGGTGCTTCAATGTGTACCGCATTCACTTCGGCTTTCAGCGTTCGTCGCGGCTCATCAGCACTAACTTTCAAAATAAAAGTATAAAAACAACTTTGCAATGTTTAGCTTCTTTACGCAGAGCTCGAAATTCATTATGTTGAATACATTTCATGTGATAGATCAAAGGCAATAGGTTCACATCGAAGAGTCACAGCTGTATTCATTATCTTATAGTGCTAATTACAGCTACCACGGAAAACAGCGATCCCTTATGCATTGTCCTATGGACAAGTCACAGTTTGATAATATCTAATATTTAAAAAATATTATCTCTTAAAAAACCCGATAAGCGCTCACTTGAAATCTGAAATATTCACAGATTCCATAGTTTTTCTACAATCCTCTTCTAGGCGGCATTTATAAATCATCGTCAATTGATTTAAATCATATATGCGCAAAAAGTAGTAATTACAAGTATAGTTATGTAAAGCGTGTATAAAAATTCACATGTCGGTTAATAATAGACGTCAGCATTAACAAAAAATCTGTTTTATTTTTAAAAAGTGGCGTTCTTTCAAAATTTCATGCCTTTTTGACAATTTTTTGTGCTTTTATAGGGACTTGTTGGTCGATGTCTTATATTCGTCTCGGGGCAAACTTTCTAATTGACCAGCTTAAAGGATGATATAATCCCGAGCCCATTAAAATAGTTTCATTTTTCTCTAAATATAATCGTTTCTTGACAACACATATGAATGCTTTAGGGAATGTTTAAGCCAACGAAAAAAAAAGTTAGCAAAATGAAAAGGAATATAGCAAAGTAACATGATCCTTTAAGCAAACATTAAAAATTTTGACACTATCACTTGATAGTGGCTGAGGTGATTTGCCGATTGAAACTCTGGCGGAAATTTGCTGCAAACTTACACAAAGTAAAAAAGCGATAAACTATAAAAATTCTTTTTTCTTTTAATATTTTTTTTTACATTAACATTTCACAACATTGAACTGAATTTGTAAGAGTTAATTATAAATATATGAGCCAAAGGTTAATTTTCTATCATAATTATTTGTGGATTTTAAAAATTTCCAAACCAGATGGATAGCAGCATCTAATTAATAAACTAACTTCAGGTTTTAAGTCTATTCGCAAAATAAGTATATATTCGGTAATGGGTTTTTGATGCATATTTCTACCGGTTAGAATCGCAAAAACAAATTAATATGCCGCCATTCTGTGATTACATTAAAGCCAAAATTAAGTTCACGCGTAGTATGTTCACACGATGAACTGCCAATTTCAGGAAGAAAAAACCTTCCAATCTTAGAGCAACACTTCCCTTTATACGGAAACTTTGGCGCTTTGTTGCAGTAGTCCTTGTGGAACTCATCACCAATTTCTTCAAAAATTGTTGGTAGTAACTCGAAATTTGTTCGGGCTTAGCTTTTCAAACCAAGTTATTATATGGCTTGGGCAAGCTTGAATTTTCTCTTTTCAAGCCAAATACCAGCAAAAAACCCGTTAGCTACAGCCTTTGAGATACTCCGAGATCTCATAACTGCTTACGTTTCCTTTTTTCTCGTTTCTGCTGGATAATTATCCCAGTTTCCAGGGAATAGTCGCACACAGTATAAAAACTTCGCCTATCAACTTCGAAATTGAATTGTTTGAAGTTGAATTGTTAAGGGTTAGCAACTACAACATAGATTTATATACCACCTGAAAACTGAAGCTACTTCGTAACAGAAGGTTTGGCTATTTAGTTATTCATTTTTGGAATAGTTTGAATCACATATTGGTATTAGGAGTAAATTGTTTAAGTATTATTTTATTGTAGATCCGAGCGCAACACAAAAAGTTCAAAAAGTGAGAAAACATTTGTGTTAATTAAAAAAAAAAGAAAAGAGGTATTGGTATTATTTATCCTTTTTATGCTTATTACTGGCCTCTGGTTGCGTTGAGTACGGTTTAATTTCACATGTGCATATTCATAGGCATATAAAAATTAATAACAGGAAGCGCATCCATTTACTTTGATACAACAACTAAGGCATGGTTTACATATTCTTTACTGCTTAAAAACGTAAAGCTCTGGCAAAAAAATGGCAACAGACTCACTAACTTATGGGAAATTAGTAGTGAGTCTACCATTAATTTTACTCAACGTTTCAGGTTTTCTTAGAACTTGTGTGATCTATTAAACCACTACTGTAAGCCGTATTGCTGGCGGATTCCGCTTCCATTAAAATTTGAATTGTAGAACTAGGACAGGCGTCGTTCAGCCTTCTGCTCCAACGATTGCATTTCCGGCAGTTGCTACAGAATAATTAGTAGAAAAATTGATTAAATTCATACAGCACAAAGATTGTTAACTCCAAGCCCATGATTATATGACGTGTGTGTACATACATCACCGGCGTGCAAGCATCAGTTAGTATTAAATAAACGTAAACGAGATAAAATTGTAGACGGCCTCCGTGGAAAGCGACGTAGGAATCCAAGCTAATCACATATGTATTTAACTTTCGTATACTCCGATTCCATTTGTCCCAACTGATTAATAAAATTAATATAGCCACGCGTTTTCCGCATTAAATATTGCTAAGCCCTTATCCAAGAGCGATTGCCAAGATGGCTTCAAATTGACCTAATTCACGGCTTCCGCGGTTTCACTCGTCGAAACTAGTATAATAAAAGTGAAACGAATTCAGATCTCTAGCACCAAATAGTAGCACCTTTTTTTCAAAAATTATTTTCTCTCAAATAATTTTTATTAATTCTCACTATCCACTTGACCTACGAACTATGTTGCACTGCACATATGCTCACGTTTATATAAGTCCTATGCAAATTAGCCACATTAAATGTGCAATTACAATATTGACTTTATTACAAAGTTCGGTTGTTACCGTTGTTGCGGTTAGTTTTGGTGTAAAAGCTATTTTCATTGGAATCAAAACAAAAAACAAGCTACCATTGGGTTATATATACAATTTACTATAGATTGTAAACATTATTTTATGTAAAAAGTATTGAAAAGTAAATTTACATGATTTGGTTAATACAGAATTTCGCAATGTGGGAATTCCATAATGTGTATCATAAAAATTTGAAACAAAGTGATAAAAAGAGAAACACAAAAATTGAAGAAAAAAAAACTTAGAAAGGAGAAAAGCTGATAAGTGTGACGACCACACAACAAACAACGAATGCAACAAAATTTCAAACTGAACTTTGACACGCACCACTTGAAATCGATGTATAAAAGGCGTATCCGCCTGTCAGTTTGCAAGAGGTTCTCTTACCTTTCGGGTCTTATGGAATATTTGAGTGAAATTTTAATTCAATAGCTGTTATAGACCTTTTCTGCTTTTATATTACGATGGAAAAGAGGATGGATGGATCATTAAAACTTGCATATCTATGCCTTAAAACATTTTTGCTAACTATGTGTGTGTCATTAGTCGATTCGCGCAAAAATGTTAGATCACTCCATAAAACGATTCTGTAATATTTTAGACCCATATCCGCATTGCTTTTGTAAGTAACTGACAAATTTATCTGGGAGTTTTTCTAAGTACTTTGTAGGCGGACTACGCCTGTTTTTAAACTCGGACTTTAAACTTAGGATGATAGGTTGGTATAAAACAAGACCAGTACTTTATCTTGAACTTTAGATACATATTAGTTAAATTTTATAAACTGCAAACGAATATTATGTAGAGAAAAATCGTCTTCAAACATATCTTTTCAAGTCGGCTTTACGCCGTTAAGAGACTTCTTGTAAGGACACAACAAATGATAGTCAAACGAGGCAAGATCCGAATAACATAGTAGACGCATCCGCTTTTCCTCAGCTTTCCATAGTTATGAAAAATGTGTGTGGGTCGTCATTATCGTGATGGTAGACGACGATTGTTTTGTCGGTAAATTCTGTACGCTTTTCCTCAATTTTCTCACATCACTTGCTGAATCAGCTGACGATGTGCGATTCCATTCCAAACCATTACCTTACAGTTCGAGTCACTCTAGAATCTACATTTCATCACTTGTTTCTGTGGTACTTATATACCGATATCCTGTTGTATCTGGTCTTACGTGGGTGGTTTAAAACTATTTTTAAGTTAATATTTCGTTCTTGCAATGATGTCATGAGATAAAATGTGGCTGTTTTCCTTACTTTTATAAAAAGTTTCGCTGACTTTATCAACAATTGGTCGATCGGATGTATCCTCGACATCAAAAGTTCACCAGCACTGTACACAGCACGATTTTTTTTGCGAACGTGCGAAGCTTTACCTTGTTGATCTTAAAATTTGCGAGAATTTTCAGAGTTTCGTTTCATCTTCAAAACCGCACCGAAGGACGGTGACATTTTGTCAAGACCTCTTAAAGTATATACATTCTCGGTCGGCATGAAATTGAGGCAATTTGTGGCGCCTTCCCATCTATGTAATCTCCGAAATCTCGACTTCAAATTTGGCAAAATCATTGAAAGTTTTCTCACGCACGCCGCTCACGAAAACCGGTTAAACCGTCCAAGGATACGATTACAATTCAACGTGGACTAAGAATATCTCTCATTTTTGTGTTTCTTGCTCATTACTAGCAAACAGCAAAAGCCGCACGACTAAAATTTTCTCCTACATTCGGAAAAAATCGGATTCTTAGTCTCTTTTTAAGTAAAGGCGGCAGGTGTGTGTGTAACACATTCGGTCACAGACGAACGTAATATTCTTAATTGCATTTTTTGATTCTATTGTTGTTGTCATACATAATTTATCACTAATCAATAAACAAGCCTGTTTACTTTTACATTAACTTTCTTATTGTTTTATTTTATAAATTAGTTATTTACATATACGTTCTTTCCTTATGTTGGCTTCTGAAACCATATGTTTTTGTTCACATTTTTCTGTAAAACAATATGGTACCGCGGCTGCCCATTGTGTTTACCACTTGGGAGGTTTTAACCCGAAATAGTGGATGACGCCCCGTTGTCTGCATCGTATAGTAATTCCATCATAAATACATTGTCCCTTAACCGAGCGCTCTAGATATATGCTACACAAAGGATGCGAAGTTATATTTAAGTATAACTAGCAATGTTTGCTTGTTTTAATTATATACGCGCCGTTATTTTTCGCTTGACGCAACTAATATTATATACACTATATTACATTTTATTTTATATTTTATAAGTATGTATTTTTAAATATATATGATTTTTCCACATGTGTATTATATATATTTTCTTTTGGTTACAGTGTGAACCTGGTTTAGGTGCCAGTGTGATGTATAATCTACTTTATAATAAGCCACAAAAACTAATGCTTTTAGCTGGTTGTAGCACAGTATGTACAACGGTTGCTGAAGCAGCTAAGATGTGGAATTTAATAGTGGTAACTAACGTTTTTCATATATTTAAAAATATTCTAAAAGTAATTTGTTTAAATTGTAAAACATTTTAAGAGCAAAAAAATAATAATAATAATAATAAAATATACAAAAGCTTATAAAATTTGGTAGGACAACAATAACAAATATGTGGGTCTAAATCTGAAGATATAAAAGATAATAGATTAGGTTTTTCTCATAATAACGGATATGCCGTTGCTCGATTGACTTTCAATAGAATTTGTTGGATTTCTTAACTAAGTCGCTCCTCGAGTAGTTTCCCTTAAATTTTACGAAGTTTATGTGCACTAAACGCATTAAATCTTGTCGAATTCTCAGCCAGCGAAGACTTATGAGTGCAATGCGGGATTAGGAGTGGCAGTCTATGTTGAGGGCGACTCATCTACATCGCTCTTAAACTTAACTAAGATATAAAAGAAAAGTTCTGCTCTGCTTATATATGAAAATAATTTTACCGATCGGACTTGTACATTTAACTAGAGCAGAGACAAATCGGCAAAAATGATGATACGATGTGGTACTCTAGAGCAACTCGAGAATGTTCCATTGAAGTACACAGTCGATTTGAAATGTGAAAGCTTAGAAATAAAGGCAGATATTTTAATTGTGTCCCTGGGGTTCTATAACTACATACAACGGAGCATTTCGTCAACAGGACACACTATATTAGCTGGCATTTGGCTCTTGAGGGTAAATTCCAAGTAAACCCAAGTTCTGCAAATGAGTCATTGAACCCATTTGGAAATGCGGTCTCGAATTCCACTTCCAATGTTGACAAAATACAAAGATCCAAAATGCTCTGTTTGGTAATAGGCACCCTCTGCTGTACAGCAAGACCCTGCAGAGGTCCGGTAATCCGAATTGTGGAGAAAATTATAAAAAAGAAATACCGTCGGAAGAAAAATATACCGTTTTAAAGGAAGGAATAAATTCATAGTTATTTTTAGTTTGTAGGCTTTGCATACTTATTGTTATTTTCACTTTTGAAAGATGCAATAAATTGTTTAAGCGTTAAATATGAAAAGCAAGTAAGAAAATTATATTTAATCGTAACCGAAACTTTTATACTCTTTACCATTATCCTAAAAAACAAAACAAGTAAAAGAACTAAACTTTCATCCTCTACAATATAGGGTGAGCGAACCTGATTTTTATATTTTCAGAATAAAAGATTTTGTCGCTTAGGAGTGCGGGCGTTGTAGGCGTGTCTATGGTAAAGTTTAAGTCACTTCCAAATTCTTTTGCAAGTTTGCAGCCGACATCTTCATTTTCGGGAGAATGTTTACCAGAAACACTGCACAGTTGCGCAGACAGACAGATGAACAAATGAACAGACAGACTTGTTTCCATGTATTCAAATTTGAAACTGGCTAAGAATTTATATACTTTATGTGGTTTTTGGAGCCTGTCTCTGCGCCTTATGAACGCATCGATAAAAAAATTAAATTGATTGATACGTTGTCATACTGTGTGGGTGAAGTTAATTTTTTCCATTTTTATACAGTTACAACACCATCGCCCATGGAATATACGTCCAATTTTTGTAGACTTATGAATGAATTTTGAAAAAAAGAGGTGTCCTCCCTTTACCTAGTACAGTAGGCGTCTTATTTGGCTCGCTTTTCCCATTTTCAATACCAACCAGCATACAAGAACTTCTGATGCATATGCCACATTTGGGACGAACCCCTTTAGTTTTGCGGCCAGGAGAATGTTTACAACAGACATTATACAGATGGACAGACAGCAAGAGTGTTAGAGGGATAGATGGACATGCTTAAATCGATTCACAATTTGATACTGATCTAGAATAAATAGTCTTGCTATATATACAGTAAACATTAATTACGTACTATATACTGTGCTTCCTTTTGGGTGTTGCAAACGTTTTAATAAATGAATATACCCCCCATCCTTCGGTGATGGGTGTAAAAAATAAATAAAAAAGCAAAAAAAACAACATTTACACAAGTAAACAATCACCATCTCGAGTATCATCGACCAGTTTTCCCGTTTACATAAAAGAAAGCTTTTACAATAAATAGAAAATAAGGAATATTTATAAAGAGAACTTTAGAGACAGAAAAGGTAAAAAATAAATTTAATGAGAAATGTAAATATATCGCCAACAAGAAAGAGCATAAAACCAAATAGGTTAGAATAAGAGCCACATTACGGACGAGTTCATTTAGATTGATTTTTTGTACCCATCACCGAAGAATGAACACAAAATAGTTTGGATAAACCAACTGATACGTTTTCAATTAAGAAAAAAACTTTGCGAAGTTGATACATTTGCCGGGTATGTTGCGTATCGAAAATTCGCCTCCCGACTTTTTTAATTGTTTCCTTTAACGGCATATTAGTCATCTGCCTGTCTGTCGTTTTTTTAATGTTATTAACATAATGCTCTCTTTCTTTCAATTATATCTACGTTTACACTGATTTCTCGATATCCACTTAATATCTTTGTACAGTGTTTTCACTTTCGAATGAGTTTTATATAATAAATGGAAAAAGTTTATTTGCATTGTCAGGGGATTGAAATAGAAAAGT
This sequence comes from Glossina austeni, assembly GCA_000688735.1. Lineage (NCBI taxonomy): Eukaryota > Metazoa > Arthropoda > Insecta > Diptera > Glossinidae > Glossina > Glossina austeni. The sequence continues at coordinate 411,840 of KK502527.1, read as the reverse complement.
TGTACACGCCTCAGGCAAAAATTCTTTATACGCATGTGTATACGACATTATTAATCACTTTTTATTCTTTGTATTTTATGTGCGCATTCCAGTTATGTTATGGTGCATCAAGTCCGGCCTTATCGGATCGTAGTCGTTTTCCTACATTGTTTCGTACTCATCCCTCAGCCACTGTACATAATCCAACTAGAATAAAATTAATGAAAAAATTTGGCTGGTCACGTATAGCTATACTACAACAAGCAGAAGAAGTTTTCATATCGGTGAGTATGCTAAAAACAAAATTAATAAAACTGTATGAATAATAAAAGAAAAAAAAGAAGGTTAAATGAAAAAAGTTCCAAAAACTTGAAAACAAAAAAAAACCTAAAACAAACTAAATTCAAAAGTTATAATGAAACAAACAAAAGAACTACACTCGATTTGAAGGGAATTGTCGACATCTACATCTTTACACAATACTCCTATACCCCACACCATTTGCGGCAAATAATACCTACCCTTTATCATGGAAATCTAAACAAAATTTTCGGAAGCAAATTGAACATGTCTGTCTGTCTTTTGTATGATGTCTACGCATGAATGTCTGTTCGAAGCAAGTCCAGAGGATAGGCAATTTTTAACTCGACTGAAGCCCTAGAAGAACCATCTGCGTCACCGAAGAGTGAGCCTGGGTGAAAACTTGTTTTTTACACTTGCTCGAGTCATTAAGTGCTCAAATATCTAAGCACACATATATCCCCACATCTATCTAATTGGTCTAAAAATAACTTTATTTTTTCCCCCTAAATAAGAGCAAACGAATTGCCTTTGGAGTACTTTATTTTGCTATTTGTTTTTATATTGAAATTTATTTTATTTTATTAGTTCTACGGCGTTTTTGTTGTGGTCTTTGTATAAGCTCTTAATGGACCTGGGTAAAAACAGTGCTATTATTGTGAGCTTTCTATTTTTTTGACATCGATCCGCAACGGAGTAGCGTTCGGCCTACGTAAACTTTAAGGAGCAGAAGAAAGGTGGTTCGAGTAATTGACGTACGTTTATGAGCAAACAGAGTGAAGAAGAATGGTATGCTGCCCATTTTCACTGACCTAGACTGCACTAGATATGCTCGGGTTTCTTTTCTGATTTTTATTACGGACGTCATAGCAAATTCACGTTAAGTTCTGTGTTTCCAATAAATTTCCTGGACCAATGAGAATATTGCTTAATCAAAAGTGTGTCAATTATAGACACTTTGTGACTTTTTTTCCATATCGTAAAAATCCTTATAACTAGACTTTGGGACATGTTTTGCCTTTTTCTTTTAAATAATGCAAGGTGACATTATGCATATGTGATATTAAGCATTTAGTAAGTAAGAGTAAAAGGAAATAAATTGTCTTCATTCCTGCACAGAAGGTCTTATTCGAAAAATTGATCAAAGTCGTTGACTAAGTATCGCATTTGCCCGAAAAAGTTTTATATAATTTACTCTTCTTTCAACACAGTTCACCTTTTGATCAACTTTTTCTATAAAAGAAAATTAGTGATTAAATAGAATGTGTCTTATATTGTTATTAATTCCCGAAACTTTCGCTATAGAGTACATTCTTTATGAACTCATGCGTTACGGATATACTCTTTGCGAACTTCTCAATGTTGCAAATGTAATAGAACTAATATTTTCCTCATTCTCGGCAATAAAATAATAACGCTTAAAAAAAGAAATTTTCAACAGTTTCAGCAAAGCGTTTTAGTTTGAAGAAAAAAAAAAACATCATTTCACTCTTTTAAAAGAAAAAAAAAACATCGTTTCAGTCTTTTAAAAGAAAAAAGCATCATTTCGGTCTTTTAAAAAAAAAAAAGAAATGAAAGCCAAGCATATATATAAGTCAATATCGTTAGACACGTGAGATGAGCGTTGAAACATGAACGTAGCAAACAAAGTCCAAAAAGTGTTACTCACTTTTGAACGAAGTTTTGATATATGTAGACGAAGTAGCCAGTGGATTATGATCACGAAATAAGAATTATTTTAATCTTAGCAATATAAAAGGCGTTTCCGCACAAATTTTGCAATTCTGATAAGTTATGGACATAAAAAAGCATGATCGACATAAATAAATGTATATTCTGGTTCTTGACATATATAACTCATGCCGATGACAGATGCTATGATAAAAGTATTTTATCCTCATTCCTGCATTCTTTGAAAAGAAAATAGTCATACGTGCGGCAACCATTTATACGTGATTATATATACATTTACCATATGTGCATGTGTTTAAACACATAGAAGAATGTAAAAGCCGTTGAAGCAATCGTAGGCATTTGTCTGTGAAGAAACGAATGAAGTCTTTATAAAACATTTAAGAAATCCTTAAGAGCGTGTAAATATGTCCTTGTGTGTGTGCTCTCGTCCTTATGTAGTTATTTAGTGTATCGTTCTCTTAGCATGTTCACTTGCTAAAGTATATGGTTAGTTAAACTCATAGGTGAATAGAAGAAGAATTTCACATGTTTACCTAACTAAACGGTAATAGAGAGACCCAGCGGTAATCTCTTCTTTTCATTTTATCTTGTTTTTGTTTTCTTCTTTTTTTGAAACCCTACATGAATATTTATGGTTATAATTCTAGACATTGTTTGATACCGTCTGTGCTCATAAGCATGATAACCTATCATATATTCAACACCCTTTCATATCAAAAGAAAATCTTGATGAAGAACATTATAACTGTTGCTGGCTTTGGTGGGTTGCGGTCTGCAAAAGTGAAAATTAGTAGACTTATCTTTTCTCTTGAAAGAACTATAAAAGCATTTGAAATGTTAAACTATGAAGGAAAATAAAGGGAAAAGCGCAGTAACTACAAAAATTGAAAGATTTTTGTCGCTCCCCGACGAATCTTCGATGCTTCATGGCCAGCATAAGTATACGCGCATAATATTCACATGATTTCGATAAATATTAGATAAAATTTAAAAATTTTAAACAAAGACCGCTTAGATTTCGATTTGTGCACGAAAATATATTCAAACTGTAAGGAGTTTTGTTTTGATCGTCTGAAGCCATAGTCGTGGAGAGTTGTCATTCGAACTGCAAGTTGACACATGAAATTGAAATAAAATTGCTTACAGAAAATATCAGACTGTATAGTCAATTTTCTAAGTACACGAACGTGTGGTCGAACAAATCGTATTACATCGGCTTAAAATTCTCGTTGTATCCTAGATTATAATTTAATTGTTATTTTTACTCCTTAGAAACTACCTATCATCTTCCTTCACATCTGAATAGTAGGTATGCAAATAGTGAAATACGAAGTTGCTTGGGAAGCAAATATGTTACATTCCTATTGCTAAATTCTGTCAGTACAAAGGTTCTAAAAGGCGATATTTTATGAAGCATTTGTATTAACATCCTGCTAACATTGTCTTAATCAAGTTTATGTAGTTGCGTAGAGAGCAGTACAAGAAAGTGAGCTTTTCACATGTAATGTTTCCTAAGAACAGCTAAGGGCTCCTTGAGTCGTAAAGCTATAATTAATAGGGCACATATAATAAATGTAGCATAGCATAATACAGTATGATAAACGATCACTTCTCGAAGGGCTTGAAAAATTTAAGAAGACCGGACATATTTCTAAAAAGGTATCAAAAATCATTTGATTACGAGATTCATTTGCGGATTCCAAAAAGGTTCAGTTTCAAGGAATTACTGAGACAAAGATAATCGTGTATTACATCATTCATCATCGTCAATCGCAGGGATAGATAATAATGTCGGATGCACTTTTGATGCTAAACAAAAATATTAGTGAAATTATTCGGATTAGAGGTAATTATGCTTAACAAGATCGATCATGAGAACAGTTAAAGAAGCCGTTGCCATTCAAAAAGACGTTTGACGAAGAGACGTAAAATCGACCCGTAAATTTTGTGAATAAGTTCTCTTCAATAGCGGAATTTGATGCGGAAGTGGAACGGAAACTTTTGTCGGATTCTTTGATTAAACTCAGTGAACCCAACGGGTCGTCGTTGGATACTTGGCCATACAATACGCGACTGTTTAGTGAATGTCTGACAATTGCTAAATGTTGAGCCTTAGAACTTAAACATAGATGGAAAATGTTAATTCGACTTTTAGGTCGAGCACGGTGACATTGACATGAGGTAATATTGTAAGGTGTTTCATGAAATCTTTTGAATTTATCGTCATTCAAACAAATGCTAGGTAAAAAGCCACGACATGCGAATGTTTATAGAAAATGGAATGGAGATTATTTATATGACATATCGCAACATCGATAATATCAGATGATAAGTTGTGTCATTCGAATGAGCCAAATGAGCCATGAGCCATGACGTGAGCATAAAGAAATGAAGATAATGAAGGATGGGGCATAGACATAACGACGCGTCACAAGTACGGGGCCATATTATAGATATTTGGAAATTAAACACTAAGCCCTGTAATATGAATGGTAATCGAAAATGGTACGGAAGTGTTTTCGTTTAGGAAGATTAGACTTTCATTAATAATGCGTCTTTATAAATCAAAGTAACCAGGCACCATATGATGTCGTTATCATTAGGAGTGATAGATGATGAAAGAAGGTGTAAAGCGGGTGTTGAGAAAAAGCGAGAAAGATTATAGAACAATCCCAATTAGCCATGGGCATGGTTATAAAATGTTTAAAATCAATCATTATCGATTTGGGATTGAAGCATTTAGATAAGGTAAGGAGGATATCGGTGTTGTTCCAAAATAATCGTCAAATAATTTGCGTGCATCATTGTTTACAAAAGGACCAGATAAAGCAACGCGATATTTTTTAAAAAACGTTCTCCCTTCACTGGTCAGACAATTACTTTTGCAGATTATCGCAACAAGTCGAAGTGGCTCGAACCGATTATCCATATATAAATGGAATATCTCGCTTTGATATTGGTGGTCCAAAATTACTCAATTGTTTGAAAGACAGCTTGAAGATATCTTGTTGTACATTCCGTACAATTATGGCTTTTTACCATCTTTGCTTAGTTGCTTAGTTCCTATGCACATCTTGCTAAATGAAAAAAATTCCACATATTCTGTAGATCTCCACACATGAAATTGAGCTCTTTTAGCTTGTTTTTATTAATTATACGTCAGACATTCTATAATCATAATTATGTTTTTACTTCTGTTTTACTCTTTTTGTTAGTAAATATTTGCATATTTGCAGATAAAATTTTTTAATGAATTACTCTGATGGCCGGCTGTTTGTCTTTATGTAGACCAGCAATTTCATGTTTTACTCTCCTACGTATAAACTAAACGCAATTTCAATGAAATCATTTAATCATAGCTTGCCAGTTTGGAGCATACCGTTCACTGAAAACCATTAACAGTTAACCTTTAAACCGGATACCATATATTGTCACTAATGCGTGAATAACGTTATACTCGTACACATAATGAGCGTTCAATGATATGTTTGCGTAAAGTTTGTACGTCTGCCAGCGATATAATTATAAACAATAAACCATAATGAACTGCCAAATGCCGTAAACAAACAGTAATGACACCATATCACATCAGCAACATGTTTGAGAATTAACAACATAAAACAACATTAACATAAAACTCGAACAAAAATCTGACTGAGTAGACAAAGAGGTAGAAATAAACGGAGTTCATAAGCTACATGAAAATCAAATTACATGTAATTCTAGTAAAGCGGAGTATCAGAAACTATTCAACTGTTTAAATTGCGCAATCACTCAAGGCCCATGAGACGCACAACCGAGAAACTAATTTTTCATAACAAATGAAAATCCAATTTACTGACGGTGAAAATCACCACCCACAAAGCGGCACTATTTTCGAAAACAAAAAAAAACGCTTAAAACTATGGACTATAAATAACAATCATATGTACTGTTGACGTTTGATGCTGTTGCGTTTTACGAAATTGCACATTTTCGTTCATGAAAATGAACATTTATTAGACATTTATTTTAACATTAGAAAGAACATGGAATCTAATGTTTTATTTACTATATTTTAAAATTTAAACTTATTTTATTTTTTTTTCAATCGTTTATTTAAATATTTTCCTTTCTTTTTTTATTATTGAAAAATATTCTTCTTAATGTTACACCCTACACAACGTATGGTATCGGAAATATTAAATATGCGTGTAACATTCCGAAGGACTTAAAATAGGCTCTCGTTTCTTTAGATTAATCGATCCAGAGTGATTTCGTGAATCGATTTACACCAGTCTTTCCATCTGATGACTGTTTATTTTTTCTGTTCTGCTCTGAGTGTTCATATTTTTGCTTTCAAGCTCGCGGGGCTAATATTTTGTCAAAATTTTAATATACTAACTTTATTTAGACCAAGGACAAAACCAGTTCAACATTGGTTGTATTTCTACGACCACTCCACATCTACACCTTGGTTTGAAAATGTGTTTACTTGAAAACAAAAAGGCCAATTGCAACATTTTATGACACAGATTAACCCATAAGAGTAAACTAAACCAGAAATAAACCGTAGCAAATTTACACTTTATGGGTCCCTTTTTTGGGTCCAAATCCTTATATGAATTACTATGGAAAGGTCACTTTTACTCGGAAAAAATTATAAATTTGTATAGAAATAAATGAAGATTTTTTTAGACAAGGTAGGGTAATATAGTTACCACATGACCGAATTATAATATCTACTTTTTTCTAGATAAATTTATAATATATAATTTATTCACTTAGTTTTTATTCTCTTCATTAGCACCGAAATGATTTTATCGTTGTCCTTCATTAATCTTTCGCAAAGAAGCCTTCTAAAATGTAAGATGTCCCATGGACAGTTTCATCTGTTCATCTGCTAACGACCCGCTAACATAGCCCAAATAAATATATAAGTACAGATTTTGGAGTACGTTTTCATGTTTAAAATGGTGGACCATTTTCAGCGACGGTGACAAAGAGATAAATTTCATCGACAAGTTTTTGAAGAAAAACAGTTGCAAAATAAGGCAGGAAACATCTGTATGGTGTATTTAAATTGGCTATATCTGGATCCAATTTGCTGGGCTCGTGGGTTACTTTAAAGGCATCGTAAGACAAATGATCTTTCTCCAGATAAGGCTACGTCTGGTAAATAAATCTCTAAAGTTATTTTGACCTTCATCCGGGACAATGCTTTCTTGTTTTGTTTGCGTATCAAGTCCTGTGCTTCCGTCAAATCTCGCCTGGTTTCTATAAGGCTTCTATAAAGCTCATTCTCGTCATTCTGCTTTCAGACATTAATAATGTGCATTTGGTTTGCCCATTTCTAGGAAGTTGGCTTCTTAGAAAATACACTAGTTGGCGTAAGAACTCAAATTGACAAATGCGAGATTTTCGTAACAATATTAATAACTTCAATCAAAAGGACCGAGAAAATATGATAATAACAGTAAGTGTTTCACAAAACAACTTGAAGTTCACTGATCTTGAGTAGGACTTGAGTAGTAGCGGATTGATATATTTCTACATCACAAAAAACGTCGTTTTTCTTCGATAAATTTATCAGCATTCACAAAAATATAAATTTTATTCGTTAGTTCTACTCACTTTCTATCCGAAAGCAATTTTTCGTACATGTTTTTATTACTTTTCGTACACGTAATCGCAATTCGAAACATCCGACGAAATAAAAAATTAGTCAGATAGAGCGGCAACAATGGAAATTGTCACAGATAAAGTAATAAACTGCCAAAGATTCTAGGCATGTTCGGCAGCGATAAAAGAGGTTTACAACATAAAGAGATATGAGGTTTTAAAAATACAGTAGAGACCTACATCTCTATGCATTTCATACGCATTGCGTACGCTTCCTCTTCAAAAAAAAACATTGATAAACAGTTATTTATGCATTTAATAGCTGAGAGCTAACACAAATTTGTGCTCGTCACGATTGTATGAAAGTATGTCGGGAAAATGATTATGATCGTTCCTTTAACAACAAACAATAAAAAAGATATTTACGTATCGTTCTGGATTCGCCTAAAGTAAGACTCGCTACAAAATAAATAAAATCCGCTTACGCGCGCTTTAAACTTTTCTCCGCAAAACGTAACATAATTGTTTTATTTGCAACAGTACAAAATAAACATTGTGTGCCTTATTAAATGCATGTGCAAGCTCAGCATACACATACAGACGATTCAACCGATAACCCTCTATTGTTCTAACCGCTGTTACATGTTCCTAAATTTTAATTTCGGGAAATAATGAATGTTTGTACTCTGTATTTATCAATAGTGTGCATGCTTCAAACTTGAGAATTTTTGCCATTGACTCTCCGGTCGTCTTCTAATATTCCAAAAACTACGCAAACTCTAAAATCATGTGGAAACACAAACATCTGCCCGTTTTCACGAACTATCTGAACCAGTCTGAATGAAAATAAAGTTATTTTGGATTCGAAAGTATTCTATGTTCGTCTTGTTTCTGTTCTTCTTACAGGATTTTATTTTTGCCGTGTATTGAGTTGTATTGTGCGTTCTTCAACGGAGTTTTTAGGTATGTTGTTACAACTGTCACAATAATAATTTAATAATAATGACACTTTTTGGGTTGCCTAACTTTTTTCTGTGCAATGTTAGTGAAGAACGAGAAGACGAGAGCGACCGAGAACGACAATAAGTATTTATTTAAAAATATGTGACGTTATATAAACAACACTCCAACTACATTATATTTTAATTTTTAATTTCTCTAGAGTATAAAATGATGCTGTAGTGGTTTTTATATGAAATTAACACAAAAAACTGTTATTGAAGTATGTATGAAACGGAGCTAAGACTTTTTCTTGTATTTTACTCATAATACTTAATTTTAACGTTAATTACTTTATATGAATATCAGAAAATATTTTAATATAAAAATTTCAAACTTGTCTCACCCGATATGTACGAAGGCTAGAAAAGAAGTTTTAGGAGGTGAAAACGTCGTTAGTAGAATATCTGCATAAGACCCTTTTACGTCCTTTTTAATGACGATGATGTATAGCAAAAAGAAATCATTGGCTAAATTATTCTGAGCTGAATTGATCTTAACTTTAAATCGTATACGATTTATGATCTAAAGGATTACAGAAAAGCCGATACAAAGAAAATCTATATGCCGATCAAAAGTGATATGGTTGTAACGCATTAAAATGGACATTATTGTCCCTGAAACCATAAAATCTTTATATTCTTGCAAACGTCATCCGAGTAACATCACACAAACGTCAGAAATCAAAAATTCAAAATTTTTTGGTGGCCTTCGTAACAACCTTGTTTTGTAACAAAATTTATTATTAAATGTTTAAGAAATATTTACTGTGAGTTAAATCCTGGGATAGGAAATTTGATAAAGCTATAAAAACTATCACAAGAAGACGGTCACGGTCTTTTATGACTAGCGATCTGTCATAAAGACAGAATACGCTCGTTAGCGTAAACAACGGAAATGAAACTCCAACATCTTTATACAGCAATCGCGATTATCTTCCCAAAACTTTATATACATGTAAGATTTTTTTGAACACTTGTTGGTACTACTTCAAGAGTCATCAAATTCGGTCCATTAATTAATTGAAATAACTCTAAGAAAAATATTTTTTTTCAGATGGTATAGGCTCTGGGCTGCGGAGTTTGAAGTGTAATCCAAAAAGCCTTGAGCTCAAAAATCAGTTGTATCGGATGAAAGCTTTATTCACAATTGTCAAAAATCTTCATTTTTTATGCGGAATGTCAATTAGGTCCGAAATAGGCAACTGGTCTTTGAGGCTATTCACAAAAACAAACCATACTTGGACATTGTCATAAGAATGGAAGCACCATTTAGACGGACAAGAAGCCATCTATTAACAATGGAAAGAGTAATGTCTACTAATAGTAGCGGGTAGGGTAGAACATGTTGGTTAGATCTGCAAACATCCCTTTATCAAATTTTGCTACATGGGGTCGAATTTCTTCACATTGAAAACTTACAATATTATGACTTTTGGCGCATTGTTCGGAAATCATAGCACGCCAGGCACAGCTAACCTCCGAAATCAGATCCACTCTGATTGGTTTGGACTTTGAATATCGTGATGGCACCCATTGTTCATTATTCGTAAGAATTTAGCGACACCAACCCTTGAATTAAGCAGAAAAAGTATATTTATCCCAAAATTGTGCTTTTTGCCACAGAACGGCACCTATTCAAACCTAAAAGAATATATGCTGCTTTAGCGAGATAAATTATACTTTTGCGTATATAACTTGCAGATAATACTTTCAAATGAAGAGATCGCTGTTTTATTCAGCGTCTCACCGTGCTACTTAGACTCTCTTTAAGAAATCATCATCTGAATCATATTCACACATCCCCTAAAACATACGTAGGTAAATTTTGATAGTTAATAGACTGTCTGTCACGGCAAATAGTACGAAATTACGACCTAAAATCTACACCGTGCACTACTTGCGCGATGCAACCACAGTATTAAGTAAATTGTTAGTAGCTTTATGTTGAAAATGAGTGCTTTCTTGTTTTAAACAGACTTAAGACCAAAAAATGGGAAATGAAAGAAAAATTTTTTTATGCACAAAATTATCCAAGAGCCAAGAGAGAAAATTATCCTTGATGTTAATCCTGTAACGATTCAGTGTTCGATTCTTTGCGAGACTTCTGAGTAAGTATTACATAAATTGAGAACCACCAAGTTTTCTTTACACTGGTTTATTCATTCTACCTCGTCACATCAATTCATTTTACAATTATTTTAATGAAAACATGTGGCGATGGGGAAACTTCAGAAACAGGGAATAAACAACACGATGCATCAGATTTTCTGATGTTTTGCTTTTTCCATTTTCACCTCTTCCTCAAGCATGAGGGTATACCTAAGTTTGGCCTAAGTTTGGTGTGCCCCGCTGCGAATTGAAGTGGGATATGCCGGGTATGATAGTCAGGGTAAGCGGCCGCATAATGAAAGTGCTTAAGATCAAAAAAAAAAAAAAATGCAAAAGAAAATTGAAACTTGATATCGGTGTTCTTAACTGACCAGCACAGATTGATCTCGACCGTTCCCAATTTTTTGACGTTGAAAATAAATATTATGCACATCCAGAACATAAATTTCAGTAGTAGGAAAAAGTCAAGCAACGTCGTTCGTTAATCCAATCCATTCATTGCAACTATCGAACCGATTACAATGCTGTATCAAACTGCCATTTAATACTTCGGAGATTTCGTCTATTCCTTATTTGCAAACCCAAACAGATCAATAGGTCTGACGTGTGTCCATGTGGTCGCTTTCACAACTATTTGTGCAGAGTTGAAAAGTGAAAGAACTTTTTTTTTTCGGTATAAGAAAAATGATAATCAAGAAATTATATTATTTATGCAAAGTGTTTAAAAAATTTTAAAAATTCTTACGAATTATTTGTTTGACATCTAGTTAGTGAAGGGTAAAGCGTTTCAAATTGCAAATCCAACTAAGCATGTCCGCCCGTTAACCTCTTCATCTGCCTGTCTGCGCAACTGTGCGGAATTTATGGGAAACACTCTCGCTCTTTCGCAGAAATGGAGACGATCTAGAATTTTGAAAGTTCCTGCTTACAACGCCCTCACGCCTATGCGACAAAAAAATTTATTTTGGAAATAGAAAAAATCCACCTCGCCTGGGCGTATTATAGGGCATGAAAATTTAGTTCTCTTACATTTTGTTGTTGTTAGAGTAATGGTGTTGGATACAAAAAATTCGATCACGACCGCATGTAGTTTCTTTTACTTGGTTTTTATTCCAAAATTTTATAACGCGCACAACCAACCCCAACCCCATAAAGTATGTAAATTTTTGGCTATTTCCAAGTTCCGAACGCATCTAAGCACGTCCGTCTGCCCATCTGCACGTCTGTTAGTCGGTCCACCAAACCGTGGGTCTACGGCAAACATTCCCTCGTTCGCAAGAGTAAAGATATCGCCTACAAATATGCAAAGGGATTTGAAAATGATCCAAACCGTTCAATGGAGACCCATAAACTACCGTCTGCCCAACAAGCTAGTGGCTGTGATAAACATTTTCCCATCGAAAAATTGAAGATATCGGCTACAAATTTGCAATTGAAAGCGCAAATTAAACCGGTCAAAAGATACGCCTACAGCGCCCATATGCCTACCGAACGAAAACTGTGAACACTTTTGCTTTCCGTGTTTGTTGCTTGTTAGTCACAAAGTACAACATATATAAAAATTTATTTCTTTTCCTTTTTCTGGACACTTTTTTAAAACAACGGTGATGGGTATAAAAAATTCGGTCATGACAGAATATAATTGTCTTACTTGTTTTTTTTTTAATGTCTAATGAAAACTAAACAGCAAAGGATATCAACATGGATTTTCTTTTACCTTAGATATTAGAATTTATGCCAATTTCATTTTAGAATGATTAGAATGATGAATCCTGGAACACTAATATAAAAAATCCATTAGACTTATATTGCATGATCTTTGTGGCAAACTCGCATAAGTATTTTTGGCGATTACATAGTCTTAGAAATTTTCTGGTAATAAATTGAAAGCGCCGCGAAACGTACCGCATATTACGTCTAAGCCGAAATCATCTACTTCGTCTCATAAAAGAGCGGTATCTTCTGTTCTGTAGAGTTCTGCAATGAGGACAACTGTAATGCCATTTTCGCGTTCAAAAATGACCTCATCAGAAAACAATCAAACAGCCAAAAGTTATTTTCGTATACGTAAAAGTCCTTTAGGAACTTACCTTCCTTACACCAAGATATGTAAGGAAAAGGACGTTACCAAGTCATTTATACGAACATGCGCGTCATCCCACATGCACGAAACCTAACCGTAAGTTTATTGTTTTTCTAATAAATTTAATTTTTGTACGCTATATAACTATGTATGCATTATATTCCACAAATAATGGCAAGATCCAAACAATATATTGAAAAAAATGTTGAAAATGTGCTCGCTCATGACAATCTAAGAATTTCAATATGTGGTACGTGGCCAAAAAGGCACACACATGTTTACCTTGCTTTCTTTAATGATTTTCCAGATTTTAATTTTCTGTTGTTTTCTTCCTCCCAGCGCTCTGGCAATTTTATAACCGTTGGTAGCATATATTTGTTTTTCTGTCTCTTTCTCTCTTGCAAAGAAGCCGAATAATCCAAAAACAACAAAAACAAAGTATGTAGGAGAAGTAGAAAATATTTACAGTCATATATTGGGTAATTCTGCGCACACAAGTTATGCAAACACCCGGATTGTTGTTTTTTGTATCAATTTTATAAGTAACAACAAAGCTCAAACATTGCAATAGGTATGCGTTCCACTCCCCCACATGCGCATATTTTGTAAATCAGCTATTGTGGCACTATGAGAGAATGCGTGTTTGCGAATGTGTGACAATAAACAAGAATCTTAAACGAGCGGAAGTATTATAGTAAAATATGCAACAAAGCGTACATAAAAGAAAACGAAAGAAAAAACATTCAAAAATTTCTAAAGGCATAAAAACAAAAAAAAAAAAAACAAAAAAAATAGGAAAGATGAACGCTCCGCAAACTTGTTATACATCCTGATTTGTTCTATACGATCATGCTTGTAGGGATTTGTGTGCATATTTGTAAGCGTGTACGACGTGAATGTTTGGTAAACAATACACATCAATGAACTTTAATCTTAACTCTCTTCGGATAAAGAGAAAACAAATTGATTTTAGCTAATATGAGCTTTATATTAAAGACTAACGGAATATTTAAATAGATATAACGTTTATAGTAAATGAAAAGAAAAAAGTTGCACCTAAAAATGCGGATAAAAAATGTTTTTTTTTATTTTGTTGCAATTTTCGAGATATTGTTACGAAATTTAGTACATTTGACATGTTATGATCCAAAAACAAAAATTATTGCAAATGGATTGCATCAGCGATACTGTTGAGTAATCATTGGTATTACGACCACTCTGCCGCCATTTACAAAAGTGCTGCCATACTGAAAATAAACGTCGGGAATTCGGATTGGATGGGATCATTTTTAGAACCATCGGCCATAAAATCGATTCTTACGAATAGTAACTCTTAATATAGAAAAATATTCTATAATGTAAATTAGCTCGTAACGGTGATCTGGCACATGAAAATATGTCTATACGTGGAAAAAAAGTACAATTTTTGGTATTTTATAACGAAGTTAACAAAATTAAATAAAGTCGGACTGGCCTGGTTAAACTGATTTTAAACACAACAAAAGTAGCACGATGAGTACTGTAGGTCGTAAGCTGTAAAGAAATGATATCAAATTTCATGAGACCTCATTCTTGAATTTTTTTAAATTCTATTTATGACGTCTGCGTGTCAATCGAAATTTCCTTCGGTCACACATATATACGCGGAATTTTTACAAAAAAAGGGGAATAGCTTTAAAAATAGCTCAACAGATGTCGACCTGATTCGGTTTTCTGATGCAATCTATGAGTGAAACCATTTCTTCATGAACTGATGCGTTGCTAATTGTTTCCACACTGTTTTGTATTCCAATTTTTTTGTTTTTTAATTATGGCCGTCGTCTTTACACCTTTGGGATTCTTTAAAACATTGACATTCGTGGGAAACTTAAGTTTATAAGTCAATTCTTAACTAAAAATGCCAATTCATCACTAACACTATTACTTACCGCTAACACACACCACTACTCCCCCGTCTTTCTGGCAGCGTACGCTATTTTTGCGGTTTAAAAGCATTTGCTCTTTAAGGCCGACTAAAAGAGAAGCAAGGAGTTGTCCACACTGGCGGTCAATAATAGATAAAATAGGTGTTAGCCGAAACTAATAATGTCTAGGAAAGATGGCAGGCTGTTTCACCACCGGCCTCACTTTGCAATTTCTTAAGCTTTTCGAAAAATATGTTGTTTGACATGGAGTTCGGCATGCTTGAGCTTCAAGAAAAATATGTAGTGGCAGTGTGTCATTTGCTTTTCAACGAAACCAAACATATAGTAAACTTAAATTTATGCATGGCGCCATAACCTGAAGATTGTTAGATTATGTTTTTGGTAATCAAAGCGTACTGACGTTTAAAGGGAATAAAATTATACATTCATCCCCTCTATTGATCAGTTTATACCTATGCAACTTTAGATATGGAAATAACAATCTGTATTTCCATTATTAATGTCAATATGTTTCTTTTTTGGATCTAGTATTTAGCTTTCATCCAGAGCCTTACAACTTATTTTAAATTTCGTTATTATTTTTATATTTTCCATTATCTAAGATTTTCTTAGCTGAAAGTCAATAAATAGCACACTACTTTTGGAAGTGAATATAGGTCATTAAGAAGACCAAATTTTTAAAAGGTTTTGTTTTTGCGAAAAAAACACAACTTTTTGCTATCAGAAACCTCAAATTTTATTTCGCTATCACCATTATATCGTGCCCAGAAATCCCCAGCGGCCTGATATTACTTTGAGATATTTTGTAGCATACTTTGTTCGTTGCAAATGTTCTCCATAGCTATATATGTATGTACGTATATATGTATATATGTATATAAAATTTAAAAATTTATGAAAGATTTTTTTAAAAATTTATGAAAGATTTTTTTAAAAATTTATGAAAGATTTTTCTTTTTGATGTTCATATTTTCTTTACTGGGCGGATTTTTACAATCATTTTATTCACTTTCCAGTGTCTCTCAATTAACAAGTATATCTTAGTAAAAGTGCGAACCGATTTGTAGATACTCCAGTTTTCAGTAAAGAAAAAATTTTAGTTTAAACACGATGTCAGTAATTGCTTATTACCCTTGAAATACACGTAGTAATGATATTAAAACTCCGAAAAAATCCTTAAACAAACCAAAAACTACTCAATTGCACACAAATGATTTGTCATTTAACAATGCCTCAAAAGCCCTACAAATAGAAAAAAGATAACAAAAAAAAATTGGTCCGAAATTTATGCAAAAAAAAAAAAATATTGCAGGTCTATGTGAAACGAAATTATCTTCGCAAAGTAAACTTTTTCTTCAATTTTATTACAAAACACTAACATGTCTCCCGGCATTTGAATTATATGCAAAAATTTCTTCAATTTTCACGTAAATGCATTTCATTTACATACATTCCATACAAAAGCAAACATTAATGGACGGTTGTCCTTTTATGCTGTTGTTTGCGTTGCCTGAGTTATTCTCTGAACCGTGTGGCAGTTTTTTGCTAAATCGCCTACAGGCAAAAGACGAAAGGAAACGCACACAAAACATAACAACTAAAAACATGTAAAATATTAACAAACATCTTGTCACTCTACATGTGCTGTGTGGATTGGTTGGCTGGCAAGACATTTCAATTCCGTAATCGTTCGTAATGTGGATAATGGAAAGAAATACCAAGCAATCGGACAGCAATAACAGCTGCTTAACATAATAACCAACTTAGCAGCTCTAGAAAAAATTATACTCTTAAGAACTTTCAAAGGCGTATGACTTGTCTCGAACGCGTAGATGTACACAAGCACCTCTGCTAATATGATGCTGGCGATGGGAGTCCGTAAAACTGGTAAAAGAATCAATTGCACTTAACCCGTGTGGGAGAACGAAAAATATAACAAGTAGGAAAATTATATTCGGTCGTGACCGAATCTTTTATACCCATCATCGCTATTCTAAATAACATAAAAAAACTAAAAGAAATAAATTTTCATCATCTAAAGTACGGAGTGGGCATGCCTGATTTTTTTTAGGTGCATTTCAAATTTAAAACCGGCCAAGAATGTATATACTTTATTGAGTTTTTGAAGCTTGTTTTTGCGCCTTATCTAGGTATTGAAAAAAAAATTAAATTTTAATACACTATTATACTGGGCGTCAATTTTTTTCTATTTTTACACAGCTACTATAGCATCGCTGACAGAATATATGTTAAAATATTTGTACAACTATTAGCTATAGTTTATGAGTAATAAGCAAAAACGCAAGTATTCTTTTTGAAAAACACTTTTCGCTTTTGATGCTTATGAAAACTATGTATACTTTGTGGAGTCTCCGATGCTTCCTACTGGGCTTTGCAAACGTTTTGACAATTCGAATATACCCCTCATCCTTCGGTTTTGGCTAAAAAAAGTAAAAGAGCAGGGAAAAGACTTTTCCTTATACATACACGGCTTTCATATGTAATAAACACTTGAGCTCGAATAACCTCTAAAGGGAACGAATATGACACCGCATGCAATAAAAAAAAAAGTACACTTGAACTGGTATGAGATGCAAATAAACAGAAGCAAGCACAAAGTGTTATAGAAAGCCGTGCAGACTTACATGCATACAAATACTTATATATTTGGCAGCTTTGTACTCTTATAAGGCGTCTAATACACTTTAACTTGACGGCTGGGCTTGCCAGTCTACGATATACTGAATAGCAAATTAAACATTAACAACAAACACACATTCTTGGTTATATTTCCTTCTTGTTCGAAAGGTTTTGCTTATAGTATCAAATTACAGACAATACAACGCTTGTTACGTCTGCTTAATGATGTCAACCAACTGAAGGAATTCCTAGCCGGTAGAAAACTTATGGTCAATAGAGTATGAAATATAGGATTAGGCTTAAATAAAATTTTAGTTAAAGAAAAAATAATAATAATAACAACATCGTACTTTACTTTCATCGGAAATCATATATACGTTATAATGGACACAATATTCAATAAATATGGCGTAAGCATAAGAAAATAAAATAAATTGTAATATATTTTACATAAACAAGATAAAAGAAGTAAGACGCAGCAAACATGGAAATAAGAGCGATATTATAATGAGCATAAGCTGAAGCGTTTACTGCTCACTTATGGTAGATACCCTCACAGCAGAATTGCTTGACTGCCTTCTCTATTCGCCAGATGTAGCTCCAAACGACTTGTTTGTGCTTCCTAGTCAAAAAGTTTGGAGAACGGGGGATTTTGCCAAATCAGGATCTAGTTATCATCTTCACTGATAGTTACTTTACAGACTTGGCTTGTTACGCTGGCCAGATGGGTTTCTTTCGTAACAAATTTGTCGGCGTGTTGGCTTGGAGGCTGGGCCCGATCTGTGCTCTATATAAACATTGTGTTTTCTGTTTCAACTATTATTTATACGTATGTTTTATATTTCGTCTTTTGTTTATGACATTGGCTATGTTTCGTTTACTATATCTTGATAATGGTGTCCTCTCTCTCTCTCTCTCTCTCTCTCTCTCTCTCTCTCTCTCTCTCCCTCTCTCCTGTAGTTGTTTATTACGCACAGAGGAACGAGAAGTTGGATCAGCGGATAAAACTTCCACTTAACTTTACTGTATGGTGCTCTAGTTCAATTAAGAATAACTTAGAGTTGAATTAACTTAGCATCCCAGTGAACAGTGTCAACCGAAATCAAAAACAATTTTGAGCACTAACAATTTGTTAGTGGGTAACCTTTACTGCCTGACGAGGAAAAAAACTAAATAAACAAATACTAGATTTTTATGAGTGGAACTCTGTATCGGAAGACCTGCTAGCCGGCGGTGCGATTCAAATCGCCTGCGAACAACCGCAGGCCTAAAATTTATCTGCGACTGCCGGATTTCTTGTCATCCGAACATACCAAAATTAGCAAAATTCATAAGCAGTGTGGCTGCTACATTCTGAGATAAAGACGACATCGTAGATATTGACATCTTAAAGACACAATTCCCATATGCAATTTGAAACAAAAAAGGAAAGCTTGCATTAATATTTGTATCTAGGGAAAATTTGAAAAACTGGGCCATTCCCATACAATCTGTCATTTAGTCTGTACATCACCATGTGTGCATATGTGCATGGAATAAGCAAATCATAATGAATATAACATATCCAAGTACAGTGAATATGCTAAATAGGGATAATGATGTATTCAGTATAATGTAGTCGAATAGTAAGACACATGATTTAACATATGCGTAGAGTAAAAATAAACAAATCTAGGTAAATGTAATTTAGTTTTGGGAAATGGATTGTGAGATGATAGCACTGGAGTAACTGTAACGGGGTCCCATTAAGAGAACAACGAACTGATATCTAAGTTATGTCCTATTATAACACTGTAACACTGTGATTGTTACGCAAGGTATAGATTTATAGTTTTCAGATCCACTGGTCAAACACTGCTGCTGCTTTCAAATTCGCAAATATATTCTTTACTGGATATAGAATAAATAGTCGTCACGCTTATAGGGCTTTAAGAAATTTGTCGAAAATATAAAATCTTTTATACATTTCGTACGTCGGCTTTTCCAGTGCTTCTTTGCATACTTCACCACCTCGTTCATTTATATAAATCCTTGCCACTCCTTTAGAAGTTTATCCATCGGTCTGCCTATCTGTTTGTTTAGCCATTTGCACACAAGTCTAGCTTATCGGTTTCAAGATACTTTACGACTCTTTATGCAATCTGTGCTTGCAAGTAGAGCTGGCAGTTTATGTGCTCATCGTATAACCTATCAGTGATTGCTCCATTCGCAGGCCAATGTTCTACTTAATGCTTAGAGACAGTTTTGAGACGATTGCGTAGCGGTTGCTTAAGAAATATGTCTTTTAGCTCTTTGGGGAAGTAAACCAGCTAAAAAGCGAAGAAGTAGGTGCACTTGCATCATTTCATAGCAACGGCTAACGGCTAAAAATTCACGCGGCCAATGGGCTAGAACGGCGGTGTTCCACAACTGCGTGAATTATATTTTCACAATAATTCTAACTTTTGTTGTTGTAACGGTTGGCTAGTGGGTTAAAAATGTCGTCTGTTCATGCAAACATCCAGTTTCGGCATTTGGTATACTACCAGCTAAGGACGAATGTTATTGAAAATGGATTGTATTGAACCATTTTCAAGTCCACATTCCCCATACCGCCTTATTTTGAATATTTGTTATATTACGTTTAGCAAAAGTCAATCATATTCTCCAGAGTATAATAAACCAAAAATAACTTCATTTACTTCATTTAAATATTTAATTTCAATTAATTTTCTCCTCTTTGTCTTTGCATTCAAAGCTAGATAATGAAAACCTAAACTTAATGAATATTAAAAAATATGTTTTTCAATATTCTCTAGAAAAGTTTTTAAAAGCATGCAAATGCCATTTAAAAGGCAATTTGGTAAACTGAGATATCTAGGATTGTCTTTGCATTTGATATTTGTTTATATATAGAGTAGAATTTGAATTGACTGAATTAAGTAGTATTTCTGGTTATCATTATTGACAAATATTTCTTATTTCTAAGAATTTGGCCAATTTCAAAGTATATACTTTTCTCCACTTCAACGCAGTTCCAGTTGCCGATTTCTCGTTGCGTTCTTTGGTTTGGTTTTAGCAGCTGTTAGCAATAAGCGTAGGGAGTAATTAGCGTTTTCTTCTGATTTAGCTTTCAATGAGGTCTAGGATGGTTGATTATATTGTCCAATAGGGAGACCATTTTTTTTACAGATCATGATTTGTTTCGAAAAAGACTTGAGCATCTTAAATCAAGCTTTTCCATGTTTCCTATTTTTCTACCGATTCTGCGCCGTTTTAAAAGCCCTTCAATACTTTCCTATATGTCACATAACTTGTCTATAATCTTGCGAACGGCTGTTTGATGATCATTTCCATTAACCCCGTTTATGCGACTAAACACTTCACAGTATTTGCGAGAATAATTTCTTTTTTCATCCAATTCTGGAAATGGTGCCTTGCTTGGTTAATATTGTAAACTTTGCATACCTTTTTACGAACGCTTAAAGTCTTTTTCTTACGAGATATATGTTTACATACTTGTTTTCACTTTCCATATTAAAAATTATTTGATCCAAATTAAGAGCTGCAGTTGTACTTAACTAGCTCTTAACTGTATTTAAATGTGGTCGACATCGGATTTCAATTGAAACAAGCAAAAATACTACGGTGGACCAGGGCCTAACAATAAATACCTTACACCTCTTCGTTTAATACATGAATAATACTTAAGATGTGCAACATTTTTTGGTAAACGGGCAGTTTCCAATTGATCGATTAGAAGTATAATTTCTGGCAAAGATTTTTACTCGTCTATGGTGAGCATTTGCATCTGATCGAAATTTCTTACTTAGCAAATTCTTTGACTATAGTGCGCCAATTCTTTTTGGCATAGCTGTGTCTGTTGATTACTCAGTTCCGCCTCTTGTGAGCATGGTTATGAAGAAATCATTACTAATATTCGAGCTACTGCTGTTCTGCCTTGTTGTTGTCGTCAAGTAAGAATTTGTGTGGCAAGTTTCAACATTCTGTTCCCAATTTTATAACTATGATCGCTTCAGCAATAAGTGGGCAACCTGAACTGCTCTGGAGCTTGCGCCGATCCCAAATTTTCGTACGTTATGATATCTGGATGGAAAAAAAGAAAGCCGTAATCTCTTTATCTTTCCGTGGTAAATATATAGTTTTCTAACGCTTTGTAAGTTATCTAAGGAATTCTGCTTCGTTCTAAAAATTTTCTATCAATTCTTTAACATGCTCATCCCAAAAGTATTTTTCATAACTATTTAAAAAATATTTTTTCTAAATAAATTTCAATGTGTGAATGCATATGAAATGCAATGTATGCTCAAGCTACCACATAACATCCACATGTAAATTTTCTTTCCATTTTTTCTTTCCATATTTTTTCCCACACTTTAATACCCCAAACGAAATACAATTGAGCGAATACACATAAATATTGGCAACGATAAGAAAATAATGCTAATTGAAAAGAAACAAATTAAAAAAACAACACTCACTTTGGACGAATCTTAAATACCCAGCGCAGAGACACCCAATATCAGGCGACTTAAGTTTTCTGTAAGGTTCGTTTGCATTGTTATAGCTACATACGCATATTAACCTTTTATAGCTTTCGTAAAACCGACAGAATAACTTTATTTGCGTTGTAATTAGACTTGCAAATTTTGATCCAATTTTTGCTAAATTTTCCCCAATCGATCCCTTTCTTCCATTTCGCTTAATAAGGTACCCGTTGTGTTGGAGGAAATTCTCCCAATTGTAGTCGAGTTTTTCGTTTTATAAGCGAATTGGCTCTTAATGCTTCTTTTATCGTATTACAGTTCAATCAATCACCGACACCGTCGTGACAGAGGTAGTTCGTTCGCTATAAAACATTTCTTAAAGTGCTTGAATTATTTTATTTATTATATGGCGGGTTTGCATTTTTACAATTAAATTCGTTCCAACGCTGTCAATTTTCTTTCACTGGACCGACTCCCAACTATTGCAGCCCAACGTGTGCAAGATCATTCAGTTTATTTTTTTGTTCTAAAATTTTTCATCATGTGGTGCTTTTTCTCTCAAAATGGTCGAACGTTTCTCATTTTTCACCGCATTTCACTTATCATTGTCAAAATTCTATCATTATAGTCAAATTGATTTTTTTGAAGTGTAATGTCTTGGATTATGATCGAAATAGAGACTTCCCTCTGGACTTATCGTCGAAATGCTCTAGTTGAGTTCGAATATAACTTCCTGGGGTATTATCGAATTTTCAGTTAATGAACTAATTAATTTTCAAATAATTTGATCAAATAATAACATTGTCCACTCATTTCCCGCTGGAGGAAATTTTGTCATTGCAATGGAATTTCTTGCCTTGTAAGAAAATTTCTTCAATCCACAACAAACTTTTTAAATTATGGTCGGGTTTGTCCAAATCGTGCGCGCCTGTATTCTTTGCAATTAAATTTTTTCGTTCTTGTGTAGTGAAATAATGTGGTAAAATATCTCTTCTTTACATTTGACTTTTTTGGATTATAATAGTATTTGTTGCACTTTTTCATTCGAAACCCCATCAAATAGTATTGTATCGCTGTAATAGAGTTTCTGTCTTTGTAAATAAATTTCTTTAATCATGGTTGAACTTATTCCGTTACGAACGAACTTCCTTAGTAGTGGATTAATAACTAAGATTGAAATTTAAATTATTTTATGGCAGTCCAACTAATGGATTAAAAAAAGACTTTTCTGAAAAAAGTAAGAGTTCCTTTCATTACGGAGGATATCTTTCAGTTTCCGTCGTTTAAATCTCAGTGATTGCAATCAAATATCTAAGACCTCAACATCATAAAGATCTGCATTAAATATCGTGAAAATGCAGTTATACAACCAGATTTGGCTTAATTGATGTGAAATTTATATTCTGCGTGCAATCTTCTGGAATTCCAATGAATCGGTATCCGGTGTTCTGATGAAACGAAAGGTAAACTTACTACGATTGGGTAACGCAGTGCAAAATATAGAAAAGCTAACAGAACTCCAATATTTATACATGCGTATATATATCCAATATATTTGTTTTACGATTTAATATGTATGTGCGCGTATAGATTTGCTTTTACAATTCGGTTTTTAAATATTCTGAGTTGATAGAATGGAAGTGAAGGTGGGGGTGCTGGTGGTATCGTAGATGAAAATTATGCAATTGAATCGTTTGCACTTACACAAATGTACATTGGAATTCCTATGCATAAGTGAAAATTATATGAAATTTTGGTTAAGAGTACGGTTAAGAGTACGGATAATAATACATGCGTTAAGGTATACGAATTTCATTTATATTTTATAATAAAGTGAAGTAAACGTGAGAGCTTCTATAAAAGGCTATTTTCAGAATTTCGTTAAATAAGATAAAAAAAAAGTTACAACATACATATTCTCTAATAAGAATGTTTTCAACATGTTTTTAAACTTACACTTCAAGTTTTTGAACTATTCTTAAATACACGGACCTGTGCAAAGCAATACCTTGTTAATATTTAGAATTGAAATAAAGTTTTTGTTCGTTTGTTGCTTTATTTCCAGACTGTTGAAGATCTGGAAGAGCGCTGCATGGAAGCAGGCGTAGAAATTGTCACAAGGCAATCATTTTTATCCGACCCAACTGATGCTGTACGCAATTTGAGACGTCAAGACGCTCGCATCATTGTTGGTCTCTTCTATGTGGTTGCTGCCAGACGAGTTTTATGTGAAATGTTTAAACAACAGTTATATGGACGAGCACATGTCTGGTTTTTTATAGGTAAGCACGTGAAAAAAATAAAAGAAGAAAAATGGTAAACAATTTTGAGATACTATACAATGAAAACCGCCACTGCCGCAAGCGGACGCGTTTGACACGTTTCGTACATAAAAATGTAAATTAACCTTCGCTTTATCCGGGTATTTATGCGAATAGGTAGATATAAATTTATGGTGTGTTACGCAATTCTTTCTACATACCGTCGCATATATTTGTTTAACGTCTTAGAGTGTGGTTGTTTATTGAGATATATGTGTTTATATATATTAATTACATTAGGTTATCAACTCTGGTGCATACAATTCATTGAAATATATTTTACCCCGGCCAGCACTGTTGTTTTTCATGCTGTTATGTGGCATGAGTAGACTTTCATTTCCTTAAGTTGTTCTACGTTGTTGTTTTTGCATTTCGCCTTTGCTTTTAATCGAGTGTTATTGTAGTTATTTTTTTATTTTTACATTCTAATTTTATAGATGTTTTATTTAAGGTATTAAGAAATCTTATAATAAGATTTGCTGCCTCTTTAAAAAATCCTCGAAAAGCAAAAGGAAAATATGTAGCACCAGGTAATTATACACATTGTTTATCAAAACGAGACTCTGGCCTTCTTACAAAGAATATTAAGAATAAATGAGACTAAGTAAACTGAGTATACGTTGAAAACTAAATCAAGTTATTCATATTTTGAAAATAAATAAGTAATTCAGTAAAGTATTGCACTTCGGACATATAAGCCACAAATTTATTGGCTTAGTCCAACTTTACTCAACAACCCAAAAAAAAAATAAATAAATAAATAAATAAGTAATTTGTATTTTAACTGGAAAATTAAAGATATTTTTTTTGAATTGTGCTGCATACCACAATAACCAGAAGAACTTAAGATAGGATCACCTCGTCTTGTAGTAATCGAATCAGCGTCACTTTTTGATTTCCTGTCCGTCTGCCTATATAACGTACGTCCAGGTGTTCGTGTTGAGTCTACGCAGCTCGTAGCTTGCGAAGTATTTTCGTGGAATTTTATATACCGGCTTGTTTTGATCTAAGATTGTACAACGTTGAAAATGGTATGATTCAAAGCATTTAGCCGGAAACCGACCTATTTTGAAAAGGTTATAATACGAAGAAATGTTGCTACTATTAAAGTGCCTCGGGGAAAATTTGTGAAAACAGTGCTTCAAAACAAAGTAAATAAATGTTAAAAACCTTTTATGTGACAGCGAGGTGTAATATTGGGTATTTTATGATGACAACGGATATAAAATTATTCGCTGTGATAAGTTTGGGTTGCATATGTCTAATTTTCGGAAATTTATACAGCAAAAAAGTATAATAACTCACATTTTATAACTGGGACATATTAAAATATGAACTATGTGAGGAGGTGCGGGATGTTTAGTAGTCAACATGTCCCGAACGTAAAGTTTTATCTATTTTAAACAATCTGATAGCAATGGAATAAAAATATCCTACGAGTCTTCGAAACAACAACTTATTATGAGGGCTTATCATGCCCCGATAGATGAAATAAGATGAAAATCACACAGTTGTTCAACGAAGTAGCATAGAAAAGTTTCATAAGTTATTCATATTGAGGGACGTAGAAAGTTTATAATATACGCGAAATGAAATACCGTGTAATTTTTAACGCGATTAATGCGATTTCCATTATGAATTTGAAGACTCGTTGATAGATTACTAATAGAACAACGTTGACGATTAAGATTATATTCTCTCACATTATCATGTCGTATTTACAATAAAAATAAGCAATAAACGTCTCTATATATTACAGTAAAAAAATACGAGGTTACAATACAGCGCCGAAATCGGGAGGTGGTACCAAAAATACACAATGTGCAGTACAGATAGCAGTTGTTATGCGAAAAAAAAAACGCTGTGGTTGACAATATCAACCGCATAGTTAAAGGTTAAAGTTTAAAGATTCTCCTCCGTCATGTATGGATTTAACAGCGTTCGGTGAATTTACAGACAGGAAAAAATTGTTTATTTTTTGTAAAGTAATGCAGTACAATTCCTTCATTGGACTAGCCCCAGTCAAACCAATATTAAAGGTATGATATGTGAGTTTGGTCTCCCTTTCGTAAGAAAAAATATTGAACAGCAGAATTGAAATGATTACGTACAGGCTGCCATGACGGATGTTGTCGACCAAATGAATTGACAACGAAAGCAATAGCAAAGGAAATGACCGAAATAGTCCAGGATGACCGTCGACCGTCGAAAGTGCGTAAGTTAATATACGCGCTAGGCATTTTAAAAAGTGCTGTATATTGCATAGCATTTCAAAATTCGACCATAAGAGGGCTATGCAGAAGAGGGGTGCCGTGCTTCCTCGTAGTGGAACAAAACCCGCATCTTTGAATAGAATGTTTCAATCCATCGTTGTTCCACAGCAGCAAGCCATGAACGAAGCTTGGGTTTCTTATTTCACACTTGAAACGCGACGTTCCACGAAGGTGAAGATAGTTCCATTTGCTGAGAAGCATAGTAACTGCCACAAAAGGAAAATCAAATCAGGTCCAGCATTATGTGAACTTTTTTCCCGGGTTGAACGATGAGTTTAAAAAGAAATTTGTATTACGATTGCCAAAATTACCACGTTCGAACCGTTCCACCACGCACGATAATGAGGAGAAAAAGCCGACAAACTTCTCTTTAAACAAGGAACTGAGGCCATCGAACATGCTAGCAAAAGTTTGACGAACTAAATATTATATTGCAATATGGAGGCATTTTTTCGGAATTTTTTGTGGTTTCTTTCTTTTGTGTTTCCCAGGACTTGTAACAATGTTTCAGGAAACAATCCATCCCACATAAAATCGTGATACGTTTTCATTTGTCTCTGACACATATAAATACATTTCAGAATAAAAACCACACAAATCCATATTAAAGTTTTTGCAGCTATTCAAGTAAAAAGGCAACTTTAAGATTACGCTCATAGCCATTGTGTGCGTTATATTCAAACCGCTTTGTAATAATTTATTAAGTTATTAAGATTTCTAGTGCAACAAGCGCATTGCAAGATTTCTGTCTCTTTCTTAAAATCTATTAGTAAACCCACTAAAGGATGAGCGTATGCTCGTTTTGCTTTTTTCATGTTGTACGTAACACTATAAACGAAGCTTCACAAGCCCTATTAAGTATGTATATTCTTAATCAGCGTGAAATTCTAAATTATTTAAGCCATGCCTGTTCATTTTCCACATTAATTTTACGAAACATTGTACTCTTTACGTGCAAAAACAGAAAAATCGCCCATGCCCACACAAACTGACAAGTGATTCAATTTTATTTGTTTCGAAGCTCTTTACGAAGCACTCTACTCTTTGCGTGCAAAAATTGAAACAATCGGTCATGCCAACACAAAGTTACAAGTAATTAAATTTAATTCTTTTGATTTTCTTGAGGTTTTATGCTTACTTATCATAAGGCAAACAAGCCGGAATTCTTAAAACTATTTTGCACACTCCTTAAATGAAGATATATTGTATGCATAAAAAAGGGTTAATTCTAAACTGAATACAGTAAACACAGCGATTAATTTTTTTAATAATACTAACGATATGGGTAGCAAATAAATGAACTTGGAATGCGAAAAACATAGTGGTGGATGCGCGAGATTCGGCAAGGTCGAATATAATTTCCTTACTTGTTTTTAAATCCTTTTTTCCACAATAAACCTAAAAAGGAAAGCCGTACTCGCCTTGAAATTAATGTTCTCCTCTCACAAACACTTCTGGTGATAAAAAAAGGGTCTAAAATAATCTCTGGAATACAAAAAAAATTTATCCGATTTAGGCCGGAAGTTGTTACCAGTTTTCAAAGGCTTGTTTTTCCTACTTCTTAGATAAAGCATTTTTTCACGACTACATTTCGCCACTGCAATTGACAATATTGCTAAATCCTGAGCAATGTTTCCTTTTTTGTTTATTTATCTTTCTTTTTTTTTATTTAAAATAAAGGGTTAATCCAAAAAATCTATAACATTTTAACCAAAATATTTTCCGCCATTTGCGAGGACATTCGTCAGAGCAACCACTAGTCCTTCGGAACTCTTTACGGGTCCATTCCTTAGTGGAGTTGTAATGGTTGACTTAAGTAGCCCATGGAAGTGTGATAACCGGAGAGCTCAATGTCTAAAGTATAGGGAAGATGGAGGCGCACAGTTAAGCTCATTGTTTTTCACACATCATTCATGGTACGTACCAGAGCATTGTCCAACTGATAATTTTTCTCCTTGGCGCGGTATGGGCCCGTTTCCTTTAATGTTCGTAATTGCATCAATTGTCGCAGCCAACGTTTCTTAGCGATGTTTTTCCTACATTTCAGAAGGCCAAGCTTGAGCTTCGCCGGGAATATTGATGGTTGGACAGTTTCCATTCATTTCGCAATATATTTTTAGATATCTTTTTGTGTCTGTGTGGAGCAACTGTTCCTTTAAAAGAATCGCCTTTCAAATTCTCTCAGCGTCGCACAGAGTAAGCAAGATATCATAAAACTGACGTAACATAAAGACGAACAAAGTTGGGTGCTGTAATCTTAAATAATAATTTTTAAATTTGTACTTCACAGTTTCTTTATGGGATGAGACGACTATAAATTTAAAAAAAAAATTCCTTTTTTGCATAATAGAAACTTTGAACACTCGCGAAAAATGTTTTCTGCTGCTTGGAAATTGCAATTCTATGGCTTAGCTGTTCATTTCTAACTTCTGTAATTCATTTACAGATTCCTTTAAAAGGCGTTCATGTTCGTTCAAACCGGTTCCGAAAAATAGTGCGGTAGTGTACCTTCTCTGAAGCAATAATGAAGAAGTGAAGTGAATATGAGAAGTGAAGTGAAGTGAGATGAGAGATCAAAGCCTTCAATGCTTTTGCTTAAAAGTTGAAAATTTGTGACGAAAGTTTACGAATTTGGTTGTTGGATTATACATTTTTTTGTCGCTGTGCGCATCATTTCGACATACGCAAAGTGTGAAACCTGCGATTCTACCGTTCGCAGACCGCGCGGAACAGGCACTTTCGACCTTAAAATTGTCGAAGAAAAAGAATGAAGTAGAACGTTATTAAATTAAGTATTTAGTATTCGGAACTATTATGTATATTTGGACGCTTCGAAAGCCCTCTTGCAACGCGTTTTTGCACGAGTAACCTGAATGAAATTTAGTTTAAATTTGAATTATTTGACTGTTAGAAACTTTTGTAAACATATTCATTTTCATTTATTTAACTCTTTACATACTATTACGAAAATCAACTACAATTGCTATCAACCAAGTTCAAACCAATCTAAGACCGTACCATATACAAATTTTTGTATAAAACTACGTTTTTTAAATTAAGCTACGAAATAGAAAAACAAAAGCTTCAACTAAGTAAAAATAAATAAATTGAAAGAAGAAGAACAAAAAAGAATGAAAGATTTTACACGCCAAACGTTTAGAAGCACCGATTATAAACCTTTATGCATACAGAATAAAAGCGTGCTAGGGTCACGCAAACAGTCAAAATTTGGCAAGGGATAGACACGCTTTGATAGTACTATTATATTGCCGAAATTAAATTACAAAAAATACGCCGATCAACAACTCCGAAGACTAAGTAAAGAAACACATTTTTTATTTTCTTTGCGAAGAACGAGTTTATTCATCAACTTAGTCGTCTTAAAGAGTGATACAGTCAGGTCAGTGATTACCTAATGTTCGATTACTTTTTTTATGCCCATTATCGAAGGATGAGGGGTATATTCATTTTGTCAAAACACTTGCAACGCGCAGAAGGAATCTATTCTTGATCAGCATCAAATTCTGAATAGATTTAAGCACGTCCACTGCAACTAGCAAGTCAATAAATCTAAAACTAAAAATAATCATTCATAAGATGAGAGCAACGCAAGTGGTAAGAACGGAGGGCCGAATATTCCAGCATATTCGAGAATGGGCTTATCCAGGTTCCTAAGTGATTTTTTCTTTCCATAAAGGTGTTTGCATTCTTTCGCCTATTCTACGCTCGGATATTGCTTTGCTAAGACCAACACCAAAGGCGGTCGGCGTAATAAAAATGACTTTTTGAGTAGTCAAACGGTTGGTTAGTCTCCTGTGTTTTTTTCTGTCTCAAGCAGCTAGGCGGAGTCTTGATATAGATACTCCATGCTACTGAATCCATACATTATGTATTATAGTGATTCGAATCGCTATCTTGCCTGAAAAAATTTATTTTCTAGCGTTAAAGCAAAACAAAGAGCAAGAACACATCAACCCTTCAAAT
This sequence comes from Glossina austeni, assembly GCA_000688735.1. Lineage (NCBI taxonomy): Eukaryota > Metazoa > Arthropoda > Insecta > Diptera > Glossinidae > Glossina > Glossina austeni. Next base: position 381,442 of record KK502527.1, on the reverse strand, counting down.
TATTTTTAATATAAAAATTTAATCAGAATTTTTTGTGATTTTTGATAAAAACGCATGAAATCGATAATTGAATCGTAGAATTTTAAATCACTATAAGCTTTTATTGCATTAAAATAATTAACTCTCTCATATAACACCTTATGCAAGTAGCAATTACTTCATTATTAGACGTTACAATAAAACTCAATTAATTGATTGGCAGCAGCATTTGTTACAATTTGTTGGTGTTAGTGCTGCACGAATGGGAAACTACTCAACACAATGTAATTTTCTTAATTATATTATTAACGCAACGTTAGCTGTTGGTTTGAATAAGGAAAAAATCAAAGGAAATAAGAGTGAAGCTGGGGAATGAATTGCGAGATGCTCCGATCAATAAACGCACACCAACAAAAATACTGCTAGAAATAGAGCTTCAGTAATTAGTAGAGCAAATGTGCCCTTTTTTTTACAACTATTTTAATGTTTTTTTCTTTGTAATTTGAAAATAAAATGTAAAGCTGAAGAACGAAAACTTAGATAAAAAGGAACAGTTTGAGGAAAATGCAGAAAAAACGGATGTTCGTCTACTCTTTTTCCAATCATTAATTTGATTAACTTCTTTGCTTTCTTGAAGTTCTCCCAACATTTTGATGCGCTAGCTAAAGAGTTCTGCCCGCAGGTTTTGCTTGAGTATACACTTGCAATCACGCTTTTTGTTACACTTTAGTTTGTTAAAATTCGAAAGTTGGTTAAACGTGTTCATTTACCTGCAATCCTAATAAACATCTAATCGATTTTTTTACACCAAAATGTTTGTTTGTACCGTTAATAGAAAAAAGCAGACCTCATATAAAGCTTTTTAGAGTGTAAAAATAAGATCATGAAACTAGCATTCCATTTGAAACAGTTGTTTCCGTATAGTTCCGTATTGCTCTGAGTCGAATATATTTGCCCAAGTGTTTTACTTTAACTTCTTAACTTGTTGGCAAACTCTTCTTTGCGAACGCAGAGAACGAAAGCAGAGCATTACCATGACATATGGGAAAAAGAGAGACGGAAAAGCGTCGAATAGTGAAGGTTCCAGTAATTTAGAGAACAAATATCCCAAGACAGTCGCAACAGCTCACTAGTAAGGCAGTGAAAATCGATGAAGATGTTTTATTTTCTTCTATTCAAACCTTTAGGTCTAACTCTCCTCAATCATCAATGATTTCTTATTAATGGTTTATAACTAGTCATTGAACGAAATGCATTTTGCAGTGCAAAATGTCCACGTGACTAAGTCTTCAGCGAAAGTCAACCGCTTTGATATATTCTAATTTATTCTAAACTATATAGAAAATCCAAATATTTTCTTTTACTCAAAAGTAAAACAATCTTTCCCGCTGAGATGTTCTTCCCTTTAGCAATTTGCTTCAACGTGCTTCATGAATAATATACATGATGTGCGACATTAAACATTATTCAGTAGTTGCACTTAGTCGTCGTTCACAACGAACTTTCCGAGTTACATGAGTGCTTTAAAAATCAACCTCTTATTTATAATACATATATATATACATACACTATACAATTTGAAGTTCAATTTTTTACTTAAGGACAAATCTTTTCAAAGATGAGGCCATAAAAGCGCAACCAACACGTAATATGTAAAAAATTAAAGACGTTGTTGCGGGCAAGACTCACTGCTAAATGGTTTATATTATCACTTTTGCCATGAAATGTAATACGATAAATGTTGAACCTCGTTCCCACATAAGGCTTGCTTTTCATAAGAACCTAAACGAGGGAAAGGATCCGAAAAGTCAACCAATGTGGACAATATTTTGCACTGTTATTTAATATATCTATTCATTACTTCATTGTAAAGCATTGAACTTTGGATCGTATACAAGTTAACAAGAAATATTAATTCCTTTATGAAACATGGATTTGTGTGAAGATTTCGTTTTTACTACGAATTCGTTTTTAATCGAAATTGCGATCTCTTCGTTGAACATAAACCAAGGTGGATAAATATTGCATAGACAAATGAACAGATAAGTTAAAATGGATTCAAAACATGATTTTAAGCAGATTGCATCAATCTCGAGTAATTCTAAGTTTTAGATAAATCCTATGCATAGAGTTTAGAAATAATTTGACTGTTATTCAAGCTACTGCTTACGCAGCCAACTAAATGAATAGTAATTAATAACCAACGTAATTTACTAAAGCTGTTGAAATTTTCATGTTTAAAGCATTTAAAGCATCAACCCCCACTTTTAGCTTTCCCAAGATTTAAGCTGGTGCTCAACTCGTTGGTTCACTTTCATTTCTTAAACATTTTTTTTTACATTTTACTCTTGCTAAGGGAAAATTACGATACATTTCAAATCGGCCAAATAAAACGAAAGCGCTTGTTTGTTACATGACCATCAAATTGGCTGCTTAAAAAGCCCACGTAACACGTTCTTTTTTATGAAATTTTAAGCATAAGTCCCTTTGGTATTGGCGCTTGCACGGTGTAAGTTTCGGTTGCTCACAAGCTGTCTGCATATTTAGCAAATCAATAAAGTCTACATACAATACAAAAAATTAACGCTTCGCTTATGGGTTGAAGGTCAGAAAACGTATTTCTTAAGAAACATATAATTAAGTAACACTTCAAAATGGTTTTTTGAGTTAAGATAAAGTTATAAACAAACAAGAAAGAAAATTATATTCGATCGTGACCGAACATTTTATACCCATCATCGTTATCCTAAAAGAGACAAAAAAAGTAAAAGAACTAAATTTTCATTCTCCGCAATATGAAGTGAGCGCGACTGATTTTTTTCTATTTTTAAATTAAAAGTTTGTGTCGCATAGGCGTGTCGGCGTTGTAGGCGTTTGAAAAATTTGGTTCATTTCCGAAGTCTCTTGCAAATTTTGCTAACGGGAAAGTGCTTACAATAGACATTACACAGATAAAGAGACAGACGGGCATAATTAAATCAATGTAAAATTTAATTTGATGCCTCCTTCTGGGAGTTGCAAATAGTTTGACAAAATGAATGTACCGTTCATACTTCGGTGATGGATATAAAATTGTACTTTAAGTCAAAAAAAAGCCCAAAAATATTTGTACACACAGCGTCACTAGAAAATTCGAAAAAACGACATCTTTAGTTAACGGTACTTAGTTTTCGTGCTTGTTTACGTACAATTAACAACAATAACTCACTTGGAGTCAGTTTCTTTCTTTCTTCCCCTTAAAATGTGACAAAATATAGAAAAACGCAAACAAATTTCTGAAAAAGTTAACAATGTGATTATAAATCGAAAAAATCGAGCGGTGGAATAGGAAAACGAATTGCCATTAGGCCCACTACTGTTCAAACTGTTATGAAAACTCACAATAACAAAATAAATAATTAAAATCCCACGATTTTCGGAGGTATTCATAGACATGCATCTCCAAGTCATGACAGACCCTCTATTGTGGTTTACATATAATAAATATTGGATTGCCATCGCCCTTGCCGTTGTTGCGGAGTTTTGCAAACGCAAGATGTTTTATTATACGAGCTTCGGCAAAATGCGAAGCGTCGATGTTATTTACTGCATTGGTTTTTTGGCGTTTTGAAGGGATGATACCAGTGTAGCAGCCTTAAAATAAGAAGCTTTTTGATGATCTTTTCTGGGTGGGCGGAAAGATAGGAGAATAAAATTATTTGAGGACGTTATTACGCATACCTTTAAGCACTAAAAAGGAATAAATATTTTAGAAATATATTAAAAAATAGAAGCGCAGGAAAAGCTCCGCGGCAAGCAACGTAAAACTGGTCCCAACATCAAGAGATTTGGATTACTTATCGAAAAAAACGTACGTATATCAAATATGTTCGAAAAATCAAAGTTTTTGGGCATTTAAAATTTCGCCACGCCCACAATTGGGTTTTAAGTATCCCGTGACTATTTAATTTAAGCTAATGGATCGATAGAGCCAAAAAAGCCAAAAAGCATACAACAAAAAATATAAGGTCTGCAAATTTGTTTTAAGTGGATTAAACACGAAAAAGTGCATCGAGGGTTACGGAAATGGTTAAGTTGGCATGAAGTGAAAATGTAATGTGCTATCAAATATAAAAAGAGAAAGATTTCGTCAACAAATTTTAGTCTTAAAAACTGACACTAGTGCTGCTCTTTGCAGTCATGCTTAGCAGAGCAGAGGTTATGCAAACTTAAAAATATGCGGAAACGAGTCGATGGGAATTTCGCCTCAGAACAACGAAGTTTCTACCGCGGAGACATCCCCAAGTTACTCAATAAGAGACGAAAGACCAGAGATATTTATGGTGCATATTCCAATTATTAAGTTTTGTGAGATGAAAAGTTACAGAATTTTTTTGTACACCATAAACAATGCTAAACTTTAAATAATTTGTAACTATACGATGTGTGCGGTTGGTCTCTTATACTGGCATTTTTGGTGCAAACCAATTCAGATTGAACTTACGCCAAACGATACTTTCCCAGCACATCTGCAGATCAATGTTTGAATAGTTACATAATGCTTCTTGCTGACCGTCATTTTAAATTTATGTGTTGTCGCTAAGACTAGAAGCTACTGACGACTTACTAACAAATTTTATTATTTTTACTTTGAATTATTATTTATTGTCACGATGTGTGTATATATATATATTGTTTCGAAAATCCCAAATCCAGTTAATGCTAACTAATTGATTTTTCTCAAGTAGTAAATTCCTTAGTGCACACACGCGGCGTGCCATGCAGCTGCCGGCCGAGGAAAATGATTAGCAGAAAAGCATGAAGTTAAGTGATTGTAACATGCTTGTAAAAACGTATATAAGTAGACTATTTGCGGAAGGCAGTTTAGTCGTACGAGAACATTTGAGTCGGACAAGAACATTTGAATCGAAAAAGAATATTAAAGTTGAGAAGTCGAGAGTATTGCCAACGTAAAATGTAAATAATCCTAGCCTTAAAGAGTAGATTGTAAATAAAGAAACTTGGAGTTAAAAGAATTCTGAGGTGCATTTATCTTGAAAATAATATCCATGATTTAGTAATACGGACGGTATTGAGGTTAGCGGAAATTTGTAACAATATTTTATGTGGAATGCTCTTTAATGAAACAAAAATTTATTCCACATTTAAGGTTTTTATTATGTTTTAAACTTAAAGGTGGGATGCAATTGCAAATGCGAGCGAAATTTTTTATAATCAAATTTTATATTTGTAAATTCCAAAATTTGAAATGCGCTCTTCTCGAAAAACACTTTTTCAAAACAGCAAGCAGCATAAATTCAAATATCTTTTTTGGAGTTTTTTTCAAGCGCGGTTGTTCGCGACAACTTAATTTAAACATGATCTGTTAAAAAAATATTGTGCTTCTTTTCATCGAAAGTTGAACGATATTGAAAGTTTCCATTGAAAGACTTGATAAGCACATAAAAATCAATATTTTTAAAAACCTTTATATATTTCACTAGACACGTAGATTAAGCCATTTTTTTTCAGTCACAAATTTGCACCTGCGGTACTACTTTTCGTATAACCCCGTCAATCGAAGATTCCTAAGGTAGTAATAATTTTCAAAAATAGTTTTTGCTTATTACGTCAATATTCGCTAACTTCGATAACTTCGTCGAATATTGCTATACTATCATCTATTCTCCCATCCAAAACAAAGACAAAAAAAACCGTAAAAACCCCTTTTTTAGCTTTTATTGTGACGTAACCCATTCATGAGTCGTTGAAATAAGAAAAGAAAAGGCTGTCAAAAGAAATCAATTGGCTAATATCTCTTGAGAATTCCTATCGTTCTACAACAAAACCAAACAACAAAATATATCGCATATATCCTAAAATGAATGTAGTACACACCGAGATTAATTTCTTCTTAAAAATACCAACGGCATGAGTATCAAATAAAAGAACTTGAAGAGTAGAATACGAAAAGCGTAATGGTGGATATGCGGAATTCGGCCCCCACCGCATATAACTTTCTTACTAGTTTTTTTTGCAAATTTTAACTTCTAATATATCTTTTATTTAAAAAAATGAAAAGCCGAAAAATATATTTTGCCACAGCCCCTTTAACGTAACTATACGTAGGAGCTTGGGGCGTTTAATGCTTTAATGTATTATATTGAAAATTCGTTCATTGCTAAACCCGCCAACTTTTTGTGCCTAGCCACATAAAAGCGGCTAGGACAAAATTTACTCTCCACCTTTCAGTTCACTCAAATAAAGGCTTATTTTAAAAATATATTTTTAAATAATTTATTTTCTACTTCCATTTAGCAAGATCTTTTATTTGATACCCACTTTAAGGGTATAATTAAGAAAGGGATGATTGACGTTTGCCGTCTTAAATATACAGCAAAATTAATTGGCAGCACTATGATTGCATTACCATCGGAAATTTCAGCATGACCTGAGACATCATCATCGAGACCTTGGACGCTAATACAAAAGCAAGTTAAATGAAAGCTTATAAAGGATCAAATAACAAACAAGTAAAAAAATTACATTCGGTCGTGACCCAATCTTTTAATACTCATGCTTGGGTGCATTTTCACTCCGAAACTGGCCAAACAATTATATAGTTTATGAGGTTTCTGAATCTTGCTTCGGTGCGTTAAACACAATAAAATTAAATAGGCGCAGCAGATTTTTTCCATTTTTGCAGATCGTCCATGGTCGAAGTTTTGGAGATTTATCTGCTATATTTTATGAATAATGAGCAAAAAAACTATTTTTTATTCCTTTTAAAGAACAGAGGTGTCCTCAGTTTACATAGCACTGTAGGCGTGTCTTTCGATCCATTTGGCCCATTTTCAACACCCAGCTGGATACAAGAACCCCAACGATAGCTGCAATTTTGCGGGCAGTAGGATGCTAATCAAGAATATATACACTTTGTAGGGTCTCTGAAGCCTCCTTCTAAGCGTTGCAAACGTTTTGACGAATGAATTAAATAATATTGTTACAAATTTCCGCTAATCTCGATGCGGTCCGTATCATTAGATCGTGGATATTATTTTCAAGAGAAATGCACTTCAGAATTCCTTTAACTCCAAGTTTCTTTGTTTACAATCTACTCTTTAAGGCTAGGATTATTTACATTTTACTTTGGCAATACTCTCGACTTCTCAACTTTAATATTCTTTTTCGATTCAAATGTTCTCGTACGACTAAACTGCCTTCCGCAAATAGTCTACTTATATACATTTTTACAAGCATGTTACAATCACCTAACTTCATAGCTTCATTTTTAATCCGTTAACCTTCTTTTTTGCTAATCATTTTCCTCGGCTGGGTTTTTCCCTGTCTGTTTTTCTGCTAATCTTTATCGTCGGCCGGCAGCTGCATGAAACGCCGCGAATATGCGCTATGGAGTTTGTTACTTACGAAAATCAATTAGTTAGCATTAACTGGATTTGGGATTTTCGTAACAATATATATTTTTTTATCCTATATCTATTACTATGTTTACACAAACCTCAGAAGGACGTGGATAGAGACAACTTTAATATATCAATTGATTATATGAACAAAATTTTTTTGATTTTTACATTTCTGAATATAAAACTCTTGAAAGGAAAGGAAGCTTTTTTGGAACATCCCCCCATATAAGCCTTCTTATAAAGACTAGAATATTTCATTTTTAATATCTTATAATGAAAACTAATTCAAAATTATAATTTTTTTGTATATTTAACTTTTACATGGTAAATTCTGATCACATAGAACTATTTTTCGTACTCCCATCCACGCAAAGGTCTTCGTGAGAAACAAGTCTCTTCACGTCCAAAGTAATTGAAAGACTACACCATGCGACTTATACACTGCGACTATACTACTGCGATACATAATGGCCAGTTTTGTCCGACTATCACATTTTAACGCAATTTATTTCTTACGTTATTACGAATTTATTTAAAATATCACGTATTGTCTTTCAGTCTCACTTAAAATTTGCTTTCCTGAGAACAGTTACATGAAAACGGGGCCAAAGGGCGTAGACAAAATTAAATACTATTTACCTTTCCATCACAAACTGTTTTATTCTTCAACTGTTTCTTTCATCAAACACAGAAAATTACGTATTGTTTCTATATGAATACTTACTACTACTACTACTACTACTACTACTACTACTCCTATAAAAGGAAAAAAGTCTATGTAATCCGAACTTGCAACAGCAAATTTATATTTTTATAAGAAGACTGCAAAGGTGAAGATTTAATAAATAGTCCCATGCCATAAAAATTTTTACATTCATTTATTGTGTCGACATGTTCACGGATTTTTTCCAAAAGATATTAAAAGCCCTTTTCAAGCCAACGCCAGTCAGTGTACCAAATTTCATGGATATACCTCTATGTAGGTTGAAGGTAGGCTGAAGGAAGCCAAAAATACAAGGACAAAAGTCATCTAAATCAACGGCCGATTTCGAAATTTCTGAGTAGATTGACATAAGAGAAATGCTTCAACTCAACTTTTCTACGCAAAAGCTCAACTCCCGCGTTCTCCAGAATTTTTCTATCTAGCGCATCACTTAGTACTTTTCCGGCCTGACACATATATGGCAACACAGTTCACTAACTCATACGAATTCTACGTAGTACCAATTTTCAAACGATGCGTGGCAACATTTCATGACATGTAGGAGATTTCTGTCGGTTGCTCTAGTGTTACGTATAATAACGGAAGTCCGTTAATCAAGATTTCTTTCCATAATTCACTGCTCACATAGTAGCGTTATTTAAAGAGAGAATAATAAAAAGAGAACAAAGTCCAAAGTCTGTATAGCGTAAGGCTTTACATAAGCCAATGACATGCTTCTTTTTTTTGATTACCGGGCCAAGAGACAATACGGACGAGGCTGATCAAAAGACTCGGCAATGAGAAGTAAAGCGGAACTCTGATACAGAATCTCGATTAAATCAAGTGCGTTTGAACGGAGAAATTAATTAATTTTTTTTGAGTTAAAAAAAAGCAAAGTTTTTGATTATCAAAAAACGTCGTTGGCAAGATGCTGGAGAGTTGGTTGAAGGTCTCTGAAAGTAAGCCAAAGGCATACATACGGAATTTTTTTTAACGATCGGCCGTGTAATTTGTAAAACGGAAATTATGTGCACCTATATAAGAAAGAAAAAGAGAAAAGAAAAAATATAAAATTTGATGAGCATATACGCGCGTATACAAATAATAACCTAAAACTGTAAATACCTTACCAAAGCTTTTAAACGTTTTATGAATTTTTGGTCATTTACTGTAATTTTGTACTAAATTTATACACAAAAGTTATAAGAAGCGATTACCGATAGAAAGATATGAACGTCAAGAAATCGTCTTTAGTGATAGTTTCGAAAAGAACAACTCAAAGAAAAAAAGAAGTGAACAGTCTGAAATGCATTTTTTTTGTTGCGCGTCGAAAGGAATAAAGGTGCAGCAATCCAGCAAAGAAAACGAAATGTCAGGAAGGGAAGCAAGAACAACATCACACAAAGTAAGAAATGTGTCGAGACCAGGTATTTATTAAACAAAATTAAACGAAAACTTAAAAAAAAAAGTATAAATAAATAAAAAGAAACGTATATTATTGGTGTCGAGACCAGGTATTTATTAAACAAAATTAAACGAAAACTTAAAAAAAAAAGTATAAATAAATAAAAAGAAACGTATATTATTTTATTCTAGACTTGAGAAATAAGAAACAAGAAAAGAAAAAATAAATACGTAATAATAAAAAAAAAAAAATTGATGTCATTATGAAATCTATAAAGTAGAAGAATAGGAGGTTTCGTAGGGATGAGGTAAGTGAGCGTGTGTGTGTGTGCGGATGTACGCACGGACGGTGACTTAGCGGACCGATAAATGCGTAGGCAAAGACTAACGGACAGGAGGACAAGCCACGCCATGAGTAATCCCGATAGGTTGAAATTAGTTATAATTAATTGTTGTAAATGTAGCTGGACTAACCAGGCGGCACAAAGCATAGCCACATCTCTATATATCTATATTACAATTTTAATTTCAAAAATAAGCAATGAGGCTCCTTTGGCATATAAGGGTTTACAGTTCATGCGGTAGTATACACAATATGCGGTAGTATACACAAAATAGACCCACGTGGTTCAAATTCGATAAAGTAAATTTCTTTGTCAATTTTCTATTATCACCGAACTTTAACCAAGAAATATCGGAAAGTGGACCTTTTTACCATATAAAGCGAAGGGGTTCAAAAGATGCCACAGACGGTCCGAACTTTTCATACCAATTTAGAATGCCGATATACAATTTCTTAGACACTTTTTTCGAGGAATTTTGAATTGCAATTTTTTCCATTTCAAAATAGGACGTTATATAGCGAGCGGCCGAGTGGAGCGATGCGAACCATTTTCAATAGCCAAGTTTCATTGACATATCTCAAAAAATGCGACCTGCAGCTTGAACACAAAAATACATGGACAGACATTAGGCAGACAGGTGGGCGGACAGACAAGCTAGATCGAGGAAGAATATTTTCCGGTATAATAAAAGGTGGATCCATATTAAGCGCATCTGGGTGTTTCATACGTCCGTACTATCTTAATATATTCTGTACCAAAAGTGGTGTAGGGTATATAGAATGCACAACATCGTTTTCGAAAATCGAAAAGTGACGTTGTGTGAGATAGATGACACCCTAAAGATATCAAAAGGCAGTCCGTCCAACATTTTAGATGAATATTTACGCATGAGAAACCAAAAATTGCAATGTGTTAGAACCGTTTAGGGAAAGTAAAAACGATTTATTCAAGCGATATATGAGAATGTATAAACATGGAAAACTCACTACATTCCCAAATGAAGTCGGCAGAGAGCCGAGTTGGCAGCACCCGGCGAAAGCAGGCTAAAACGGCTAACAAGACAAAAGTCGGCTGGGAAGATGGTGGCGTCCGTATTTTGGGATGCGCACGGTATTACGTTCATCGAGTGTCTTGAAAAGGGGAAAAAAACGATAATGAATTTTATGTAAAATTATAAGTCATTCGGCAAAATTGTAAAAAAAAAACGAGAGAAAGAGAATGCTCGCCGCGGACGTTACATATACGAACAACTAGGCGGGCATTAATGCTTAAATCGGTTCAGAATGTGACGCTTATTAAAAATGTATATTCACCCTCCCTTTTGGGGATGCAAATGTCATAAGAAAATGGGTATACTCCCTTTTTAACAATGGACAAAAGAAGGAAAATTTTCTCCTTTTATTCTAAAGAATCAAATATCTAACTTATTTTTGAAGAAACTTGTAAAACATTCTTTAATTAATTAAAAAATCTTATCCGTCTGAGTGCCACTGTGGATAAATGTTATCAATCAACAACTCAATGATCTTGGGTTCAAATGTCATGAGCGGTCGAGTTTTGAATAAAGCCCGTAGCCTTAGATGCTAGTACTTTAAGACCAATCTTACCCATAAATAAAGTACAATAAATTACATCCGTCATTTCGCTATTTATTAAGAAAACGTAAAGAGCAATTCTGAAAAATGTGAAAAACCGTAAAAAAGGGAACTGACGATGTGTAAAGTTACTAAAAGACGAATGAAAAATGTGTTGGGTCGCTTCAAAACTTCAATGCAAAAGCGGTCTAAATTCACAAAACAAAAACAAAAAAAAAGCTTTTCAACTCATAAAATTCTTCATATCCAAAAGTAGTTGCTCAAGCGAATGCAACTTTCTTACTTGTTTTGTTTAAATAGTTTGCGTAATAACCTCAAACAATCTTTAAAAGAACAGGAAACTTAATAAAAATTGTGAAAATGTTTTGAAAACTTTACTAGACTGCAATGTAAAATTTTGTATTTACATAATGGAATTATAAACGTAAATCAAAGTAAAGACGGATGTCCCTCTTAAGGAAATGCCAACTACCATGAACAGTGAAATCGTTACAAATATTGCTAAAAAACGATAAAACTGAACTGCTAAAAAATAAAATAACATTGTTATTAACCACGAAATGTTTGCTTGAAGATTTTTAATATAAGAAATATTTGCTGAGACCAACCACAAAACAAAACGCAGCCGGAACCGACTTTTGGTTTTACAATGAAAGTTCTGCCTTGCTGGACCTTAGTTTATACTAAGTAGCATTAAAATTTTGTTTGTATGACAAAGTATAGAAAAATATTATTTTGACTGTAGACTAACTCCCTCTGCTGTCCATTGTCATCCGTTAGGAAAAGATTACATTTTTTCAAAAGTACATGCTACATCGGCACTGTTTCCCGTGATTGGAATATAGCCCCTTTAACATATACGACGTAGATGATACCCTGAAAACTTAACCCATCCGTGCATTGAAAAATTTAACTTTTTTCAAAAAAGTGGAAGCACTAAGGATCGCCTTTGTTACTATCGATAGGAAACCTGAGAAAAGAAGGACTTAAGTCAATAGTTTTCCATGTCCAAAACTCACTTACTGTTCCAATTTTGCGTCGTCCCTTCGAGATAAACTGGGGCCAACAAGTGATAGTTCAGCGTTATTAAAAATATTCAGCAGCATTCTAAAGATAATGAAGTTTTGATCACTTTTTCGAACAAAACGATCTTCTACGAAGAGATTTGAATAATCAACAAGACTGCCGTCTTTACGCTTGGGAAACGAGACCCATTTTGTATGGATTTTGAGGCGGAGACGACGACGGACCGTCTTTCTTCAAAAATGCGGCTGCTGATGCAAGAACAGGTACTAGTGCTTGTAATCGCGGGACAATAGTCAAATTTTTTATGCTCAAAGTGTCATGCAGCCTGCGAAAAACTTTGATTACCGCATGATCCGTTTCTTGATTACAAAATTTTCCATTTCGATGATCAGATCATACAGCTTAACGCCTTCGGTTTTTGAAGCCTAAGATTTATACCCACATCTCGACAACTAACCACTCCTTAGAGGAGGAAATTTAGCGATGTATCGACGAAACTCATTCACATTCATACGTAAAGGTCAATGCAAATTACGCCAAAAGAGTAAGCATGTGCGGTAGGCCACTTTTTTGTAAAGTGATAGCTCCTTCGGGATTGTTAGTATAATTTGGTTCACGATGCCACGGAAACTTTTACAATATGTGAAAATAAATTTCCAAAATCCATTTTCCATCGCTGCTGTTTTGAGCAATTACGGACAATGTTCATTTAATTTTATAATTTAAGAGTACATGTATTTATATACATATAAGCAAGCCACTATCACAACAGGCGACATTTCACTTATGTAAATTGCAAAAACGTAGAATATTTTCCCTTTCAACATTCTTGCAAAATTGTTTTGATTGACTTAATGCAGTTAATCTCGACAAACATAAGAAAAAATATACGTAAATATATCGAAGTCCTGATACCCTATCGAGTACAGTCTCAGACATAAAAATTAAGGATAGCATTAGCATTTAGGTTAAGTTAATATAAAATAGTTCTTGAAGTAATCATTTTAATCGCAGAAATAATATCAATAAACATAAAATGTGACATAATTACAATCACATGTGATCCAATCATTTATACCCACTACCTTCAAACAAACAAAAGAAAAAAAAATGTTAAGAGGAAATTGAAATTTCGTTGCCCTATAATATGCCATACCAACATATAGATTTTGTATGCGAAAACTCCTAGGATATACGGGGGCATTTTTATCGTTGTAATTTTTGAATAGTACACAAAATAATCCAATTATATTGGATTTTCGAACGGATATGTACTCCACTTATGTTCGTGTCATTTGACCAATGCAAGAACTCTCAAGGTTTTTGACAAATTGGAATTAGTTCGCCGCATCCTAATTTTTTCAACCGAAACACATGCGGTTGGGTACATGGATGGGCATACTTATGTCGACCCGAAATTTAGTACTGACCGACACTGTGTGCCCCCCATAGATCCTCTAAGACCTTCGCCTGGTCATTACAAACGTTTTCAAATTATGAGTGTATATCCAACTTCTGGTTGTAAAAGAGGTTGTATTGAGAACCATAATTCTGAGAACAATTCCCAGAAAATTTACAAGGCTGCCTTTCTTCTGTAAGATTTACGTTGCATAAAGAAGTCTTCGTTGACCATTCTTTCTTTAAAAATAAATGCGAAGCGTGCCTTGTTGTCAATGTTGATTATTATACACCAGTGAATCCTAACTATTGTTTTCTATTTGTTTCTATGTTAACTATTTGTTTTCAACCCAACAAATCTGGCTTTTTCTTCTATTTAAAACGAGAATATATTTCAGTATTAATGATAGCATACCACAGGATAGAATATAACATCAACTGCGTTTATGGCTATGTCAATAGCAAATATCGTATTCATTTGTAAAACTCCACTCAGGGCTCACGTTTTCCAAAGTACTTTTGGCTTTTAGGAGAACAAAAATGGCTGTAGGTAGCAAAAGAGAGTTTTGTGAGCCAATTTAATGCTTTTTATTTTCTCAACCATTTATGGTGCAAGGTTATATTAAGTTGTAGCGGATTCACGCATCACATGGAAAGATTTGCAATTAGCTCACTTTTTATTCTGATTCGATTGGTATATGAACTGTACGATTCCACTTAAGCAAGTCTAGTCAACTGCTCGTCTGTCTTATGTAATTTTCGAAGCAACTCGTCGAAGGTGGGCAGGCTGGCATGCTTTGACTTAAGGGAATAGATTGAATGGGAAGTCGTTGAATGAAAAAAACTTGCATATTTTCAAAATTTCTCGACTAAAGTTTTTGAATAATAGAATTTCACACTGATGTGAAAAATTTGGTTCAGATGGGACTATTTTTAGACCCCCTCTTCTACCCTCCCCTTGTATAACCGTTCGAAAAGAGTCTTCTTTTCGGGGTATACCCCGTTGATCTACATTTCCGACAACGATCATCGCGCAAAATAAACCGTAATCTTTATCGAAGAAAAACCAATTTTTATCACTCTTTTCTAATTATAGAAATGATTTACATATGGAAAATTTTCGAAGTAGCGAACAGGACGAAAAGAAAAAATTTAACGACAAATTTGGCTTATGCAATTTATAGTACGCAATGAATGATTTGAAGGTTTAGTTGATAACCTATGTGCGAAATGTATGAGTAAAGTTTATTTCAGTTTTCTCTTAAAAGCGCGCTAAAAGGTGGTATCTTCCATTAATCGTATTTAGCACAAATATTTACCACCTACCACTACCTATTGTAAAAATTATTACAAAATTTTTTTAAACTTTAGCAAAATGGAATTCGTTTTTGACTCACCTTTAACATCATAGTTTAGCACTTCTGCTTAATTCTCTCAATGCCACAAATTTCTATCCGAAGAAAAGGTCATAAATACCAGCGAAAGCAAACACAGCCTCGTTTTATAACATAACCACCTGTTTTCAAAATGTATGCCTTTCTTTAAAGAAATTGAAAAATTTTTAATGGCAATAGGAAAGTGATGATTCAATGAGAAGGTACTCGAGGTCTCATCAGACTTGCAGTGTGCTTCCAACGAACCCTGAAGATTTTACCAAATTAAAAACTGGTTTACGCCTTTGCTAAAAACCATAACTTTGCGTCTTTGCTTCGCGAAGTAAACGAAACCCTGCAAAATAATTAGAAATAATAAATAATTGCAGAAAACATACATACATAGAAACCATAGACTTGTGAAGGCAAAGCCAAAAGCCTAGGTTATTGCTACCAACTGTAATGCAGTGCGCGTTTCTGTATAGCTACTGTAATACATTCTAAGAAAAATTGTCGAAGAAAAGGTAACGACATAATATCTTCTTTTATATCGTCTTAAAGGGTGTTAAAAATTATCGCAAAAAGATAATCTCATTGGATTCATGGATTCATTATGGTCAAAACTCCATTTCTTTGCCGTTTAAATAGAACTTTTAATAAGTTGAACAAAATTTTAAGGATTTATGTTATATTTTGTGGATTGTAATTGTTCGTCAACTGTTGAATACGTAATGAAGAACGAATACACATTTTTCTCAGTTCATTTTTGTTGAATTTTTCTGCTCTGTGACGTTGTCATTGCTGATCAATGATCAAATATATCTTAGTAAGGATAGGAAGGAATAGGAAGATAGCCCATCTTTTAAGAGAGACAAACACGTGGGTAACGCATGTTGAACTAACTTCCCGACAGTAAAAATTTTTCTACCAACAGAAAAAGAAGAAACTTGCTCATCTTAATGATATCTAAAATTTCTTTATGTAAGACTTTATAATCGTTTAATAATAAATAACCTTGAACCGATCCTGATTATGTATTACAATTTAAAACAAGCAAGATAAAGACAAAACGAAAGCAAAAGGCATATCACGGTATAATACGAAAGTAAGCAAGAAATTTAAAAGAATTCTTATTGAATTACATAAACGAAGTGTTCCATGAATATAAATACAAAATTATTAAATTGTAACACAACGCTTTACAAATGGTTTAGGTAACATGTAATACCTTTAGTGGAGACTATGAAGACATAGTTACTTGAATTTATTTTTATTAAGTCAAACGTTTTTATGTTATGTTGC
This sequence comes from Glossina austeni, assembly GCA_000688735.1. Classification (NCBI taxonomy): domain Eukaryota; kingdom Metazoa; phylum Arthropoda; class Insecta; order Diptera; family Glossinidae; genus Glossina; species Glossina austeni. The sequence goes on along the minus strand of KK502527.1, from coordinate 364,915 downwards.
TTCTGGTTTTGTTTTTCTTCGCAACTTTAATAAGTGTAGAGAGAAAAAAAAAGTATATGAAACACCAAAGCAAACACTACAAGGCAAACGCAAGAAACTTTTACTTGTCTTGTGAAGTTTTCCATAAATAAGTAACATAAAGTTTGGCCAAGGAAATCGTAACAGCAAACAGGACTAAAGCAAGGAAGGAAGAAGCTGCATTCATCTTTTCTAACTAATGTTTACACGTGGGAATCTCGAACTACGTGCGTTTTAAGCAAAGGCATTCATTTAAATTTGTAAAAACTAAGTAAATCAGCTGATAATCCTTTTTTAATATACACATGCTATGTTTGAATTGCGCCCCACCGGCAGCACAATCATCTTATATAATGTTTTCGTACGATTTGCAGCACTTTCTGAGTAATCTCTCAAGCTGCCAATCATATTTAGAGACATCGCATTATTATTTTCTATACTTGTGTCACTGAGGTGTAGCGCTTGTGTTAGATTGATTATTGATGAAAAGGGATTGGATCGGCCAAGTTTTAGAGCCACTCCTTTAACAACGAACGCACCGTTTTCAAACAATCAAATGACCAATTTTTAATATTTCTCATCCTTTCTGAGAAAAATACGTAATTTTTAGCATTTGCCTAGCTATCGAACATACAAGTTTTCTGCGGAAAATTTCAACAATAATTCTATGGGCGATGTTGTAGTACCTCTATAAAAATGGAAAAAATCCACCGTTTCTACTTAATTTTATTGTGTCATAATTTCATTTTTTTTCAAAACTTTTATAAAGCACTGAAGCAAGGTTCAGAAACGCCAAGTATATGAATATTTGGTCAGTTTCAAATTTGGAATAAACCAAAACATGTCCGTCAGTCCATTTATCCGTCTGCCCAACAGTGTAAAATCAGTGGTAAACATACTTCTGTTAACGAAAATGAAGATAACGCCCATAAATTGCAAAGAACTTCGAAATGACTTCAACTTTTTCAATTACAGCGCCCACACACCTACACGGCAAAAACTGTTAATTTGCAAATAGAACAAATGAACCGTGCCCACGCCGTAATATAGAGCATGAAAATTTATTTCTTTCACTTTTCTTCTCTTATTTAGGATAAGGGTGACCAGTATAAAAGATTCGTTCGCGACCGTATATAATTTTCTTACTTATTTTTTTTAACGTTTTTTGTTTTTTTTTTTGCAGCTGCAAGATGGGTACTTTACCCTTTGGTCTCCGCCAGAGACTTTCCACTGAACAATTGTGAGTTCGTTTTGGAAATTTATTCAGTTTCTTGGTTTACCATAAATATACTTCAAAAACGTTTTAATTTGAAAATTTGGTAGCTTTAGTCTTTCGGTTGATTGCGTCTATGACAGCACCATATATATGCAGAGTTTAAGAAAAATGTAATATATAATGTTGTTGTGAGATTTTTGTCAATTATAGTTTGTTTAAATACTTTTTCTGAACTTCAGCTAATGGAAAATTTGAAGATACATAAAAACTTTCCATGTGCATGTGCTTTCTTCATTTTTAAATTCGTCAAACGAGGGATGTAGCTGAGCAAGATACGCGATTTCAGTTGCAACATCCTGAAAGACTTATCAATGACACTATTCTCAGTTGACGCTTAAAGATCAATTTTAGCAAGGCCCATGACACCACCACATCAATGCCCCTGGTATGTAAAAACCGTAACTCGGATCCTACGGCCGGCGTGGATAAAATATTTAATATTTTAAGGCTGAGGAAGCACATACTCAATTGCCACCTCATTAAGATATATTAGTTTGTACGCTAATGTGCTAGAATCGGTTGGTATGAGAATGCAAAATTTAGTCGTTGTAAAAACCAGTCAGCTCAGGCTATTTAAAAGAGTGCAAAAGTACTTCAAGCCCCGTGCCATTTGCACTGCTAATATGCAGTCAAAACTAGAGTATAATTTAGGCCGGGGCTTCTAAATAAAAGAACTACGCTTTGAATGAAATGCTCATTGGCAACTGCATTGTGTAGTCATTGAATGGCAATAAACAAAAACATCCGACTAATAGATGAGAGAACATTCAATACAAGCCTCAAGTACGATTTTTTTCTTACCTTATCAATTAATAAATAATTCGCTCAACTGTTAAGAATTATTCGAGCTTAACGCATAAATTTGTGTAGATTGATAGAAAATGAACCATTGATTTGCAACAAAATATTTGAACACACTCATGAATATATACAAATGTACAAACCATATATGAGAACGGGAAGAGAGAGAAAAAGAAGAGTGTACGCATTTACATAAGTAATATAAAATTATGAAAATAAATATTTGAATTGTAAAATCTTTAAAATTAATTTATAATTGTTACGATGGAAATGAAATCGCAATTAAAAAAAGTATGGAAAATATCAAATATAGAAACGTTGAAACAAACGAAATGAATTAATCAATGTTGAATATGCAAATGAAACTGCAAACCGATGAATGTAACGAACGAAGCAACACGACGAAGAGGAGAAATGAAAAGATAAGAGGGACTTCAGTTTGCGGTTTTGCGGTAAAAGATTGAATGAAAATCAAGTTGGCACCAAATTTAAATTTGACATAATTTACTATCGGTCGTGCTTACGTAGAGATCTGCAAGCTAAACGAGGAAAAAGTCAGCAAAATTTTTAGCTTGATTCTATGCTTGAAACAAAAAAAAAGAAAATAAGAAAATAGTGTCAGGGTTGCATGATTTAAGCTTAGATACACATTCATATATAATGATAGATGATGCTCTTTATACACATGTAAATGTGTTTATCTTGTGCGTCTGTGCATGCGTACACATGTTTGAATAACTGTCAAACTAAAGTTAAATGACTATAGATAAATGACTAATTCAGTAATCAAACACGTGAAAGCTATGCAAATGAAAGATGAGATTGAAGAAGGTATTAAATTTAAAATCTTTTCAATCAGAAAAATAAGCAGAAGAAACACATAATGTGATTTATACGTAACGGTTATCCATGTAGATGAACCATAAAGAGAAATGAAAGAAGCCTTTGGTTCGAATTTTAGTTATTCTCTCCACTAGCTTATGTCGAAACAAAAAAAAACCTTTCAAAATACTTACATAAGAGGGATTATTTCACTGTCAACGTTTAAAAATTTTAGATTGAAGTATTTGAAGTGAATTATTTTCGTATCAATTCAACTACGGACATTCACAATAGATTCTAGTGAGAACTTCGTCACAATAACCACCATAATCGTTCTGGTCTTTATCTGTTGAAATTATTCGAACTGAATATTATAATATGTCTGCAACTATAGGATCCAAAATTCTGATGATTAAAGAAAATATTGCAACTAGACATAGCAGAGTACACGTTTAATAAATTGAGGAGATGTTAGAACTACGCCCAGTACGATAACGAGCATATAGATGCATTGAAAAAGAAATTCGATGAAATGCGCCGCTATTCTCCATCTTCTTATCGCCCTAGTCAACCTACTTTGGCGACTCCTGCAAACACTTTCACAATGGAAAAGTTTTTATTATCTGCCTCACAGAAATTGGTAGTGGTAGTAGTGGAAAACTGAAGTGCTAGTACTAATTTTAAAAGAGCATAAATATTCAGTAAAATAATATGGAACATGTATAGGTGTACTCGAATCGCGCATTATTATTAGAAATGCATTGAATTTTTTATCGCTCTCGGCCAGTTAGTTGTAGCCAAAAAGTAGGTAAATGCATAACAAATTCCAAGAAGAAGCGGAAATTTCCATCCAAAATGCTGCGCCATTCGCGCAGACAGTAAGTCATCTATTGAAGTCCGTGTTAATTGGAAAGAGCAATGTCTACTGATACAACCGGGAAGGGTAGCGCCTTTCAGGCTAGAACTGCTAATATTTCCTAAGCAAGTTTCGCTATATAAGACTGAATTTCTTCATAACGAAAACTCACCACTTTTGGTATACTATGCATATTTTTTGTTTCACTTGCATCAGGTTGAATCGGGAACGCTCCTTATCGATGATTTCATTGGGCTGGAGCAAACTATAATGCATCACGCCCTGCTGATAGCTTCAAATAAGACCGACATTGAATCAGCTTTATCATCGATCTTAATGGTTCGCCACCATATCCATCCACGTCATAGTTATTTGCGTGTTGGATATTATCAGGCGTCCAGTGTTCATCACTCATAAGGATTCAAAAGCGTAATGTTTAATACTACATACGACTTAAATTCTCTTTTAGAAAATGGAACGAATTCGTCCCTCTGGCGTTCAGAAAATTTAAATTTTCATTACACTCTTTGCATCAAGCGAATATTTATAGGAGAAGACAATGCTTTTTAAGCAAAATTGCAATAGTAGGACCATTATAGATGTACTTGTAAGCACGCCAAGGACCTTAGCATCAATTCCGATAAATCTGACTATAAAAAGCCATTAATCGTTTAGGTTCCACATTTGGTTTAAGCAAACGTGGAACATTTATTGAATTGTATGACAAAATACAACAAATTTTAATTTATCCTGACGCGATTTGCAATATATAATGAATAATATGCAAGAGCCGCACGCACAAGCGGACTCACAAAACGGCTGTCAGTACTCTGCTTCGATTATTAAAAACGTTGAAGAGAGAGAACAATGGATATAACATAACACTGGATAACACTCATAACTCATAAGTTTTACGCAACGTTACAAATGTATTGTGTTTTTAATTTTTTGCAACTGTTTAGAATTTTCATGCAAACATTTTTTTTATGCTCTGTGCTTTCCATATAGCACACACTTATCATTTGCTATCTCCTGGCTTCATTGACTCGCTCAACAAGAGATTAAATCTTAGCGCCCTGTCCGTATTTGAGTAATATGCGTTGTCGTTACGTGACAATACATTGCGAAGGTTAAGCAAAAACATGATCATTTAGCATTGCAGATGTCATAATTGTATAATATATATACTTTTTATAATATTTATGTATAGTTTTTTACAAGACTAATTTTGTCTTCAAAGGCAAAAAAGTTGGAAGCATTTCTAAGTGTGGAATAGTCGACTTAGCACTTGTTTTAAGCTACCTAAAATATTTTACCTAGCAACAAGTGACAGTTAAATTGATGTTGGGCAGCTACTTAAAGAACATGGTGAACATTCACTGGACATCTTCAGTCTAAGCTAGGATAACGAAACTTTCGATAGAAAAAAGAGAAAGAAATGTCAAGAGAAAAAGCAAAAGAAAGAAAGAAACACACATTGACAATATATTGTACTTACGAGAAGTCTTAAATCATACATCGACATGGTGTTTCATTGTTCACATTATTATGAATAATATTATTACAGAAATCCCAAATCCAGTTCAGCTAACTCCCATTTTTCCCAAGTAATAAATTCCATAGAGAGGAAAAACCCAAGATGCCGATTAGCGGAAAAGCAGGTTAACGGATTAAAAATGAAGCCATGAAGTTAGGTAATAATAACGTGCTTGTAAAAATGTTTATAAATGGACTATTTGAAGAAGGCAGAGTTAGTCGGACAAGAACATTTGAGTCGAAAAAGAATGTTAAAGTTGAGATGTCGAGAGTATTACCAAACTAAAACGTAAATAATCCTGGCCTTAGAGGAATAGATTGTAAATAAAGAAACTTGAAGTTAAAAGAATTTGGAAGTGTTACACGGACCGTATCGAGAAAAGCGAAGTTCGTAACAATATTATGGTCATTTTCGGCCGAGCCGCACTCAAAAACCAAATATCCACATCTGGAACGCGAAACACTCCCTGATATTTTTTTTTACAGGTGATGCATTTCATGACCGAAAAGTAATACGTCTTCTCAATTGTGCTTTCCATCGTACCTTTTGGATAAAACGCTTTTATAACTACAACCGAATTCAGTTCAGAAACGCTGGACAAGACTGTATAAGAAACGAGTGTAAAAATATTTATAACCGTATTTTGGCATTACAATTGTGCTAACAGATTGCGTTCGCCTGTCAGCGTTTTTCTCATTTTCCATCAAATTTGGTATTTCGAAGTAATACTCATAATAGAACGCTCCTTCGTCCATTATTTTATGTGATCAAATAAGTGTTTTTTTTTCAACGTCACAATGTCTATGCTTCTTTTCAGATCCCAAGCAATTTGGCATTCGGTAAAATGCAAAGTTGTGCGGCCTATAGAAATGGTTTAAATTTATTACAAAGATAATGAATGTATTCGGAATAGGTTTCTTGTATAAATAAACGAATTTGCGGCCAATATAGCTGATCTACAGAGCTTACTATTCGTAAAAAAAAAACTCGTTTGATCCCTCTAAACCTATCTATTATATTAGGTTTTCTTTCATTTTAAGAAATATTTTTAAGTCGTTGCACTGTACGCTGTTATAATAACAAAAACCTTTAGGAGCGTGCTCGAGACAAGATATTTGATTAAACGCCAGAATACCGAAAACCCACAAGAGTTCATAAAAGCGGCTTGGTATATACTTGTGACAAACATATGGTTAATACTCTTTTAGCGACATTGCCCAGAATTGGTCTGTTCGTTTGCTACAGGGCAAAGATTTATTTCCAAGTCGTCCTCCCTTTTTTTTTCCTAGAAGTAATAACACTGGGACGGGCAGGGGTTTTTGGAAAGCAGTATCCATGGAAAGGAGAGCATTTCCTCTCAGTCGAGCGCAAACTTATCATCTCATCACCTTCGAGTCCTTCTTGCGATTTTAAGCCATTAACTAGCCTGAAAATTGGAAGCGTTTCTTTCGAGAAGTGGTCGTTCGCCCGACTAGTTTTAGAAAAGTAATGCGTTTAGCAACCGAAGCACTTTGAACATCACAACTATGTATATTAAAAACGTTGCCATTGAAACACTTCCAGTAGAAGAGGTCAACACTTACGAGTGCAGCCATAAGTAATGGTGTTCCTTATTAACTGTTCTTCTAACCCTGTTTTTCTTTTCTCTTCTCTCTTATTTTTCAATTTATGTTTTGCCAATCTTATCGTATAGGTTGGTATGAAGACAATTGGTATGAAGTGAATTTGGATAATGAAGGCATTACATGTACAGTGGAGCAAATGCGCATGGCCGCTGAAGGTCACTTAACCACAGAAGCCTTAATGTGGAATCAAAATAATCAAACCACCATTTCAGGCATGACTGCTGAAGAATTTCGGTAAGAAATAATTTTTTTATATTGTCATTAAATTCTTTTTCAAAATATGTTAAATAGACTGCGCTTAAATCATGCGCTAATTGAGGAAGGTTACGATATAAATCATGACCGTTATCCAGAAGGCTATCAGGAAGCGCCTTTAGCTTACGATGCGGTCTGGAGTGTAGCATTAGCCTTTAACAAAACTACGGAACGTTTAAAAAGACGTAATAAATCCTTAAAGGAATTCACCTACAACGACAAAGACATTGCTGATGAAATTTATGCAGCAATGAATTCTACACAATTTCTCGGAGTATCGGTAAGTAAATGGAAGAACGTACAAGGTTGTAGATGTATCTATTTACACACACATATATATATATATATATATATATACATACGCAGTGTAGCCGTTACTTAATGCATAGTTAAAGAGAATTTCATATCTACTGAGAAATTTGTATGTCAACCAACGCAAGCTCATCTAAGTTTAGAGTATTACGTATGTTTGATTTTGCTTAACTGTGTTTATCTTGGATTCAGTGATTGGCTTAAGTATGGTGTTTGAGGAGAGGGTGCAATTGATTTAAAACACAACTACGCATATGTACAGAAAATTACTATTTCATAAACATACATAAGCGCACTTCGCATATGAAATTTAGATCACTTGATGTTCGTAATCGAGGGAGCACATACATGTACTACTGTAAATAGGTAAATATATCATAAAATTTTCTTCTTTCATTTTAGCTAGAAATCTTGCCACTCATGTCTTGCCATAATCAAAATTTGTGTGGATGTAAGCACACATCGTGGATGGGAGTGTGTTTTTAAGATTTTTCATTTATTAATGTTATTACCTAAGGGATAAATACTGTTAGCTGGCTATAGTTAATAAAATCTATAAATTATAAATCATTTAGATTTTCGCTTTATACACATTTGGCATCAGTACGTTGGTATTTAATTGCCAAAGTTCTTCATAATGGTAATTAAATAGTCGGTCAAATGTTTTTTCAAATATGAGCTTAATTATAGATTATTTTAGAATACAGTCGATAATTATCCTGTAGACATAAACTTCACAGTTACCCATCCATATATCTACCAAAAGCAATTAATAAAAATTCCAATAGATTGACAACAATGACGAAATGTTAGACGCCTTTGAAGCAATCACATACCCGATGAACCCGAATTACGCAGCAAAATCTATCAGTGGGACCAGGATTATTATTCTTGCATGTATTTTGATCATTTTTTCACTTAAGAGAAACGCATAAAACATCTGCGATTCTCGTAGTACACCGAATTTTCATCACCAGTCATATTACACCATCGAAAACTGAGTGAAACCACGATGTTGAAGCGGTTTGAAATGGCATTGTTAGTCAGCTTGTATGGTAGTCATTTTCCCTCCTTTTGAATCTTTGCCTTCGTATGTAAACCTCCAGAAACAGACTGCTAAGATGTTCGAAAGTTCTTTGAAAATTTGAGATGAATTTTTGTCCAATTAGTCTTGCAATTTATTGAGATATAATGGAGCAGCGTCACTATAAGCTTTAATGACTAGAAGCAGCACTCTTAACGCTGAAAAATTGAAATGTTAAGCTTACTCCAGTTTTAAAATCAGATACGCAGGTATCTAAAACTATTGTGTTCTGAAAACTAAAAACCAACAACTTGAATTTGTCTTAGGGTGATTTTTGATACCAAGTGCAGAAATTGCAAAATATTGTGTTAAATTCTGTTAAAATGGTTTGTAGGTACCGCTTTTATGCTGATCTATTAGGCGGCCAGAGCTAGTTTTCAATCATTATCTCTCATTAGAAATAAATTTTAATTTAGTATGAGTGCGTATGTGGATGATTTATGTTCATTTTCCACTAATATTTCAATCTGTCCTCAGCAATCTTTATGCTGCGTTTCAAACAAATATGTGATGTAAATTGCTAAGCTGTAGTTTTTCTCTTTTCTAGACATGTCTGTGAGCAGCTCACGTTGATTTTTCATAGATATTCTAACGCGTTTTTGCGGTTTCGAACCACATTTGAAATGAATTATAAGTCTTAGTCTTTTGTAGGCATTCTTCCAAGAAGGTTACGCTCATTCTTAAAGGGTAACCATCATATGATGTTGTGTATAACAGGTTTCATCTTTCTTTTTATACAATTCAATTCAATTTATACAATTTCTTAGGATGTCATTTTCCAGGAAAAGTCGACACTTAGATGGACAGGCAAATGAGTTGACAACCGGTCAGATGAACGAAGAGTTCGTAAGCCGATTCACAATCCTACCGATGTTAAACTTGCATTGCATTTATGTAACCCCTACTTTAAGTTATCAAAAGAAACGCAAATCGAGCATATCTCTATCCTTATCTCGCCTCTTAAAAAGAGAAAATTTCATGGTATTTTGGTCATTAGCAAAGAACCAACTAAAAAGTTTGCTACAGGAGGAGCTTGAGCTGGCTAGCTCATATACTTCCTAATTGCAAGTTGACAAGTTGTCCCGAATTATGGGCGGTTTAGTCAGCCATTGTTAAGAGGCTTGCGTTCGATCGCGTCGATCCATTACATAAGTGGTGGGAGTCGTGCTTATTACTAAATCAGCTAAGCCTCCAACATCTGGCAAGATGTCTTTTAAATAAGTACAAGCCCAATAAGTATACCCAAGTTCCTGTAAAATCCAAACAGGTAGCTTACTTGTTAAATACTCTACTTTAAAAATATTTTTAACAAACTTTTATTATTTTTAATTTTTTTATTATTATTTATTTCCTAAAATTCCGCAAATACCAAAAGAGAACTTTCTCTTGACTCTAACGAAAACTGACAAATTATACACAGAAATTCAATCTGCCGTTGTCGTGTGGTTAGCGATTTTGAAATGACGAAGAAGCTGTTACATAAGCACTGAATATTTAGCTTAGTGACATGGTGGTTGGTTTGTACTTTCTTCATGAAAAAATGAAAATGAAATAAAGATAAAACACAAATACTAAGCATGAAAAAATAGGAGAAACCACAAGTTTGTTAAAAAACAAACAGACAAATATACAAAATTACCACGAAAGTTAACTAATCTGGACACCTACAGGAAAAAACATAAACCACAATTGTGCTGTGACAAAGTAGTGATAGCTTCTACAGCAAAACAAACAACAACAGTCGAAACAACAAAACCCAACTTTACTTAGTCATTTTTTTTTTTTGGCCCATAACATTTTACATGTACAATTTCGAAGAAAATTTGAAAAAAACTCCACTACAAAGCAAACAGTCGGAGCTCCGACTAAGTATTCGTAGGATAAGATTAAAAATCTTTTAAATAATAAATAGTGTTATATTATATATATATTTGCCACTTGCTATATTATCGTTGTTTATTTAGGTTCCCCGTTATTATAATATTAATAACGATGTTGAAATCAATTTATAGTGCATCTTATGATATAAATTTAATACGATGTGATTTTTTTGCGTTTGTAATTTTGCAGGGGGTGGTGGCTTTCAGTTCTCAGGGAGATCGCATCGCTTTAACGCAAATCGAACAGATGATTAATGGTAGATACGAAAAACTGGGTTATTATGACACTCAACTCGATAACCTAACCTGGCTGAATATGGAGCAATGGATCGGTGGAAAAGTAAGTAAATTAAAGTTTAAAGGACAAAGCAAGATGATTTTAAGTAAATTTAAAAAAGTTACACTGCGTGTAAGCTATGTGAGGACTGGTTGTCCCTAGCCTTTTTCGAGTCTAATAAGGTGAAGTGGAGAAGCATTAATTTTTTTGGAATAATTAATTCGAGTGGGTCTACGGCGTTGAATTTAATGAAACACAGATCTTTGATGATTTAACATACGCTAGTGAGGCGCGCAGGTACAATCCTATTATTAAGGGATGACATTCAATAGAAAACTTATGAAAGCAATTACGCATAACAGTTAGACAACTGCTAGAAACCACGTATTTTGAATTTCTAAAAGCCTAACATATTTCAGACATCAATGGCAGGAGCGACTTGCAGAAAATACCTCTAATACTCATCGTGAGAGAATGCCTCTAATATTCTCAACCGACAAAAATGCAAGAAATAGTTAAGCTATTCGCGAGCGATACATGTTTAAGTTCAGTGAAAGTTTGCTTAGCGATGTTAGGACATATAGATATCTAGGGTTCACGGAGAATTAATGTTCCTGACATAGGTTCACCTTCGTAAGCTGTATGACTTCTTTAATTACAAAACGAAAATGAGTAAAGAGGGGTTTTTGTTTGACTGCTAACATATGCATACGTTCTTCGTTTTAAAAAAAAGAAGAAAGACAAGAAATACAAACGACAAAAAAAAGAAACAAAAGATAGTATATTGTAACCATAACTAACCTATCCAGTGAAGTCGTGCTGGAGAACACTACTAAATATTTCAAAAAAGAAAAAAAAACTATTCTCAAATCACATAAGTTCGTATACAATTTACAAAACAGGGTGTGGCCGCATGGTCATGTTGTTAAAATCAATGACAAAGAACAATTGTGAGTTCCCAGAGCCCGATTGTATGCGCGAGTACTCTGTATTCATCCAGTCAAGACATAACACCCTACTCACAATCATAGAGCTTAGGAACAATCTATACTACACATAGCCTGATAATATAGAATTTTATTTTATTTCGAAGAAATAAATTAAAATAATTACCTCGGATACATTTACAGTAAATTCCGTTGCTGCCGACGTTTCGGGGAGTCGTTTCTGTCCCCGCGGATTTTACAGAAAACGCTTTGGCCGAAAGATGGCAAAGGTTTGGGCCACTGTCTGCATTTTGCAAGGTAGCCCAACTAATTCGCTTTAGCAAACTAGACGCCACTAACAAAAAATGCTTCAATCTTGGCACGGCACGTATATGCAGAAAGCATGCTGCCTTTAGATAAAAGGGCAAACGGAGTCAACCATCTAGTGAAGCCATATGTATACCCAATAACGCAATGCCGAAAGTGGTGACACTACGTGCACACCAACAAGATTCGCTCTCCTTAGTCCTCATGATGCTTTCGCCGTCAAAATGTATAGCGTTGTCAAAATGGATCGCATCTCCAACTTCTCCTATAGTAGTGTCGTAGCTACTCTTATTTCTGATAAGCTAACCCAAAAATTGCGAACATATCGAAACTTGCAGCGATTAACACAAACCTTGCTGACCTCTTTACTTGCCCCCTTTATTGCTTTTAACAATTTGCTTCCCTTTAAACACGACTGACCCGCTCTTCTGTGCAGGGATATAAATACCCATAAGGCATGTCGGGGTGGCGGCGCTTCCAACCCCAGAGGCAACAAAATTCAGAATGTCATAGAAAACAAGAACCTGGTCTTGCTAAACTGAGCTTAGACATTGAAAACAGGTTAACTTTTGCAACAAGATTCTTAACAGTTGCCGTATACCGTGGAAGTGGTACAACTTTCAAATTATCACTCTAAAAAAGAAGAATTGCCTGCATCAACTCGCACAGGAGCATTGCCTTAATTTCCGCTGCCAGGAAAATGATTGAAAGGATATTATGCTCTCGCTTAGACCAGCACCTAGAATCGGAAAATCTTTTCAGCGACTATTATTCCGCCTTCAGACGCTCTAAATGTGCCTCTCTTTAAGAGTACCAACAAGATCCTGTACCCTGTCATACGACCTCCTTCATTACAAGAACATTCTACTCAACAACAACGACCTCAATACACAAAGAAAGTATTACACGGGCATCCCGCAGAAATACATACTGTGTCCAATTCGTTTCAACAGTTACACTAATGCCTTATTTAACTTTTTACCTAAGAATGTTTTGATATTGGTATGAAGATGATATCATTATTTTCAGCTCTTATTCTGACCATGATTTGATTGAATAATCCATATAATGCGCCTTAGATGGCATTATTGCCAACCTAGAGTCTCTGTAGCTGTCGTTGCCCATTCGCAAGAGAAAATACCTAGTGTTTTCTAACGAACGCAGACAATTTCCCATTGCCCCACTTGACATCAATGGCTCCAATATACTACACGTTGAATCTTTAAAATTTTTACGTTTCACTCAGAGGAAAAAACTTTCCCTATATTTATATGGTCATCAAACAATGCTTTCAACTAATAAACGTATTGAAATCCATATGTGGCATATCCTTTGGCTCTGACCCTCTTTGCATAGTACAATTATACACGGTGTTAGTGAGACCAAAACTAGAATACATGTGCTCACTGCTTTTAGGCGCCTCGGAAAGAGAACTTTTGACGATCTGAAGGGTTCAACGAAAATGCCTCCTCTATCCGAGAGGTTTCGTTTAAATGTCAACATTGTCATTAATAATATTTTATCTTTCGAGAATCCTTTGGCTTTACCTTTCATTCACAATCTTAATATAACTCTTTTTCCAAATTTTTAATTCATTTTTGGTAATCGTAAATTAAGTAAACTTCTTTTTGAATTTCCAATTGTACTTAGTAAGTAATAAGTATATCAATATTTCAATCTTTATTCACTCTGAGTGTAACTTCAGACATGGCATGCATTTCTTTGGTTTGAGCTGAAAGCACTCAAAAAGATTATCTCATTCTCCTATGAAATATCTCGAACCGAATTACAGATTAAATCGTAGATCCAATGGAATCAGTTTAAAATCGACAGATTTGCCTATTTGTTTCAAACCAAGTTAGCACTCGACTTGATGGCATTGAAAATTTCTTTGCTTCAAAGATTCATATGCGGTCGATTGTAAACTGCGTGTAAGTTATTTACGTGGTTAGAATTTTCTAATTTTTTTGTGTCATTTTTTTACTAATCACCTTGTGTTTATGTAAACCATTTACGAAGGTTTCGGTGCCTACTAAATTCTGTTCAATGTCTTAAGCGTACAAAAGAGGAAAAGTTTTTTATAAGAAATCCATTTAAATGAAAATGTAGCCGTTAGAGCATTACGATTGATGCTATTAGATAAAAAAAATTAATAAATAAATTTTTTGAAGTTGCTTCAATGCTTTGGAATGTTAGTGATTAGTTGAAGTAAGTCTTATGCTAATTATTATTAAAAACTCAAAATATATAAAGACAAGTAAAGAAAAAATATTACGAATATATGAGAAGTATAAAATAAAATTCATGTATAAATAAATATGAGGGAGAAATTAAGAGCACGTGCACATCTAGCAGAGAGGCATAGTCGCAGCCGATACAAAGTTGTGTTGCTTTTGAAACCCTAAGACATTGTAATCATGCAAAACCTTGGCAATCGATAATATTAAATAAACTCAGCTAATATTTGAATTATGCTAAGACGTTAACATTACAAGTTAATTTAAATACGACATAGGTGCATATTAAGCCAAGTTGATTTGATAGAATTTAAAAAATCTAATATTAAAGTTAAATAACAGAAACCATTTAGGTTCTCGCAACGAACTCTGAACAGTTTGAAAGGCTCCTAATCATATCTACATTGGCTAAGCTGTATGAATAGAAACTTCTTAAAAAACGTTTCGGGACATTAAAGTTTATCTCACCAAATAATGTCGGACCATTTATTACTTAATTAGGAATTGAACCTCAAGATTTCTCAAGTGACAATAAGGCTAGCAGAAGCAATCTATATTCAAAAGAAGTCAAAGAGACAAGCGGGTGCCAACTCAAATTCCTAGGGGCAAACAGAAAGAATTGGTTTTGAACCGACTCTATTGAAGCTATATAACATCTACAGGCAAGTGACCACACAACGGAGGCATACTCAAGTATTGGTTGGACTAAGCTCATGTATGGCCTTTTTGTAGTGTAAGGATCATTAAGTCCTTTGGACCACCATTTAATGAAACCTAACCGCCAACCCAGCTCTACTTAAAGAGAGCTTGATGCGCAGATTAAGACGTAGTCTTTGCTTGAATAGAACCCCTAAATCGATGAACGAACGTACGTTTACCAATTTTTGTGAACCGATAAAATATTCAGTATTGAATGAATTCCTCCTTGAGGAAGAAAGCTTCTTACATAATTTTATACCAGTGACTGTACAACGGGGGTATAATCATTTTGTTTTTTTCCATAATGTATGTAACACCCAAAAAGAGGCTTCAGAGACGCTATAAAGTATTTACATTCTTGACCAGCGTGAACTTCTGAGTTGATTTAGCCATGTCTATGTGTTTGTGTTGTATGTGTTGTTTGCACTCTCCTGTTGGCATATCTCCTGGCCATGAAGATATCGTCTTCAAATTTGGAAGTTTCTGCGCATAGGTTGGTATTGAAAACAGGCTAAATTGGTCAGAGCAGAAGCGCGCAATGGAGCGTAAACTGAACGCAAATCCTCTTTAACAAAAATTTTTGAATTTTTTTCGGTACTCAGAAATTATAAAAGTTAGAGGTCTCAAATATTCCCCATTTACTTTATGAAACACTGTACTTTTTACATCCAAAAACGTAAACAATCGGCCATGCTCACACAAAGTTACGAATAATTAAATTTTATTTTTTTTTGCTTTTTTGAGATTTAATACTTGTTTATTATGAGGCAAACAAGACAGAATGTTTAAAACTATTTTGTACACTCCTCAAATGAAGCTATATAATCTGCCTGAAAATTGGATACCGCGATTAAGTTTTTCTTAATAGTACCAGCAATATGGGTATAAAATAAAAGAACTTGTAGAGAAGAATGGGAAAGCATAGCGGTGAGAAAACGAGACTTGTTAGATTTAATTTCATAAAATTTAATGAGCGCCATGTAACCAAATTATTTAAGTCAGTTTGATGCTGATACGAGCGCGATTCCAAGGAAAAGAAAGAAATCAGGTTAACATCGACAGCGCACATTAAAATGCGGCTGGATTTAACCACCGAGGGGACATAATTGCTGTATAGAATCAATAAAAAGTCCCCAAGTGATTGCCTTGAGGGCCACCTGACGTCACGGGGAATTAATTCGAAGAGATGGAGTTAAACAGAACGCTGAACAATCTGTTATGTCGACAAGAGCTTGTCCATTTCAATAAGTATAAAAGAAAGCCGGGGGCGTGGATTTTGATTATCAACAATTTTTGGTTAACGAAGTTTAAGGCTTTACCTAATTCAATGTATACGACATCCGTACGATGACCACTAGAAAAAGCCATGAAAACATGGCAAGTAAACTCTAAGAGATTGGTAGTAAAAAGTTAGAAAGTAAGAAAGAAAAGTTGAAAGTAGAAGTTAGAAAGCCATGCTGAGATGGAGAAACGTAAAATTTGATAGAAAAAGCTAAATTCTTAGTAACGATTCACACAAACAATTTAGGAAAGACGCTCACCTCTGCAATGTCGCTATAGTTCTCGAAGAGATGTCTGTTTCCACATTTGTGAAGTGGAATTAGGAACCAAATCGACTAATTTCAAAGACCGATTAGAATCATTGAGGCCACTGAGCCCAATGGGGCCCACGTGCACAACTATGCTTTAGAGATCTGAAACCTTGCAAAACGTCATTTTCTGAAACGACAAAGTTGGACATCGCAATCGAGTTTGTGATTTGGAATGGATAATTATCAGTTAAATCGGAATCAGCAGTTAAAAAATGTCGTCGGAAATGTTCAGCGAACTAATTTGAGGTTTCAATATCACCAGAGGACCTGGAGCCATTGAAAAAAACCTGCGAGGGATGTATGGAGATTTTTCTTTCGAAATTAACAAGCTAAAAAAAATATGTAGATTTAATAAGCAGTGAGGATTTTATGAGCTGAAAGTATCTGTAGTGACTTTGATGTTGAGGTAATTAAATCTATGCTTTTCTGCAGAGTAGCAAAATAGTAAGCAGAACCAACTTTCATAAAGTTTTTGAAAAGTTTGTTTTTCCTATTTTTGTAATAATTAATATTCTTAGCAGAAAAATCGAGCATGATGTGTGCAAGATGAGATGAGATAAGATGTAAAACGTTGGTTTTATTAAACTCATGTTTATTGAAGGAAGTTGGACTTGACACGTTAGAGTAGTTCACGCATGTAATAAAAGGAAATATAAATTTCCTGAGACAGAAAAGGCAGACAGTGATTTATAACTACCTCCAGGAAATTGGCAAAGCAAAGATCTAGCAGTGAAGTAGACTGCTATCAAATACGTCATTGAAAAACAAAATAACTTTATCAGATGTTGAAGTGCGGACCGTACGTCCAGAATTGTCCCCGCAATCGCTAAGTCAGTTGTCGCAAATTGAAGTCGCCCAACACTATGACTTTATCAGTAGGTTCAAAGTTTTCGGCTACGTCTCGGGCAGAAAGTTTCTTATAAGTAGAGATATCCGCATGTGATTGTTTACTGCCAATTTTCGCCCGAATGGCAATAAATTTAACTTCAGGAGGAATAGGAAATTAAAATAAATACGAAGGAACTGCAACAGATAGGGCAATTAAAACACCACCACTAGTTTGATCAAATCGACCCTTTCTGAAAATATGGAAAGAATTGTGAAAAAGTCTCGAAGAATGTAAATCGGGTTTTAACCAAGTTTCAAGTAGGAGAACTTCGCGCTTACTGAATTTACGTAAGTAGTACGAGTTTTTGAGTTTAGACCCCTACCATTTTGATAAATGATAACTGATGGGTCTGAAGAAACTTTTAGTAGGGCGGAGGAACTACCCAGTTACTATTACGCGGTCGATTCCAAGGAATGACTTCCTTTATTAAGGATCCCACCACCCACAACGATTATTAACGAAATTTACATGTTATAGGACTAGATAGTTCTTTGTTGAGATGGAGCCAATTTGAAAATGCTAACACGCTTCATATTAACGGATGGGAATCTTACGGCAAGATAGCTTTTTACGTTATTCTTAAAGGCGTCAGGCGCTAGTCTTGAAACGAATATTGTGCTTCGTGGTTGTACTGTCCTCAAACAGACATAATTCGTATCAGAAACGTTAGGAAACACGAGTAGAGAGCTTTAAGTTGGAGAGAAAACAGAGGGAATGGCTACACTTGCTTGTACAACTTGTGCAACTTGTGCAACTTTTTCAGCTTGGAAATGGGTCTTCAGTCGAAAACTGGTCGTCCAATTTGTATTAATTTTTCTGAATTTTAAATTTCTAGTTTCCATAAGAAGTTTTTCCCAAAATAAAAGTTCAGCGGTAAACATTGAAATGCCAAAAAAAAGTTTATAAATATACTGCATCAAATAACTGCAGGGGCTTAAAAACAAAAATTTTCATGCAAATAAAACTAGAAAAGAAAAAATGGTGAATTACGTGGAAGTGGCCTCATGCTTCAATGAAACAACTCATCACTTTTTTAAATCATCTTTCTATAAAAAAGCACCTTTCTATAAAAAGCAAAAGTTGTAAAAAAATTTCTTAAACATTCGCTATTGGAAATTTCAAGTTTTTTTTTGTTGATATAATTACTTGTTAAAAAAAAAGCAAACCAATTAATTCGATATAGACCTAAGGCAGTAAAGGAAAACGTAAAACATAAGAACTGTAAACGAACGCTAACATTACGCTTATCCAAAATTAAGATTAAATTAAGATTATACCATAATGGTCAAATCAAACTGTCTCATGCAATTTTTTTGTACAAACACATCTCGTAGCCAAAGTGATTACCCATTGTGTACATACATTTGTTATTAATAAAAGAAACAAAAACTGATATACATTTATAAAGTGTGTGTACGATAATATCGAGAGCAAGCGATTTAGAAGATGATTGCTGAAGATTTGAAGAAAAGTTTTAACACTATCTGTAACAACAATTCCTGCAACGGTTGTAAGTGGTAAACACCCCTCATGCTTTAGCACGATGGACTCTCGAATTAACCAGTTGCTTTCAAAGCTTTCATTTCTCATCGCGACTTCTTGAAATGTATATAACATTTTCATCATCGTGACATTTTCACTTATATATAACATCTCCATTAGTCCATAATACCAAATTTCAACAGCATACTCTACACCACGCCACTGTTAAGTCAGGTTTTAGTTTTGTTTTCGATATATCTCATGCACGTATATAATTCTGGTTAATATGTACATAAACACATATGTACAGACGCAACGTTAATACGCTCCGTCTAATTATTAAATAGGCAGTAATATTTCCTTGCGTACTATCAAAACTGATATGGATTATATTAAAAATTGTATATATATATATATACATATTTTATATATATATTATATATTAATATATATATATATATATATATAAAGTATGAAAGTTTTAGTTTTGTTATGAGAGGAAGGTAGAGTATAAAGGTCATCGGACCCAATTTTAAGGTTTCCCATTGCAAACCATGGGCGGAAGGAGAGCAAAGGTAGGATAGGGTAACGAATGGCGTAGGATTTATTATCTTTTCGTTCGGTAACTACGTTTCGTCAGTCCGTTTGTTCATACAAGGGTATAACCCATATATTGCTTTTAGACGTAACCATCTCTTGACTGCCCATAAGAAAAAAAATTAAATTTTAAAGATTTGCCAAAAATTTGTGTTCGCGCACGACCCAAAGCAAGTTATGTGTTCATCTACGCTTAAATACGCACAATTTTTATAAAATTATTTTGGCAGTTCGTTGGCCATGCAGAACGCGTAAGGCGATCATTGTGTTTAGCACTTAATCATGCAGTGTACTTAAAACAGTGGGCCAAAAGTTTTGTTTATTGTGTTACCACACCACAGTATTTCTACGCATTACAAACGCCAACGATCTTAATACGCCCCCTGTGATGAGGATAAACACAAAGAATTAAACGATGTAGTAATGAGTTTGCCGATGCTTTTGAAGAACATTTTCTTCCTCTGTGATTACAGACAGAACCAAATTTATACAGTTCTAAAAACAAGAAAGAGAGCAAAAACTTAATAATAGTAATAGTAATAGTAGTATCAAATCTATAACATATTTTGGGCCAGCAAACACACAAACAAAATGTCACTCATACGTTTCGACTGAGGAGATTGCTCTTTCCAAAGATTTTTTTACAGCAAGGAATTTCTGCCGTCATACTCTCAGTGTACCTCTGCTAAACAGCGCAATGGAAAGGATAAAAGAAAATTCCGAAAAAGCCCAGAAAAAAATTAATACAAACGCATTATCTTAAGGGATCATGCCACACAAAGCTCGGAAAATAAATTCTGTAACAATCACAACCCCGTTCGTAAGACGAGGCACGTCAACGTCGTTCGGAAAAAAAGGTCGTTAATCGAATGATGCTCTAATCTCAATATCTTATTTTTATATAATATTTTTGCTGTTAACTTTACGTTTGCAGCTAAATTTATAGATATTTGTGTGCGCAACTTTGCTTTCTAACTCAGTAGTTGGTAGGGACTGAGTGTATAACTGCGTGACAATATGAACTAAAACACAAAATGACATTAATACAGAGTACATTTTTTTCTACTTTACAGGTACCTCAAGATCGGACAATAGTACGTCGCGTTTTGCGTACCGTATCGCTGCCATTATTTGTGTGTATGTGTACAATATCTTGTTGTGGTATTTTAGTAGCATTAACGTTAATTATATTTAATATCTGGCATAAACATAGAAGGTAAGTAAAAATAAATAATAAATTATTTATCGTCTTTTCTCATTTAAGTTTTTTCTTTGTTTAACTTTTCTACTTGCTCAGGTAAATTGCTTTTAGATGTTTACCATAACAAAAAAAAAAAACAAAAAAAATGTTTTCTTGTCTATACGAACACATTTCTAACAAATGCGTATAGTTTTGTTTTTCTACTATGAATTTTTAAATAAATGGTTATATGTTTCCTTTCTTTTTATGTTTTGTAGTTTTAATGGCATGGGTTCGTTTTGTAAAAGCAATGAAGGCAAAGCAATTTTCAGGTTTTTTTTTTCTTTTTTTTTGAAAAGTTGATGAAATATGTTGAAAATGTTAAAACAACAATGGTGGCGGTGTAGGTTCTTTTCATTTCTATATTCTATGGTTGCTGTGCTTATGCTGAAAAATACGTCCATGAATTCATCTCTAGTTTGAAAGAAAAAAAAAGTAAATGCAAAAAAACATCAAAATGAAACAACACAAAAAATATATCATGTGCGGTCTTAAAACAACGATGCGTTTTAGTTATGCTTGCAACTATTTTACGTAAACGTGCTTTTGTGTATAGTGTACTAATGTAGTGTAGTGGTGATAGTTTTAAACAAAGAAGTGATGATAACATCTACAGCGGAATTCTTACGGAGCCATATTCGTAAGGGATGCTGATGATGAGCAATGTTGCAGCGGATAAATAAGTTGGTTCTTCTCTTCAGTATCTACCTACACCTTAACTACAGGCACTCATTCGTACTTTACAACTGTATTGAAAAGCATTGTAGCGCGAAGCCTCTAGACTAAAGCTAAACACTAGTTAATGCAGTTGAAAGTGGGCAGTTTGCATGGAAAGTCTACTGTATATATACAGTAGCCATTCATCTCCTTTGCTGTCACCGGTAGCATAAAATGCACTCACCGTCTACCCTGGCAATACAAAGTTATGCATTATTCCTGAAGCTACACCAAGCAAAAATCTATTTATGCCGCTTCTGCAGTATCAACAACTGCCTGATGCCGCACATTTGTCCCGGTTTTAATACTCAGTCGTTTTCTTTTTTTCGAAGTAAACGTACTCACAACACATCACACATTACATTGACTCTCTTCCTACTGCTTCCTTCATAAGCGTGCCAACAATTTTGTTACGCAATATTTTATTTCTGTAATTGTGTGGGTTGGTTTGTGTATATGTATGGACGTGTGTGCGTTCATGCCTGCATGTTTGTGCATTTGCTTAGTTGGTTGAATATTTAAGTGCTTATGCACTCATTTACGTTACAAACAACCTTGGTGGGTTTTTATAG
Source organism: Glossina austeni (assembly GCA_000688735.1). Taxonomy (NCBI): domain Eukaryota; kingdom Metazoa; phylum Arthropoda; class Insecta; order Diptera; family Glossinidae; genus Glossina; species Glossina austeni. The sequence continues at coordinate 342,894 of KK502527.1, read as the reverse complement.
TAAAAACATTGTTTAAGAACTAAGAAAACAACAGATAAATGCCAGTAAACTAGCTAGAGCTGAAAAGAATGAGAAAGACAATATAGCACCTGCGTGTATGTGTCGTGTGTGGTGGCAAGAAATGAGAATGTGCAAAAATGTGTGTGCATGTGTTTTTTGATTACGAAAACAATGCAATAATCGCGTGCAAGCCAACATGCATTTTCACAATTCTTGAAGGCATTTACGTTAATGATATCCATACCCAAATCCATTTGGTTAAAACAAGGATCGTCTTGTCTAAAAAAGAAATGGCAAAAGCATCCAAAATGAAACAACGATGGGAAAAGGCCTATCAATTTTGAATTGAATCGCTGATAATATGATATCAGAAATAATTTTAAATGAACCGTTGTTAACGAATTGACTTAGGAGCTTACACCTAATCATAGCATCTTTCATCGCCACTCTGTAGGCGTAAGTGCCAAAGGTGAGGTCGACAAACCCCTCAAAAAACTAGGTTCAATATATGTTCTTTTTAACTGCCATTTATCGGGAATGCAGTCTTGTTTATATAAATCCAATAGTAACAGTGGGAACAATAAAGGGCAGGCACTACTTACAGCAGAAAAAATGCTTGCATATTAAGTTGAAAAGGTTTTCATAAAACTGAAGCATTAGCAAATGATGACTTCAATTTAGTTTGACCTGAAGTGAACAGATGCTAAAGGTTAAATCTGGAAATATGGTGGTTGTATAAAATATTCATTACCAATTTATACAATTTTGCGTGCGCAACACTTCGCGGATGAGATGGTTCAGGTCGATGTTGTAATGAAAGAAAAGTTTTTCTTCTCGAAATGTGACCATTTCTTCTTCAACTTTTTTTTTTTTTTTAATCTTGCATAATATACGCCTTTTGCTGTGTTGCTCTTTTCAAGTTATGCATCCCAAAAAGCGGTATACAAAACGGTTTTAAACATTTTGTTTGTCTTATGATTAATACGCATGAAATCTCAAAAAAGTGAAAAAAACGACGATGTAATCACTTGCAACTTTGTGTGCGGATGGCCGATTTTTTCTAGTTGTGGAAATGAATAGTAGGGTTTTTCGCAAAGTAATTGTGGAAACTTTCAGATTTCTATGTTTTATAATTTGTGAGTAAGGAGCAAAAACCCATCAATTTTAATTTCAAACAATTGATGTTTTTCGTCGGCCGCGCCACTCATTTGCACTTGGCTTTCCTTCTCCCGGAAATTTGTTTTCTGAGAAAATCAATTAGTTGGAATGAAACTAGATTGGGGATTTCCAATATTTTAATATTTCAGAGAACTTTGGTTGATTCAATTCATTTAAAAGGGAATTGGGATTACAAGCTACATTGTCAGTATTTATTCCAACTCTAATTAAATGGAGCTAAGTATATTAACCCAGAATTTATAAACAAATAAGAAGAATAGGGTGGAACGGCAATGCTACACCTTCCCTCTTGGGAAGAATGATCTTTAACAATCAATGGCCATTCTTGAGCTTATTAATTATCGATGTTATTTCTTCTACCGTGTTCTTGTTATGAATATAAATACATTTTTTTTTTTGTGTAGGGTTCTTATAAATATTTTTACATATATTTACATAAAAAAAAATTTTTTTTCTGTTTGTGCTTTGTATTTGTGTATGAAAGTTTCTGGGCCGTGTGGTCATGGTATCTATTGTGTTTTCAAAATTCAGGACGCAATTACATTTTTTTATAAAGTCCATTCCGAGAATTCCATCGTACTTTATGGAAAATTCCGCGGATACTAGGTGGAATTTGTGTACGGCAAGGAAGTTAATCATTTTCAGATCTAAGTGGATAGTTCTGAATGATTTAGTAGTTCCTTTTCCGATGCCAGATAGGCTAGTTGTGCATATTGTGTTTATGATATTGTAGTCGTTGTGTGTGTATTTTAGTAGCGATATGTCAGCTCTTGTATCTATTAATAGGGTTAGTCGGTGGTTTGTTTCTGCGTTCTTGACTTCTGTAAAGTTATTTAGACTGAGATTAAAGTAACATATCGTTTTTATTCCTGTTCGCTCAAGGCGTTTTGGTCCTTTTCCGAATGTGTTATTCTTACGTTTCGGTGGTTTCCTGCCCGTGCGTGATTGTAATTATTCCGACTTCCGTTGCTGTTACTATTGCTGTTATGGCTGTTGTTGGTATGTTCCCTGCGTTGGTAGTTATTACTGTAACTATAACGTCCTCTATTACGTCCCCGATAATTGGTGGGAACGTTTGCTTTGTTATTATAACAAAAAACGGCGTTACTCTTGCTGGTTGCTTCCGCGCAAATATTTATGAACTTTGTTATTGCCTCGGTCATATTGTTGAAAGTTCCTGCTTCCATGATAAGTTTGACATTATTTATGGAACAGTTTCGGGTAATTTCTTTAAAGGCTTACTGGGTGGTATATTTAGTATCGAGTGTATTTGTCAGTCCATCCGCAACGTGTGCACCCTGCAGAGGTTTAGTTAGGTCCTCTATCTCGTTTGTGTATTGGTTCGTTCTTTTATTTTGTTGCTGTAGGTTCATGATTTTGGCTGTTAGAAGCTTTGTAAGTTTTCAATTTTGCAGTAGAAGTTAGAGATAAGACTTGAAGCTGTCTCGACGAACTCCAGTAATGTTTGTGGCATGTTGTTAGTGGAAGCTTTTGTTGTTGTAAGGCAATGTGGTTCAATAGTTCCGTGGAGGAAATCGCTTAAGTGTATTTCTATCCCTCTTCTATTTGTGACGGTTAATATCCTTCCTCGTAATTCCTGGAAATATTTGGCCGCGGTGCTTTTGTGCGTTGATGTGAGTCGCTCGTAGTTTACGTTCAAGATTATTCGGACTTTTTCAAGTCATTCTACAACGATTTTTACTCTACACCCTATAGTTGTTTCTACAATCCCTTTTCAAAGCAGAGCGTGGTTGAAAAAGTGGCCAAAATTATTTTCAATAGCGTCCGTCTTTGGAGTAAAAAAAGCCGGTGTACCACATATCTTTAAAATATCTCAAAAACTTCGACCTGTTGATTGAATACGAGAAAACAAGCCAGGCAGGTCAGGTAAGCTTACATCGGCTCTGGCTCTCATAAATAGTATCCGTCCCCGAACTTTCGGGCATTACTCTCCAATTATGTGTATGATGAAATTATTTATTATATTATTATTTTTTTTTTCTAAACATTTTCTTTTATCAAATTTTGTGCGTTTTTTTATCTTTTGAAATTTTAAAACTATTTTAATGTTTGTGCAAATTTTAATTTCACTTTCAATTTTACTATTAGGTTTAGTTTAACTTTTAGCTTAATTTCAACTTTCAGTTTAATTTTTGTGTCAATTGTTAATGCATATTTAAATTTTGAATTTAATGTTTAAATATAAAAAAATAACTTAAACTTCAAGCTTAAGCTCATGTCGAACTATTAAAAGGACTTACGCGGCCCTCGTGTTGTATACCTGTAAAAGAAACAGAATATTTCAATATTAAAAAAAAAATTAAGCCTATTAAATTTGAAACGTTTAACTTCTAAGTATGCCAACTAAACATAAAGTTATAGTTGACATCCGTTATTTTCATAAAACAACTTTAAAAAGCTTCACATCACACTTTAAGCAGAAAACCAAATTTAGTTAAGTTTGATGGAGAGAGAAGAAAAAATATTTTTTTTTTTTTTACAGTCGCAACTGAGCAGCTTTTATTTCCACTTTTGTTTCTCATTTCCCCATTTTATATTTTTTTTTTTATTATTATTTTACATAATATTAAAAAAAGAAATGAAACAAATTGTGTCGCACTGCAGCATTTGCATAAAAATGCTACGAAGAACGCTCAGGCACACAATTTTTTTTCAATAATCCAGAGCTGATTACACGACTAGCAATAAGCTATAGACAGAAGAAACACAGATCTTGAACAACAATTGGAAAATTAACTAAAATAGAAAAAAACTAAGGAAAAACTAAAAAATAAAGAAAAGGAAGTGCAAATGAGACGTAAGTGTACTAGAAGATTACACTATTTCGTGTAAAGAAATAAAATTGGGTAGAAATGCGATGAACCAAAAAATATTACAAGAAGAATAAATTAAACGAAAAATTTACACGAAGAAAAACAAGGAACGAACGCAAAGAGCTATTTACATATACTATCCGGTGAATAGAAAGAAAAATAAATAAATAAACAAAAAACAAGCAGGGAAGAATAGGAAAAATAACTCCACCGAAGACGAAGTAAACACAAACTTTGGGTGCATTGAACAGCGGTGGCCAAAAACTTAACCACTTGCTTCGTTCGTCTTCCTATTACGTCACAACATATAATAAATTGGTAGTAGAAAAATAGAAAAAAATATTTTAATTTAAAAAATTCAAAATTTATAGCTATAGTGGTTTTCTTGCTACTATCTTTGCCGCATCCAAACCAACGTGACTTTTAGAGTTAGCTAAAATGTATACATGCGAGTAATCCTTTGGTTTGCTTTTTAGCTTCAAAATTCTTTCTTTGCCGACCCCTTTCTCTTATCCCTGATCCCTTTGTTTACCAAGTACCAAATGATGAAAGTTTATCAGCTTCACCAGCTAGTAGTGGTTTACAAACCTGGGGTATTCTTTTAACATTTCCGTTGTGGTTTGCTTAGGATCTTTTCTTTAAGGGTTTAAGTAATTTTGCCCGCAAACTTTTAAAAGGAAGCTGTTGATGTGCGTTTGTGGCATTTTGTAAAGCCTAAAACCGTGCAGTTAACCTTGAATTAATTTAAAATAAAAAACAAATAAAAAAATTGTATTCGGTTGCGACCAAATCTTTTACACCCACCACCGTTATCCCAAAAAAAAAAGAAAGGAGTTAAATTTTCATACTTTATAACATTGGGTGGGTGCGGCTTTCTCTGGGGATTTTTTCCATTTCCAGAATAAAAATGGAAATTTTGGTGTCTGGTGTATGAGTTGTACTTTATGATTAACAAGCAAAAAACGCGAAAAGTAAAGGTGTTCACTGTTCACAGTGAAGAGAATTTCCATTTCTTCTCCCAAATTCGCATAGAGCGATTATCAGCCATAGATAATATTGGAATGAAAATGAGCTGAACTTAAATTGAAATTGAAAAGAATTTGAATAGAAATTGAATTGAAATTCAATTGAAATTGAATTTTGACAGATTTCAGCTTTCTATTCATTTTGCGAGGAGAGTTCCAAAAACAACAAAGACACAAACAAACAGCCTTAAACAAACAGGCTAATCAAAAAGCGTTGAAGTCTCTAATAAATATTTCAAAGAAAAACCATCTCGTTTCGTCAGGTGCTGGGCGTAATAAAAGTGGAAGTTACTGCGAAAGATCGGAAAACGACTAAATGCGTCCCAAAATTTATTAGTATTATTAAAGTTTTAAAATAGTTTTACGTGCAGTGAGAAAGACGTAAACGTCAGAAAAATGAGGCGCAAATGGAAAGTCAAAAATTAAACGCTGTTGTTTTAGAATCGCGACGGGCGACTAAAAATACATTTATTTTGAAAACCCAAAGTGTAAAAGGTTAATTTAGTTAGTTAATCTACGCCAACTATCAGTGTTACTAGCAAGACCATACTAAGTATTAAGATAAAGGCAATGAAACACCAGGATGTGAATAATCTTAGAAAAATAGATGGCCTATATCCTCGTAATTCATATTCTATCGAACAGATTGAATGTGCATCTAGCGAGAGAAACTATATTAAAAATAATATTTGTATACATTTTCTTGAAACAAGCGCTTCTTCTTCAAGGAAGAAACTTATATAAATTTTTGACCGAATTGCCTATGCCCACCATGCTTAACTTAAAAAAAAAACTCGAATAGACAAATATTCCATACGCTGCATTGGCTTGGCCGATTTTGCCTAGAGACATGGAAGGATTACCCACAGGGAATGCCTGGAAATTTTGCTTTTTGTACCTGCCGTAATTTAAAATTAACGGGAAAAGAAATCCAATTTTTTTTTTCTTCTGAAAACACCGATTTTCTCAGTTTACCTTGCACTGTGAGTTAGTCCTCCCCCTGCAGTAAGCGAACTGCTTCAATTCTTCGTTAATCACACTTTTAAAACATTGAAGTCGCCATAACACTATCCGACTAAGTTATCTAAGTATCTAAGTTAACAATTGATCTTTTTCCGCAAAACAAAACAGCCCAGCTTTCCCATTACAAAACTTTGAGTAATTTATTTGGTCGTCTTTCTGTCATTCCTATTGTACGTGTTTATTACTTCTTTAAGTCACCCTTTTGCTATGGTTTTCATTGTAGTTAAAGATTTATGCTAAAGCAAAGAAAACATAACACGACTGTCTTCTTCATCATAAAAAAATCTCTGAACTTTTGACAACACGAATGGAGATGAACATTTCCATGCTTTTTCAATACAAATGAAACCACATTTTGTAAAAGCAATTGAAAAATTTTACTATTTATAAAACAAATATCTTCGACTTTGTTAAATTGACTTAATTGAATTTCTTAGTTTTTCTTTGTTTTCTTTTTCCCTTTATTTAAAGTCATCGGTTTTGGTTTATTCGTTATACATAGTATGCGGCTTCAAATCTATTTTCTTCCTTACAACTTGCGTTAGTAGCGAAATGTCAGCAAAATCTATTTCAAAGCTAAATAAAAAATAAATAGTTGGTTTTCTAGTAAGGAACTTGCAAGCGGTGTAATGATGATTTAATACTGATGATTTTCGATCAGGGCCTATAGAGGACATTGATCAATTTAAAAGCCTAATTCCGTTTTAAGATTTTCTACAATTCGGAAGAGAGTACATCTTGTTATATGTGTGCTTGCCAGCAAGTTGTTATATTTTAAGATATGTGTATACGTTTGTATGCAAACTCTATGCGGCGTTTGCCGGAGTACGAGAAACCTTCATAATTCCATTTCCAGAGAATTCCACAATTGAAGTATATTACGTCTTCAAGCAGATGAACGCTTTGGTAATATCTAGGTATAGTCAACATACTATTATTAAAGTTAAATTCTGAGACGTTTGCATATTCACCAGTTTGTCTGCCTTCTGTCTGCTTAAGGATCTCAATAATCTCAAAAGTTTAAACAGAAAGGTGAACTTTAGCAGGTGTAATCTTCTCTTCTCTTCTATTCCAAAAATCGGCAAATCCGATTTCTACCTTTCCTACGTAATTTTAATGAAGATGCTGTCGAATCGTGACGGATGGCGAAAAGGGGCACGATCTACGATCGAAAAGACTGTGATAGACAGAGTGTTGGGAGTTCTCCGACCATCGTTTGGAAAGGCTGACGACAACGATTGATGAAACTAGATCTGTTATTAAAAGCAAAAAGGCTACAATATGAAAAGCGATTATACCTTGAGTTTTTAATATGAGGACACTCAACCCCCACTTGTAAAACTTGTCCAGGACACGTTAGCAGCACTGAACTACAATGTGCTACCTTCCTCTCTCTCTTCACCAGAGGTTGCTCGTTTGCATCGAAGCTAGTTTGAATCGATATCTTGCCGTCTATCCACGCAGTGTTTTCTAAGCCTATAACCGATGCATGGATATGGATAGCCACAAAAACCTAAACGGATGTTCTTTCAAAAAGAAAGTTGGAAAAACTATGTGCAAAATTTTAAAGAAATCATATTTCACTATCCTTTTGAAATAAGTGATTTTTTTCGTTAAAAACCAATCGGGAATTACTTTTACATTCAGTAAGTCTATTTAAAAACGACCACTTATAGATAGCTTTTAGTTTCCGCAACCATATACAGCGTATTACCGCCTCCATTTTAGTAAGTTTTTAATATTACAGCTTCTAGAGTAAGAATAGAGCAAGCATCGTGTGTATTTTTAACATAACTTTTTTTCAAATTTTTAAAAATATTCAAGCGGAACAGATCTCCACTCGCCTTTTTTATTATCTTATGGTTATACATATAAAATCTAATTAATTAATGCTTTTTCCCAGTTTTTCTTTTGGTGTGAAAACTACTACTAACCATGCCAAGCTGTATGTTTGTTAGTTTTATTTGACAGTTAACATGTTTTTTTACACATTAGCGTTAAGGCACTAACTAATTGCTGCTTTTGTTATTTCATCAGCTACAGGTGTTTGCATGTTCTTAGCAAATTTATTACTTTAATTTCTAGGGGAAAAGAGCATTCCTAAAGAGAATATTTGAAAAATTGCAAGAAAGAAAAGTTCAAGTGGAAGGCGTTTTGTAAAGCATTCACTTGCATTTAAATCGTAAAAGTGTGATAGAAAAACTTTGCACGAAAATTTATTTCTCTTCTTACAAATGTAATAAAATCTTAAAACGTAAACTAAAGCATTGAAATGCAGATAATATCCTGTCGAAATTCAAACTCTCCTGAAAGCATTTATCAATTTTCCTTTTCGAGCTCTCAAGAGTCAAGATTTAATTAAATACAAACAAATACAGTTGTTTTAAGAAATCAGGGCTTATGGGTAAAAAGCACTGCGACAAATTGCATTACAAGAGTGTAATAATATTAAATATAACCAACACTTGGTCAACAGCAGCATAACAACACAATAGCATAACAGCAGCTTATTTTTCTTTTCGTCTCCTTCTTCTTTCTACTACCCCATCATGTATATCTGGGCTGTTGTGTTTTTAAAATCAAAAACATCACATATAACTTATTTAAGAGGAAATAAAAGTATGAAAGAAAATATCGAATGTGAGAAAATCGTCCGCTCTCTCTTCTCTTCCTTCTTTTTAGTTTGCTTTTTCCTTATTTCTAACAATGTCTAGCAAGTGTAAGCTGAGCAAAGAAAAAAAACACAAACATCAACTTCTTTATAATTCCCTCGACAATGGCACAAAAGTCTAAAGAATATAAAAACTATTACCGCGTGCCGCTAACTGGGTTACTTGACAAGCTCGCAGTACGTTGAATATTTAAAAGAAAGAAAAATTAAAATAAAAAATACTCTGATGATAGAGCAGCAATGGCGGCGTGGTGTTAATACATTAAGACGGAAATAGAACAAGAGGAGAAAAAAGTGAACGTTAGAGCAAAGAAACTGTATAATGAATAGAAAACAAGTTGTTGGAAAATCCTTTGCTGTATAGAGTTCAGTTGAAAACAAAAAAGAGCTATGAAAAGAAAATAAAACAAAGAAAGAAAAACCAAAAAAAAACGCCGCGAAAGTTTTTATGACTAACTGCGTATAAAATAATTTTTTTTTTTTTTTAACGAAAAAAGTATTCTTTATACACTGTGCTAAAAAATGTTAAATTAAAATTTCTTGAAATATTTTCTAAATTAAATTAGAAAAAATTTAACGGGGTCTTAGCGTTATGAGTCAAATATTTCTTAAAAAAAATTTATTACGTTTTCCTAAATAAAAAATTAGTTTAGTCCATGAATGATTTTTCTTTCAAATCGCTACAAGGTATTAGTTAAAAAAACTCATTTCTTTCTTGCAACCATTACTGAAGAATGCTCGCAGAGAAGTGCTCGCAATGAATGAACGGTTATTAGTATTATTGCCACGCACATGCAATACAGATCTCTGAACGTCGTTGATTCACGCGTTATCCGTCATCTGCCCGCTAAGACCAGTAAAAACGTTATAGTCGAGTGAGGCGTATTACAACTCTTTATGAGGAAGCGAGCTCAAAATATAAATCGAAATCGTCCAAATGTCAAAAAGTTAATATTTTCTTATTATTATTTTTCTTATTATTAATTTTTGGAAAGAGTACTTCTGGAAGGAAGGGAAACTTGATCTATATGATCTCATCTTAACACAGTATGTTTAGCTCTCAGTTTTGTTTATGTTATTAACTAAAAATCGACACTTTTTGCCAGATATTAGTCTAACTGCATTGGATTCATTTCAGGGTTTTTTTGATAGGCAGATTTTATGGGGGTAGTTCATTAACTTCCACATTTGGAAAACAATACACGGAATGAAATGAATGGATTAAACGAATATATAAAATAATATATAAGCTATCGAGAATTTTAATGTGCCTATGGAGGGCTCCGAACGCACTCATCGTGGACAGGGCGTTATTATTTTTCATATATATTCTAATTCATTTATGCTTAATTTTTCACGAATACAAGCATTGACCTGCTGCCAGGGCTACATAGGATTTATGAGGAAGTAGACTCTCAGCCCGAAAATCGCGTCTATTTTTGTTAATTGTTTCATGACTTTAAAAAAAAAAAAACTCATAAAATATGCTGAGAGTGGATTTATTACATTTGAGATCCTATTTAAATTGTACTGTCCAAAACAATTTTGTTAATAGACCATCATAACGACACCCCATGTCATTAGCCGCCTTGCAAAAGATTACAATTTATGTCTGACTACATGTATATGTTCTATATGTACCTGGTTTGGTCTACATGTGCATATATAGTTTCTATTAATACAGATATAAAAATTAAAATAAGTTATGTCTAATTTACGTTTACTTTTCAAGAAATGAAAAAAAAAAAAATGGTTGCGCATACTTGGTTTTCTATAGTGCATTTTTTGTTTTCGTTCTTATCTTATGGAGTTTTTGTCTCGGTTGATTTTATGAGTACTCAGTTTAGTTTATCCTCAAAATTCACTTGATTCGTTTATTTTGAAAGAGAGGCAAGTCCGTCTTCTGTTAGTGTGAGATATTTAAAGGGTTATCTTTCAATAAATTTACAGATATTGGCAAGCACTAATTCGAGATATTTTATGTATTTTGTGGCGTTAGATAATGTCAGTTTATTATCCAATACTGATGGCTAAAAAAAATAGTAGTTTTTATATCTAAGCTGAATTGAAACCAAAATAATATTTAATTTTATATAAATATTTATTCACTTCACAAAAACATAGTAGCTCCGTGCAAAATATAACGTATTGGTTTTCTGGATTGTATTTTCGCAACTTCAATATCGCGATCACCATGCATATCACCATAATCTATAACTTTTTTCTAGGTTGTCGTACTCTGCGAATGATTCAAACATCGAAATGCTGCTTCTTGTGATCCTCTAGATGCTATAGTTTTCTCCTAAACATACATACATATTAACTTGACCATTATGAAAATAGTCTTGATTCGATGCGTACATATTCCGATTACAATATCTTTTTTTGCACTTTGAAATCTTTGCACATGCAACAGTTTGTTTCTCTTTACTTTGGTTTGTTAACATTTTTCAAAACAAAACAATGCTTTACTTTCCTTTTCTATGGTTCAAGATATTATTTGAACGATTTTGGTACCCAAACCATACTTTAAAACAATAAATGAAGTCATAGACAAATTTAGGGTATGAAAGAACTCAAGGTCTCAATTTTCCACAACAAGCTTACAATTTTTCTACATTATAAGTTATCTTCGAACTCTAGGTTGCAATTTCGAGATATTTTCGATGAAATTTAACACAATAACATGTTTTCGCCCACGGATACGCGCTATTGAGAGTGGATTTGATTCAATCATTCTTACAATCGCTTCTCGTATTTGTGGTTCAAATGCTTGGATTCTGCGTATAATATGCCTATTGTCAGGGCTTCGGTTACAAACGGCAGTAACGGCTATCGCTGATTTCACGTGTCAGCCTCCCATCGATTACAACGTGAAAATCGACAGAACATATTTTCTTAAGCTAATGGTATAGTCCAAACCTTAAGATTTAAGGCCTTCAGTATGTAAAAGATGCGTCCAGTATTTGGTTTTTTTCAGCAAACAGATTCCTGAAGACGTCATTTGGAGCGTCTTCTTGCTTGTACACAGAGAGCGAAATGTCACAAGAATAGTCTTTCAAAACAACCGTTGGTTTAAGACCAAAATGGCGGGAAAAGTTTATAGGAAAAGAGACATACAAACAATAGTCAATTGCGGACGGTGACTTTCTAATTTTCTAATAATAGGCTTTTCATGTTTCCACCAAGGACAGATTTGTTTGACTTAAGAAGCATAGGGACGATTTTAACTTTTAAACTGTTTTCCTTAGACTTACTATTATCATATGTCTTAGGCAAAAGCATATATTAAAAAAATTTCGAGAACCTAAGACACCGCTAACCGTCGCAAATATTTTGGCGGAAGAATGTGAGTTCAAGTGTATCTTTCCTAGGTTATTTAGTCTTTATCGATAATATCAGAGATAGACATATAAATAATAAATAAAAATAGTGTTTCTTGTGTACAAACTCCTCGGAATAAACTTTAAACGATACATAAATGCAAAGCCTATTGGCTCAAACGGTGGTTTAGATATGTTGCTTAAACCTAGATGCGAACTTTACGCCATTCCTATCAGAACATAAATCATTTGTAGTCACTTGCACTGTCTTCAATCTAGGAGTAAAAAAAAATGTTAGGTGAAAGATAAATGTCCGTGTGAAGTTCATTCGTTTCTACGACACTATGCTTTTAGTCAGTGTATAAGAATTCGAAAACTTTCTGTACATTGAGTATTTTTATATATTAGATGTCAGATCGCATTTTGCCTTGTATTTTCCTATATTCAGAAGACTCAATATATATTAATCCGTCTGATACAGGGACGCAATGCACTATTCGTTCTTTTAGAAGATAAACTACTACTTCTGGTTTTCTTTTTTTTCTTTAGTTTCGGTTGACTTTAATCTTAAGGATTGTTTTAGCGCACAAATTGGATACAATTTAAACAATCCTTCTTTTTCTCTTTCTAGAGTCATACAATCGTCACATCCTGTATGTAATACAATTATGTTGTTTGGTGTAATAATTTGCTTAATATCCGTCATACTATTGGGCATCGATGGACGGTTTGTTAGTTCAGACGAATACCCCAAAGTGAGTTAAATAAGAAAACAGAACAAATAGATAAATCATCAATAATATTATTCTTTTAAATAATTCTAATTCATAATGAATGGTTTTAAATACTATGCCATTTCACTAACCCATTATTAACAAAAGAAATAAAAACCGTATGCTCTTTCCAGATTTGTCAAGCGCGTGCTTGGCTATTATCCACCGGTTTTACTTTAGCTTATGGTGCTATGTTTAGCAAAGTTTGGCGTGTACATCGTTTTACCACAAAAGCGAAAACAGATCCCAAGGTAAGATTATTTATAAATTTGTTCTTTTTATTGATGTGTCACTTTGAACATATTTTGCCATCAACTTTTTGATGCTCTTAAGCGCAACTCTACTCAGCATTATGAAAATTAATGTTTTAGCTTATAATAGAATCGTGCTAAAAATTTTGAATAAATAAAATCAAAAAAAAAAATAAATAAATAAATATGTTTACGTCGGTGACATATTGTTTTATGAAAAATGAACCGAAAATGTCACCAACATATGGCATGATATGTAACGGTTCCCTTTTTTTTCCTTTTTTGATGGATTTTGGTGTCAAAATTGACATAACACTCATCATAGCAAAGATTTAAACGCAATTTTCAATTAAATTATAAAAAAGGTGTATAAGTTATTAAATATTTGTTACATTAAAAAAAAAAAACACTGAAGCCAATAAATCAATTAAAATGTTTAAAAGCAATAAGAAAAATTTTTCTGCAGTTTTACCTCGGGACAAAACACTTATGTGCCGCAAAACTGAAAAACGGAGAAAAAGTATATTTTGCTCGACTTTATCCGAACCTGCCCGAACTTAAGCCCGCTTCCGATCGAACTACGCCTTTTTTTCGACAATTAATCTTGTTTGGTGGCTGACTTTAGTAAAAAGCAAGACGCCACCAAATTTTCGAAACGTTGTTGCTTGCGTTATAATAATATTTCAAGAAGTGAAAATATGGTTGTGGTTGTCACGACGCCGTCCTCTTCGACAGTAGCTGGATTTTATTTACAATTAGGGGCTAGGGAAAATGACACGATGTCCGAAACTAGAGGTGCGTACAGGTGGAGTTTGTTTTGTTGTATCATTTTCAGGAGGTAGCTTATTTGCTATATAAACTGTTAAGTGTGCTTACATATTTTCTTAATAATAAAGCAAGTCGTTCTAAAATTTGGTATCTTCATTATCTATGAAGAATTCAGCAGGAATCCTTAATATTGTAGTAGTTCTGTTTGTGATGCATTCAGGTCTTCTGTCCAATTTTCTGTTTGATAGCAGAGTATTGAATTTGGGAGCGTGCAATTATTTGATTATGTTTGAATTAGGTTTGATGCGTAAAGATGATGTTAATTCTTGGAAAATTGTTTATTGAAACTGTCAGCCTTGATCAGACGTCATGTTTTGTCGTCTCTAGCATACAAGATTTCGTCTCTTTAAGTATTTCCATCCAAACATATGGTTGAGTGATCAATTTAGCTGCGGAACGAGGACGAAGATCTGAAGAACTGAGTTTTTGCAATGGTTGCTTTTGGAAATCTTTGTGTAATAAAGAGCATTACAAGGTTAGTTGGTAAATCTAGTATTCGCGGGGAGAGTAAAAAGTTTATGTTACAATGAGCTGGAGTCGTTTTGGTTTAATAATTCTTGAAGCTTTTCGTCACGTTGTTGGTCATCTGAGAACTCATCTTTATTGAACGTTTATTCTTTAGTAATAGGTGACATATGATCTGCAGTACATTTTCTTTCCGATTAACATAACGAATACTTGTGGGCATTTGCGATATAAAATTAAGACGCTCTGTAGCATAACTCATATATATATGCCGGTTTCCACAGTCTCTAGTGAACTTAAAGTGCTGAACTACTAAGTAGATTGTTGTCCGCTTCCGATCGTATGTATTTATTACAAAGTGTTTGCGCATCGTTGGATTTCTTTAAAGAGAAAACTCAAGACCGTGACCTGACACTACCTGTTGTACTGCGGCCTCTCAATGAATAAGAATTGATCGTTGCTAAGAAGCGTTACTTTTGTTGGCTGCGGTCAGTTTTTAAATGCATCTACCCGTGTTGGTAGTGGTTTAATGTCTTGGGCTGAGAGAGAGACCGAAATTTTATGGTTCATAAAAGGCAATTGAAATTGACCAAAGAGATTATGTTGAGATAAGCGTTGAAACTGTTTCTTTAAATGTGATTTGCGTTCTTTTAACGAAGCTGAAGCTACGTTGAAGTCATCCATATACGCGAAAACAAAGTCTAATCCACTAACTAGTTCATGGATCATTCTTTAAGAGGTTTGCGTTGCATTTCTAAAAGTCATGTAAACAAATTCGTATAACATAAAGTATGTATTAGTCGTTGCGTGAGAGATGTGACTTCCATAAATGCTCCTTGTAGACAAATTTTAAAAAAAATCGTTTTTCCATGCAGAATCGAGCTGAAATCTTGGAAGCGCGGTATAGGATAACGTATCATAGCATTGACACCGCAATCGCACATAGGTGCCATGAGCCACCTGCTTTTCTAACCATATTTAAGAAACAGTCCAATTATTACTAGATGGTCTGTAGATGCCCAGTTTAATTTAATTCTCAAAGCCCGTCTTAGCAACAGCTAATTTTTCTGGAGAAAATCTTTTAGGCCGCGTAAAACCAATAAATCAAAATCCCCTCGCCTATTCATGCATTTGCGACGTAATACACCAAAAATGCCAACTTATTTTCATGTATCATCTTGAGAACCTTCATATTGAAAGTTATGCAACGCGTTAACTTACGTTATCCAAATTAATCAAACTTCATTTACTTGAAGATTTTATTAATTTTCACTTATTTTCTTCATAAAAAACTACAAATTACATTTTGTCGTCATATAAGTGC
This sequence comes from Glossina austeni, assembly GCA_000688735.1. NCBI lineage: Eukaryota > Metazoa > Arthropoda > Insecta > Diptera > Glossinidae > Glossina > Glossina austeni. The sequence goes on along the minus strand of KK502527.1, from coordinate 327,198 downwards.
TTAGCTTCCTTGGGATCCCTCATACATAGTGAAATCTAAAAAATAGACCTGTGTGAGTCAAATTGCTACTATTCGTAAATATTAGTGGACTCCAAAAAGTCGAAAAGAGATAATAGAACGTAATAGAGTAGTGAATTTCTGCCAAGTCACCACGAAATATTGAAAATTAGACTTAAGCCATACGAACTTTCAGCTTTTGTAGGAACGACCATATGGGAGAGAGTTCAAAAATTTTCCCATCTGATCTAAATTTTTCACATCAGCTTAGATTCTTGAAATACTATTACTCAACGGTCTTCGTCGAGAAATTTTGAAAGTTACGATTTTTTCATACAGGCTGGTAACTTTCATAGAGAGAAGAGAATAATTCCGACCCAGCACGAGAGCACTCATATCACGCCTAATGGAAATGAACTGTAAAAAAAAAAAATATGTTTGAAATACCAAATATTACAAATACCACCAAATGCTCTCAATGCTTCAAAAGTGCGGCCACTTTGAACAATATAGCATTTAGAGTGCTTCAAGCTTTGCGTCACAGAATATATGACCTCGCCGAAGACGAAACAGTACTTAGGGGTTAGGAGAGATGGTTATTGTTGGCTCATTAGCTCGTAGAGAGATACCTCGAAAACTTTTTGTAATACTTTCTATTGTGATGTTAGATCTCAATGAAAGTGTATGAAAACAGTGTGTTAGGATTGAAAAACAAGTAACTGGTAAATACTTCAAAAAAGGTGAAACACGGAAGGTCATTACTCTATGAAGATCCATAAAAAGCGCCAGAGGAACTTGTAAAATTATGAAGAGTTTAACAAGTAACCGTTCCCAAGTGTTCAATAGGAGCGAGAACAATTTATAAGCAATCAAATTAGATGTCAAACTGAAGCCGAGGAACGATTTAGAGTTTTTCAGATGTTAGCAGCTGGCCCAAAGCAATCTAAAAAGAATTTCTTTTAAATCTTATTGTGGCTGAAGAAAATGGATACGTGATGATAACCGTAAAAAATTATGGCTAAAGTCCAGCTATCCATCAACGTCGGCAATGAAGTGGAATACGAATGACATCATAATATATATAATCAGAAATTACTAGCGTGTTATAAGCTTCTCAAAAGGAAAGAAATCACATGGGGATGTCGCCGACAACCACTGCTATAATTGAATGAAATATAAAGTGAAAAAAGATCGTAATATGCCAAAAGACATGACGGGGCCCACCATATATCTTGATCCCGTATTATAAGGTTAGTATTAAGGGCATACAACATATTATAATAAAGTTAGGATATTTATGCGTTACAAGGTCAAAATAATTAATTAAAGTTTTAAAAGCATATGTTATTTCTTCGTTCCGTTATTTTTTTTGTTAAGTAAAAAAAATATTTTTTTTCAGAAAAAAGTCGAACCGTGGAAGCTTTACACCATGGTTACTGGCCTTTTGTCTGTAGATCTGATTATATTGATAGCCTGGCAAGTTATTGATCCTTTGCAACGTATATTAGAGACTTTTCCTTTGGAGGATCCTATATCAACGACTGATGATATCAAAATACGTCCAGAGTTGGAACATTGTGAGAGTTCACAAAATTCCGTTTGGTTGGGTAAGTTATTTATAAGAATAACGAACACAATATTGCTATTATTAATAGTATAAGTGCCTTATTTACTTATAAAATATATCTTTACTTTTATTTTCACCCTCTTCAGGCTTGGTCTATGGTTATAAAGGACTAATATTAGTGTTTGGCCTTTTTTTAGCTTATGAAACGCGCTCAATTAAAGTGAAACAAATTAATGATTCGCGTTACGTTGGCATGAGCATATACAATGTGGTGGTACTATGCTTAATTACAGCCCCAGTGGGTATGGTTATAGCGTCGCAACAGGATGCATCATTCGTTTTCGTGGCATTGGCTGTGATATTCTGTTGCTTTTTAAGCATGCTATTAATATTTGTGCCAAAGGTAAGGCAGAAAATTAAAAATGTGTCAATGTGTAGCTTTTGAAATACGCTTTGAACTCTTTAATTAAATTTAATTAAGTAACTGCAAGAATGAATCTTATATTAAGTTAAGCATTTCAAACAAGAAAAATCTAAAAAATGTTAAATTATCAGGAGACCAAAGTTCGTAGATCCATTTCAACCGTTCGCCTGCGCGTGCGTACCGATTCTATTTTTTTTTTTTTTTTAGGTATGGCATTACGAATTTTTGGCGTTAAGAATTGTGTGTGAACTACGCGGGCACAGCTTGCCATCTATCCTATATTGTGGTAAATGACACTTCTATTTTTTGGGTCAATAGGCACATAGACAATTCGTACTGGATAATCTCTTGAGTTAGCACAGTAACCACATTTGGTGCGATGGGAGGAGCTGGTAGTACTGTTATAGCGTTGTTATTGGCATACTATGCAATTAGCATATGGATGATAGCATATAATCAAAGGTAGCAACTCGCTGTACGGCCGCTCAAAATTTGATGTAATTGATGTGTTTGCCTACTTTCGGATGACCTTCAACGACAAGAAGACGACGAAGAAGATAAAAACGTCGCCAATTGTCATAACGCATCTTAGATCAGCTTAGATTAGCTCAAAATAAATTTTTGAAGTCCGGTGAAGATAGACCTTTTGTGGTATAAGGATGCAGCTTGTGCGGCCGTAGGCAGCGGTCAAAAGTACTTTTGCTTCTCAATTATTAGTGAATGGATTTGAACCCAGCAGTCCGTTCATCCATCTGCCTGTCTGATGTTTGTCTATTTAATTTTTTATTAGAAGTAACACTATTTTCGAAATATTTTGATGAAGCTAATTAGAAGTGGATTTAAACGGCTCGTATTTGCTACCACTCTTCACATGAAGTCATATTTTGAAAAGGGCACAAAAAACGGTAATAATTGGAAAATATGGGCGAGTTAAAACCAACTTTTGAACCCACACGGTTGTTTTTGCATTCAATAACTCTTTATATGGCCACATTGTCTAATTTTTGATATATTATGATGAAGATTGATAGCGTGAAGCGATATATAAATCTGCTCTGCTAAATTTGGATCACACTAATCTAGCATTTCTACTGAACTTAAATACTAATTCGGGCATCACTATATAATAATAAAGATTTGATAACAAATATCGAAGGACTGCGTTTAACATTTTTTGTAATTAAAATTACTATTTCGATGTGCCGCGGTTTATTCAACAGCACAAAGAACAACGACCGGCGACAAGATCTAAAAGAAAAACCGTTGGAGGAGCTACAATCCGTAGGACTGTCAGAGTAAAAAAAAACAAGGTTAAGCGCTAGTGTAGTTGTTTTGTAAAGGAAGGCAATAAAATAACTTTTCTTTGTAAACTCCGTGCACTTTTTACATAAACACACACAAAGTTCGTTATTACAGTGTTTAGGATACACACTATCCTATGCACTAAAATCAGAAGAAATTGTTTGAGAATATGAGCAATTAGTGCTTTTTTCAATGTATTGTCTAGAGATGTCGGTTACGTTTCGTACTAGTGGGATGAAGTCCATATTTGGTTAAATGTTTTCATAAAGGAGGATTGTTGCATTCCTGATGTAAAGAGAACGGATCTGACGTTTCTAAAGGGCTTATGGGTGTGTTTTATAGGCTGAAAATGTCATGAAAATTGCAATCACCATCAATGCGGAACGCTACAGAAGCAAAATTATTGATTTTTCTCGACACGAAGAGATGTTTTCGACTTGGATGATATGTTGTTTTTATAAATTGTTGCAACCCACTGTATATCTCGTAGCACCATCTATTTATTACGGAAAAAGTTCAACGGCCATATAATCTCCAAAAATTCTTATGTGAACTGGTCACAAGATGACGACTTTACTGAACTTTTTACTTTCGATGTATGTTGGAGTATCAGCCTATTCCAATAAACCACTAACGTTCACTGACCTTATTCACTGAAATAAAAGTAGATTCGTACGAAAAATGAACCAAAATTGCCCACAAATCTCAAGTTTTTCATATATATAAAATTATTTTTAAACAAAAATGGGTTCAATCCATACCTAAAGTGAAAAAGATTTGTGTTGGTTTCTTTTATCGTCTAGCTTTTATTACAAATTAAAAAAAGAGAAACTCTCGTTTGATGACTACATACGAGAGACGGCTTTCCTAACAGTCGATTTTTTATTTCAAAACATGAAATGAATGTTTATGAAATTTTTAGAAAAAGTAATGACAATTTTTTTGTTTAGGTTATTGAGATAATACGTCATCCTAAGGATAAGGCCGAGTCAAAATATAATCCGGATTCGGGTATATCGAAAGAAGAGGAAGAACGTTATCAAAAACTAGTAACAGAAAATGAAGAACTGGAACGACTGATAGCACAGGTAAATTATTTTACTAAAAATTATATAGTGTAATAGATAAGAAGAAAGAGAAAGCTTTTGATAATGCTTAAGGTCTTATAAGCGTGGCTATTACTTTTATACCCTCCAGAGGAGAAATTAGGTACATAATCTTATCACTCTGGAAAAGTGCGTCATAAGCAACAAAAGTTTTGTTTGATCCGTTACGATATCCAAGTGCAACACTATGACGCTGAATGCCTACAGCTTATCGATTTCACGGAGCTACCGCAGTGTAATTTATTATGAACCCGACTCGATAAAGATCCTCACATCAAAAATTTTCAACAACAAGTGATGCAATTAGAGACAATAGATCAAAAGACGCGTTGTTGTGGCTTTTCATCTCATGACATTCGAACCCAGACGCCAGAAAACCTTAACAGCAGTGAGGCGAAATACTAACCGCTAACTACGCTAACCACTGCTCTGTATTCAGCGGGCGCTATTTCTTTCGGTTAATAAGTATGTCAAATGGTTGATTTGTGCATCCGAGGAGCGAGTCCTGGATATTTGTGACGATATACAGCCAACGACTAGTTACGTAAATAGTTTCAAAACAGTTATCTTTTCGCTAAATTAGATGTTTTTTAAACGGATGGTGAATATTCTAAATGGAATCTTTGGCGTCGTTTAAGCCAAGTTCAATATAACCTACTTTAATGTAATTCTAATTATAACCTATAGTTCAATGCGTGTAATGCTAATAACATAGTTTTTTGTAATAACCTAGTAAAATAAATAAGCATGACAACCTAAATATAATAACCTCGATACATATTGAAATAGAAGCGGTATTGAACTTTAAAATAATATTTAAGTATCAGTCCATCTTATAAAAAAAGTCAGCCAAGTTTCATCACCACATTATAAGAATACATTATGAATTTGTTTGAAGAGAAGAAATACTAAATTTCCAAGAATCTGCAGCCATGTTGGCCCTCACAGCAATGACAGCTGTGATGAGAATGGAAAAGCAAATTATCTTTGTTGCGCCGCTCTTGAACTCTACGTATTTTTCAGACAATAATTATCATACTAATTATATTCAAGATAAAGTCGATGAAAATTAGTGACAGCCATAAATTAAAGCTGAAAATATACACGAAAACTTACAATTCCCAAAAAAATTGGTGGATTCATAAACGTTAAAGTTTCTAAAACGTTTTCTATCGCTAAACTTTTACAAAAGTGATCAACTGACAAGTCCACATACAAAAAGGAATTTTGTTTAATGCATACAAATATCAAAATCCATCCTAAGGCTTACGTAACTTCTACAACTTTTTATTATTACCGCCAAAATTATTAAATAAAGAGCAATAGGCATAAATGTCGGGTAGTCGTGATTTCGATTCAACAATTAGATCATTTGTACAAAGCTAATTAATTGATTAATTATTGTCTTTCTTTAATAAATAAAATGATTCTCATCATTACACGATGCATGCACGTTTTTCATCCTTTCTATTTTTCCCTTTTTCTAAAGTTTATTTCGTCAACAATAAAACAAACAGTATTTGCACTTACGCGTAGAGGAAATAGGCCACATTATAAAAAAGTAGAAAAGACGACTGCAAAATAAACTCCATTTGAGCAGCTGCATAAGAAGCGCGAAGGCAAGAGCTATAAAGAATGGTTTCAATGTATTATGAAATTAGTGCGATTTCTGTCGACATGTAAATAGTCTTCATATATATATGTATGATTTCTTTCCTTTTTGTTAAATCGCCATCCATTATGCTTGTGAAATGGCAAATTTTAAAGGAAAATGTCTTGACTTATAAGATGACGGAAAGTTTTAGGGTCGTTTTTTCATCCACATTCCAAAACATTGTTCTTATATTCGATGTGCGGTGCGTGTGCGTGTAAAACTTTTCAACCAAATGCTCTCAATCTTTGCCAAGTCATTAGAGATGGGCGTCTTCATGGCTAGTTAGATGGACTCACACTGCACGATTTTGTGCCAATCCTATCAAACCACTGCACAGTCAAATAGCTAAGAAGGCCGACTATTAAACCAGCATGTCCGGGTTTAATCCTTAATGCAACAAAATATATTTTAATTGCACTCGGAGTGCGGTCGTAGATGGTACAACATTTACTAACCGGGCACACAGCTCCCAGTGTTGCCAACATCTTCTTTCTCTCGCTATGATTTTGTGATCATTACCTTGTTACATTCATACGGAACATACCCTGAGTGAGAAATCATAACAAAAAAAATTGGTTGGTCTTACATGGCATCGATTTAGACACCGTTTGTTCAGTTTCATCCATCTTGGACCATCTTTTTCACACACTATTACAGAAACCCCACCTTATCTTATTAGCGCTCATCAATATTTTCGAAAATGGCGCGATTCTATTTTGTCTTAGGAGCAATTTAAAGATGAGAAACGTATCCATTGTATTTTTCATTGTTAGCTTACGTGCCACCTGAATATTGAGCATTCTGTTGTATCTGACCTTAATGATCGAAATGGTTCAGAACTGCTTTTTTGCTGACGTTTAATACCGCACCTTAGACCGAAGTAAATGTTTTAATTTTCTGAACACTGAACGATTGTGGGGTCATAGTCTTCAACTTCGAAATTTGCTGAGCAAAAACGAGCAGACCATTTACGGACTGTTAACTTTGTTAATAAATTTTCAATATCTCCTTGGAGCGTTGGTGGAATTGGAAAACGATTAATTGACGCCATCTTTTTATGCCTACAACTACATTCTGTCACAAACTTTGGGGCATCCAAAATGAAATTTCAGAGATGTTTTATAAAGTAAAGGTTAATAAACTACGATAAAGTTAAAGTTGGGAATAACATTAGAATTTCTCGAAAGCAGGTTGGTATTGAAAATGTTTTGAAATTAGTAAAAAACATACTTTCACTACAACATAAGTTGACAACAACTTTGTTTTCAAAAGCAAACAAATTGGGTTTCCTCTCCGCTATTTATGATTTACAAAAAATGTAACGAAGAAAACTCCCGAGGATGTTTCATGAATAATCCTACCTCCAAAGCTTATAAAAAAATGGGAACATTCACTACGCCCAGACAATAATATAAAGTGTCGAAATGATACTTTTTTGAGTTTTTTTAAAGGGAATTTCAATCACACACGGATATAATTTTGTTTGCAATCGTCCATGAATTATCATTGTTCACATACGCTATGACACTGCTACATAAATGTAATATGGACGGAGCTAAGACACTTTAAAATCAAATATTGCGGAGAACGCCACGAACTCCCTTCGCGACGCAATACCTTGAAATGTTTGAAATTCATCCCTGGTTGTGTAATTGCTGCAGAATAAGAAAAATGAAAAATTTAAATACGGCGAATACGAACAAAATAGGACTAACTTTTCCTGACTAACTTTTATTAGTTTCTATGTTGCACTTTTGTCGTACTTTTTTCTATTTGTATAAGACGAGCGATAATAAAAAACAAAAAAAAAGCTACAAACGAGTTATGCCACATCTAAAAACCACATTGTCACTTCAAAAAGACCCTCTTTTTCGTTACTTTTGAAGCTGTGCTATCCCCTCCGTTGTGGTGCATTTCGTGCTCCAACATGTGAAAGTATGAAGTACAGTAAAGTAAATTATCGAAATTCATTACCAAAATTCATGTTTCGATTGTGACGTCAGCGATAAACTGCAATATATAATTTATATATAGTGGAAGCAATAAGGTAAGGAAATCTGCATATATTTTCTTGAAGTTTTATCGTATTTCAAATTTCAACGCTTGTAACTTCCCTCCTTAGTCGTAGACATTTTCTCCCTGCCTCTTTAGCTCGTAAAAAATCTCCTAAGAGATTCATTTATAGCACAAGTGACAAAAAACTTCGGGTCATAGGTATCGAATATGCACACTAACTCCTTACTACTTTACTCGCTTATGGTAAAGATATAGCAAGTTGGTGTGGACGTATGCAGCACCCGGAAGTACTTGCCATGGAGCCACCTTTTTATAATAACCGATTTCGAATCATTTCCTAAATGTGTTTTAAAAACCTCAACTTCGTAAACATTTTAATGAAACTTATCTACTCTGACTTTTGACACAGTGACACTATTGCAAACGGATCGGTTGATACACTTTCACGATTACTGCAATGTAAGTGTAAGTGTAATGTCCTATTTTGAAAATTTCTCTATTTGAATGTCGACAAAAAGTCGGTAAATACTGGTATGTCAGCATACCAATCGAATGTAGAATATTTGATTCAGTTGTCGCTATTTCTTTAAACTCAGCTCAAAACCATTGTTTTACAAGACATAAACCCGTATTTGTTGATGAGATCTAATGGTAGTGGATCTAATTTTTGATATTGTTTGACGAAAATTTGTCCGAAATGTTTTTCTGATATACACATCTAATGGGCTAATTTTGTGTTATGTAGGCTTATTTTTCGGGCTTGGTCCCATATCAGATAAAAACTAAGCTATCATTAATACGCAATTTGATATTTCATGACGAAAATAGATAAAGTACGATAAGTTTTCTGAGGGCTTCACTAAATTTGCGGCACATCGGTTCACGTGTTGGGCCCCCTTCTCTTGAAAAGTGTTCCTACAGATGGTAAGAAGATCTAGTTCTTGGTTTCTTATGAAAAGATGTGAAGAAATGCATTAGGCGAAATGCTGCAGGATGCTTAATGATCAGCTTTGCTCCACTATAAAATATAAGTTTGATTCCATCGTTATTGTCTGATTATTATTACTATTGTTAGTTGAATTAAAAGTAATTGCTTCCGATTAGCACTGTTGCACTTGGTTAGCAACTAACTAAGAAGAAGAAAGTTAAATGAGAAAATTTGTTCATCTAATTTAGAAGTCTACTGATCAACTTTTTTATGACATTGGCGGTTTTTCAGAAAGAGGAAAAAATCCGTTTGCTTCGCCAACGTTTAGCGGAACGTGAATCGCAAATAAAAATCTCAGAGGCAAATGGTTCGGGTATTAATGCTGTTGGCCCAACGTCGGGTCATGCCGTAGGCACGGCAATAACGACAAGGTCCTATAATACAACACCCGCCGCCACCACAACGGCCACAACACAAGGTAAGTGAATCTGAATTAGACTAAACCAAGTTCGAAAACGTTGAGTATTTTTGAATATTTTACAAATCTTGTTTATTTTTTTACTACTATCTGTAATATTTAAAAATAATTGTACAAACATTGAGCTCATTTGGAGACTTTTAAGACGTAGCTTACACGCAAATACACTACGAGTTATAAGCGGGACATTTCAAACAACCCACAGACAGTCGAAACTACGCTCAAAATAGTGTTAAAAGTGCGGTTAGATATTAATGCAATGTAAATGTATAGAATGACCAAGAGCAACGCTTTACTCATATCAACGCAATGAAACTACATTTTACGAACACAGTGTCCCAATTTGAAGTGATTAAGGCGATGACGTATACGCATATATGGACACATACTCATTATAACTAGTGGTTATTTTAAATTATCACAGCTACGTTGCGTTAATTCTCATAAAATGCGTTTGAATTTTCCATTAATTTTATATCATTAATTGGCAATCAAAAAAAAAATAATAGTTTTCAAAGATGAGCTGGCGCAAAATTAAAACTAAATAGGAGTAAGAAAACCCGCCGCGTAAAAAACACCTTTCAAAAATTGATGCTATCGTATTTAATCAAGAGCTCCTAAAATTGTGAAACATTCAGTCGCATGTGCGGTACCAACCCGTGCGGCCACTTTGTGTTGGGGTGAAATATATTCATTTTGGGCAAGTATTTCCATCAAAAGCCAAACACCTACATTGGGTCTCGAAAAATGAAGTAGCATTTAGAAAAATGCCTGCAAAAGGAAAACAACCGAAAAGTTAAACCATTTGTGGAGTCTTAGATTCGTCAATTAGTTTCCTGATGGGTCCAAAGGGTGAAGAAACTAATTTTGTTACGCGAAAAGAGGGAGAGAGAAAGATAAAAATTTTCCCGTTTGGGAGACGAAAAAGCTAAATTCATGGGTACCTTTTGAACACTCATAGAGTACTATCACCGATTTGCGTCTACTTAACACCGAACAAAGTGACTTAGTGCCGTACTTTTACAGAAACGACCACCGACGAAAATTGTTGCAGTAAGTGTCAAGAAATAATGCGATGTTTGTAATATTTTCGCGTGCATACATAATTGAGTTGAATTTAAAACGTCAGCGCTGCGGATATGACAAAACCTTAGAATATCAAGTTTGTGAAGTGTAGACCACTAATGCACCATTTTGAAGCCAGAAAGCAAGCTGACTTGAGATCTTATGTTCATTTTGTGACGAAATGTCTGCAAATAAAGCGTAAGACGCAACCCGTCTTTCTCCCCTCAAAAAAAGAAAAAATTGACATCTGTATATATATATTACTGGAAAATGCCGCGAATTGTGGCCATATATAGATTTATAGATTTATTGACCAGTCATCGGAAGTTTCTGATTTCGAACACGTTTTTGCAAGCGGAGGCAGAGTAGTTACTTAAAAATATTATTATTTTGGTGCTTGGGTTTCAATTTTATTTTTAGTGTTTTCTACCAATGCCACCATTCGTGAGTATTCATTCAAAAAGAGCTTAAAGGTAATTTCCTCCTTTTTGTAACCATTGCCGGAGGATGAGTGGTATATTCGTCTTTGCAAAACATTTGCGACACCTAGAGGAAGGTCCAGGAACCCATCAACATATATGTATTCTTGAGCAGCATCACATCTTGAATCGATTTCAGCATACGTCTGTAGTGTCTGATGTAAACATTCGCCTGGCCACAAAAATTAAGCTATCGATTTCAAATTTGGCCAAAGCGCACCCCTGCGGTGCTATGCAAACTGAAAACACCTCTATTTTTCAAAAGGAGTAAAATATTGGTTTTTTGCTTATTATTCATAAATCTATAAAAATTTGAAGGTATAGCCTATTGGCGATGCTGCATTGACTGTACAAAGATGAAAAAATAGACCACGCCTACTCAATATCGTAATATATCATGATTTCAATTTTATGCCAAACGTCAAGAAGCATGCCCCCTTAAAGAATACACGTATTTGACCAATAATAAATACACCTAAGCATGTCCACTTGTGCGGTAAATGTTCTCCGATTCAACAAAATGAGGATATTGCGGACATGTTTGCAAAAAAATTTCAAAATGGACCAAACGACACGTCTACAATGCACCTATACTTTCAGTGTTTTTTGTTCACTACTCATAAGGCGCACTACATTCTACAAAGATAAGAAAAACCATCCACGCTGGCTACTTCCAGATTAATTCTTAATTAGCTTCAAAGTGTTTACGCAGAAGAAGGACGGTGTCGGTGTCAAGTCGACTGAAAAAATACTAGAAGACTGCTGAGCAAAAAAAATTCAGCGTAATTTGTGTTTGAGACGTCAGCTTATAAATGCAAAAGTGAAGGCTGTTGACACAAGTTTTTTTTTTTAAATCGAGAGCGCGCTATACTCAGTTACCCGACAAAATGCAAGAGCGACTTCCATATTTTGTATTCTAAACAAAATTTCGAGATAGAATAACTCAAAATGTCAGAAATAAAAAGAAGGTCGAGTCTTATATGCCGAATCTTGTTCTTCGTCGTGTGAAAATTTGTTGCCAAAAACTCGAAACAGCAGTGGCGGAGGTCATTGGCAAGACATTTTCTTTTGGTTCGTTTATGCGTTTGAGCCAATTGGCATCATAAAATAAAATGCAATCTGCTAACTGAATTTAACGAAAAGTTTATGAATAATTGTGTCAATCATTCGTATAGTTGCATAGAAAACAATGGGAAAACCTTCGTCTGAAGACGATAATGGGATAATGAATGGGTTTTCTTCTTGAACACTTCCAGATTCAATTCCTATCAGCAATGTTATGCTAACAATAGTTCTCGGGGCTCAAGTGAAATATATATACAAAAAAAAGTTTTTTTCAAGCATTTTCCACCTCTATCTTTGCAGATACTCACGATCATCATACATGAAAAAACTTGTCAATTTCTTTTACGTGATAGGTAAAATTTTAACTAAGCTAAATTTAAAAAAGGAAAGACAACAATTTTATTAGTTCAAAATTCATTGTATATATGAGTATAAAAGATAAGTTAAATAGAAGTTTATAACTTGAAAATTCATAAGAGTAGTCAAATGAACTAAGAAATGAAGACGAACTAATATTTAAGAAAAATTTTCCTCAAATTGAAAATTGAAACCAAAAAAGAAAAATTACTCTAAATTATCTTAATTAATCTCAAGGCTGTTTTTTCAATGTCCGGTTAGTGTTCGTTTTTCAAAATTAACGATCCTTAAATCTAATAACCAACAACCAAAAAAAAAAGTTTTTTATTTCTCTATCGATTTCATAATGATGTAAATAATAGTTTGGACATTTCAACTGTGCACCCATAACATGCATACTTGCATAAATGTACTTGTAGTCGTTGTTAAAATTTAATTATTCAATAAAAAATTCTATAAATAGTTAAATTTTGCAAAACAAAGAAAAAAAGAACAAAACAAATTCTAATGTCCAACAATGTATAGACATACGTACAAATATACAAAAATAAATTATTAAACTAGTTTAAAATATTAAGCTAGACAGGTATTTAACTCTATTTGAGGTTAGTATGTAATTTGTAAAAATTACTTCAATTTAATAGATAAAATAATTTAGGAAACTTAGGAACGAATGCGTATAAAAACCACAAAACGCAGTTAATAAACGCTATCTTGTTACATGAATCGATTAGTATTCAATTCAAATTTTAACGGCAGTACGCAAAGGTGTGATATAGATCACTTACATTAATACCCACCATTACACGATATATGTACTTAGATACATACAGATATTAGGTTAGAAGAGATGTCGTAATATTTTAAAGATGGTAAAGAAGAATTTTCTTAGGCCAGAGCGCTTTGCTTTGTTGCATTCCTATTCTCATCTTGATATGTGTTATTATCGCCAGAAGTCATTCTTTTTCTGGACGACACTCGCTTTAATTACCCGATGCGCACGAAGGCAATTTATCCTCTTTGTCTATAATTCACTATCTAACGGATTCTTACTGACTTACATTGGAAAATGTTGTTGAGTCTGTCTTTGTAAAAGTCATCAAAGCTTTTATTTTAAAAGAAAAAAGTAAAGAAGCCCCCGTTTATTATTACCATTGCACGTTACAGTTATGGAAATGTAGATAGTATATTATGATATCATTGGATGAACTAATTTTTCTTTTTCCAATTTTAATTTCTCTAACACAGAGCCAAGATATTTAATTCAATTCGCAATTTCTCTGTCTAATAGATGTGAATTGTTTGTAGCAAGAAGCGCAGTCGACGGCAGAAACTTCGTATTAATCCAATGTATTATAGTTCCTAATTATAACAACATTGAATTGAGTAAAGGCGTTAATAAAATTAATCATATCTTATCTTCACCCAATTTATTGACCTTTCCATACAAAATAAAACCTTGGCCTTTTTCCGTTTATATGTATATCTGAATGATGTATTAAGCAACTTGTCAAGAAACTCGAAGAAGTTAACAGTTTATAAAAGACGCACCTTTTTCATAAGCCAGGAGTTATGGCAGACATCCTAAAGAAATCAAAAAACAATGTATTCGCTAGTTTATGTGAAAACGTTGGCATGGAAACACTGATTTCATGTGTTCGCCGAGCTCACCCGCAGTACAACAAAATCTAGTGTTGTTGTAAATCGGCAAAATTGCATGAACTTAAATTTGAATTTCTAACCCAAAGACCGAACTCTCCCGATCAGGCTGTCAGCTACCATTTTCTGTTAACAAATCTCAAACAATTGCTCCTGAGAAAACGATTTGTATCAAATGGTGAGCTCATTGCGGAAGCTGAAGTGCATCTTGATCGTGTTGACGTCCTGTAAAAATCATAATGTTGAGAATCTTTGAAATGATTGTATCACTCTTGAAGGAGATTATGTTGATAAAATCGACTTTTGCAAAAATTCTTATGTAATAAGATGGCGCGAAAGTTCTTCCGCATTTTATTGCGTGGAGGTAATTTTGATTGTCAGGTCAAGGCAAACAGATAAAATCCGTTATACGTGGTCTTATGAGTTACGTCTAACTCTCGTAGGATAGTTAGAGGACTACCTTCAATACACTCATCAGACGTATCGTTTAGATGCGAAGTGCAGAGTGATGTGCTTTTTGACTTTTCATAAATATTCGAACTAATTCTGAAATATTTAGAAATACAGTTCGGAGTTCCTAATTGTTTCAGTGTTTTTAAAAGTTTTTAGTAAATGCTATTTTGAGAAACTATAAAAAGACGCCATCTCTAGCTTAATCTAAAGAATTACACCCGGACGATGCACTGTCATTTTCTTTACTTTTGACGGTGATAAGACAGACGAGAAACGAGTGAATGTTGCACATAGCTAATAAAAGCCCGTATTTCATATTGATCAAGTATGCGCGTACTTTACGGGATTTATTGATTGTGTCTCTGGATGGTTTTCATAGGTAAAATGACATCTTTAGTTTACTCTTCTTGCGCATGAAGCTAATGGGACGTCATTCACGAGCGTCGCTAAGTAAGTTCGATGTAATCAATAAAAATGCGGTCATAGAATAAAGTGGTGATAGTGATAAGCTCTATGATTTGGTTTTATTGTAACTCTTTTTCTACAGGCACCCTTTTATTAATTTATTTGTTTATCTTTCATTAATTAATAAGGTGTTTCTTTTATTTATTTTCATTGGGATAATATTTTTAATGAATTTTAATGAATATTCTCGGAGAGTTGTTCAATGCCTTTCATGTTAGCAGGAATTAATTAACATCATTGCAACATTTTTGGGTTGCGTTCCCTCAGCGAATGCAATTTTTCGCGTTTTAAAATTGAAATCATAATAGTTCTAAGTGAAAATAAACGAATAAAATTAATCAATATATCTCTATGTTCTAAATGAAAAGCATTTACTAATAATAATAGTAATAATGGTAATAAAAAAATAAATAAAAACAAATAAGTTAAACCTCTAAATATATACATGTATATAAATAAATAATAAAATAAATAAATATATAAATAAATCTGTACGTGCATATATATATATATATATATATATATATAAATATATATGTTGCGTATGTTTTCATATGTGCACAGATGTGCAGATGAACACATATTTACATATATATAACATATAATACATATTCGACAGACAACACAGAACTATGTAAAAACAATTCTAAAAGCGACTTATTTAATAAATATATTCAAAAATACACAAGAAGTCATTAAAACAAATTTTCTACTAGCCTTTTGGCCGTATATATGAGAACGAAAAATTCTTTAGTAAGTAAATGAATTTACTTGTTAACAACCTAAACAGAAATACGTACGTGCATAAATTTTTATTTATTCAAAAATTGTAACCAATATTTGTAAATAATATAAAATTTGGAAAATTAACCTTTGAAGAAATTCAACGCACATACTATTGAAAATTAGTTAATTATTTAATGAGAACTACTCATCTTTACACGTATACACACATACGCGCTGGTAGACGCAGCCAAATGCATACAAATATACATGCATGCAAATCGCAGCCGTATAAACAAAAATATATACTTCATTATGAAATCCATAAGTAGTGGACTTATAAGATAACGATTGCATCACTCACTCTCTTAACACAATTCCTAAGAAAGTAAAGACTCTTACTATAAAAGAATATTAAGCGAAATTAAGAACCTAAAAAAAAATACTAATATATATAAAGAAAAGTAATAAACAAGTGGAATGAAAAAATATTGAAATAATAAACTTCAACTAAAGTAAAAAAGTGTTACAAATAAATTGTTAATAAATTTTAAGCTGTAAATTTATAGTAAATTAAAAAAAAAAAGTTTGCCAAATTTTATTGTTTCGTTTGTTTTAACCCGGAAATTTGTTATTACGTTTTTGATTGAACTGATTATATTTTTGGCTTTTTCAATTTCCCTATATGTATTACATAAACTCAATATACAACACATGTAACAACTTAACCCATTATGTATGCATTCTCGACATGCATTGTAGTTAATTTACAGTTCCCTTTCTGCAGTGTTTTTGAAAGACAACTAACAGTGCCAGCAAGGTTCTTGGCAACAATCAAAGTTGAGAAACTATGTATCATTTTTCAACTTTGGCCAACCAATGGCATTATATTTATCTATTATTATGAATTTCTGTTCCCTGCTTTTTCTTCTGTAGCTTATGTTTCATACTTATGTTGCAACGCTTTAGATTATCTAAACTATTGGAGTTAGCAATACCGACGATACAAACAATTTACCTGAAAATTTTCGAAAAGAAGTGATTTGCTAACGCCTTTGCCTTAACATCCTCTATTGAAGGCTCTTTTCTATTACTCTGCACCCAACTGTACAAGGGTAGAAGGCTGTGTTAAGTTTTTGCAGGTGTATGAAATACTCACAAGGGTTTAGGATAGATCCACATTTTATTATATGGAGCAATTGAAAAAGTATTTCTGATCTTAGGCCTGTCTGTCCATCTGTATGTCTTACTTTCTTGTCAACCTACAGGCCGCAATTTTTGAGATATTTCGATCAAATTTTGTGCACCGACAGGTTTTGGTTTAACAAAAACCCCATTAAAAATGGTTCGGGGGGAGCCACTTTTTCGATTACTTCCCAAATAACGTCTTCGTTTGCAAAATCATTACATGAATAACTATGTGGTGTGGAACATTTAGTTTTTGGTTTTTATGTTTTTACTTACTTCAGTTGGTTTACTTTAACCGATTTTATAGCGAGTTTTTGACAAATGTTTTCAATGTTTATTCGTTGCTAAGAAAAGACTGTTAGAGCAAAAAATCATTTAAAAAGAACAAATCACCATTTGAGAAGAAAATATCTAGTGGCCAAAGAGTTTCTAGAACAAAAAAAAACTTGCATCGAAACTTCTTACATTCACTTTCACCTCTCTTGTAAAGAAGTGAAATAAAAGAGATAAGAAATTTTTGTCATCAACCAGCTCCTACAATGGCTCTGTGAAATGGTTATATTTATATTTGGCACAAGTGCAAATTTATTGACGAAAACGCATCAAAAATAATATGCAGTTTTCACTGGCTTTTCTATATTTTAGGAATCATTCGAGAATTTAAAACCACATCAAGCCACATTTGAAAAATTAATATTCGGAAATGACAAAATTGTTAAGACGTAATTTCAGCTTTAGATTTTCTATTCATATCATACACCACTACTCGTGGTATACACGGTATATTAAGTATGTTAAGTTGGGGCTCGTTCGGCCCGTTTTCAACACCAACCTTCATGCAATAATCTCCTATTCTAAGCAGGTATCGTAACTTTTACGACGGGGCAATGTTCGCCGCATTGCATATACCCGGCGGTTTATATCAGTTTAAAAATTGGTACTTATCAATAGCTGGATTTTAATAAAACGTATATAACTGCAACATCTGTGTGGTGGGTACATTCGTGTAATGTTTCCGTAAAATTGAACCTGTTGTTGTTTTAAGAGATGAAAAGGAAGAGAATTTGGAAATATTTGAATATATAATAAACATAATCTAAATGGAATAATCTAAATGGAATACCTTGTAAAAGAGAAATAACCATAAATTTGAATCTTTCAAGCCCAGCATATTTCCGCTATAATTCCATAAACAATAACGAATCAAACCGAGATAAACTTTATGGAGTTTAGATGACTAAGTTGGTTTCGAAAATATTCGTACACAAAAACCAGTTAAGAGCCGTAAATCTTCACTTCTTTCTCAAAAAAAAGGTGCCACAATTCTTAACAAGAGAATAGAGACACACGTCCATAACCCAACGTTGGCTTACATGATTATGTTCACATCTAAAAATAAGACCAAATAAATAAAGCGTATAAGCACATCACGTTTTTTGCTAAGAATCTTTACTCGAGCCGAAGTCTTTTATTCGCTGTTTAATCAAAAACTGTTTTAATGAAAGAATTTTTTTTTAAATCACCTTGAAATTTTCTTTCAAATTTTGTAGATTTTGCTTATTTTGTTATTATTTTATATCAAAATTATCTTTTAATGTTACCTTAATGAAATAAATATATTAAAAAATATAAACATAATAAAAATTTATATATTAGCAAAGCTAATTGTTGTATTATAATATATAGAGGATTATGGAAAAATAAAAAATAATGTAATTATAACCAACTGAAAACAAAAAAAAAAAAATTAAATAAAATGATTGAAACAAGTCAAAAAAATAAATTCGGCTTTGGCCGAATCTTTTATATTCGCCGCCTTTATTTACAAAACAGAGTAAAAAAAATTAAATTTCGATATCCCGGTGGGGGTGGCTGACTTTTTCCCCTTAAGTAGATTGAAACTTTTATTGTGTATGTGTTGTAGTTTATGAGTACTAAGCAAAAAATCCAACTTTTTTGCTTTTGAAAGGAGAGGTTCCTTAGTGTACGATTATAGATGCCTTTTTGGACCGATTTTAAGCACCAATATGCGTGGAAGAACTTCCAATGTGTTCAACAAATTTGAAGTCAACGTCTTCATCTTTGAGATCGGGAGAATATTTGTTACAGATGGTCAGACGAAAAGGCTTTAAACGATTCAATATTTAATAGCAATCAGGAGTGTACATATATTTTATAGGATCTCGGCAGTTTCCTTCTAGATCTTGAAAACAAATGACAAAATGAATAGAACTTCGTCCTTCGGTGATGGGTAGAAAAAATGCCAGATAAAAGCCTAACAATCTAGCTATCACCTTCTTTGGTGGGTATAGAAACTGAAAAATTGTTGCATACACTTCATAAGGTAAGTTTCCATAACAAGAACACTTTGTATATAAAATTGTTTTACTGATATTGGAAAATATTTTTATTTTTGAAAGCAGTTAATAGAAAAGCGAGACAGTGCAATAGAACAGATATTAATTTGCCACATAGACGGAAGATAGTAAACTGCAAAAGCATGGGTTTTACAACTACTGAAACGTTCATAGGTTATGTATAGGTTAAATTCTACCGTGGATTTCATAGTTTGTTTTTCTGAGCAATCATGCACGTTCTCTAATTTGTAATCTGCAAAGACAGTTGCTACATTGCGAGCATCTCTTTCAAGAAGGTTGCAGTCAGTGTAAAATGTAATACAGTCGCGTCCGATTGCGAAATTCAGTTTGTATTATTTTCTCTCCTTTATTTGTTTTTTTACTTACAACAACAAAATATAAGACAGTCTCGCGAAGATTTTCAGGCCAATGGAACAACAAATGGTCAATTGTCAACATTGTAATGAGTGTAACATTGCAAACGAGTTGTTAAGTAAATGTACTAGATGTACGTCCTGTGTACTTTTTTATAAAATTCAAACTTAATTAAAAAAAACGTGTTACAAAGTTTCGAGGCGATATAATCATCGTGATGTTTTGGACAGATTTTGTGAACTACTGATCTGCTACCTATAAGTACATCGATTTGAGCAGGTGGTATCCAAAAGTGGCAAAGCCTGGAGATTAATCCGCAATCGGCAGAAGTTTGTAGCTCAAATTGAAGACCACATCCTAGATAGCTTTTGTTGAATGCCGCCGGCCGTTGTCTTGAAGCAAGATCATTTGTCGAGTTCTTTTGACCGTAACTGCGGTCAAGCGTGGGACCTAATTTGACTATATGGACCTGATAATGTCCAGATGTAACAGTTTTTCTGAGTTTTAGAAGTTCGTAGTCGATGATTCCTTTCCAAACGTAAAGTACACTAGGTATACAGGATCAATTTTCCATAGGCCGCAATAATTTGACGAAGATGGTCTCTTCTTTTGTAGCGACTTAATAAGCAAAACTAACGCTCTTGCTCTTTTCGGTTAGATCACGAGGATTTTCTTTTGTTCTATAACTCTCCAATTCTAAGCAGTCCAACCAAAGTTGCATTTTGACTTATTATAAATTGCATAGCGAACTCGTTTTGATTTTGTGCTGGATTGCCGTCTAGTAAACTTTGAAATTGTTGATTCAATAGACGTCGCGAATTGTCGGAGCGTAGGTCGGCTTCAAACAGTGGAGTATTTTGCATGATATTTCGCAAATCACTTTCTAACTGTTTCATAGCTCGCTACGTTTTTATCCCAACCCAACCTAATTATTTCCGTAACTCCATTTGCACTTTGTTCCAGTTTAAACCGGAAAAACATACGGTGGCGTAAATGTTGCTCGTTGGTATCCATCTCTTTACAATTTTTTATACGCTGAATGAAAATTTGTAAATAACTAAAATTTATTCCGCAAGAATATCAATTATACCCAGCATGGCGGGAGAAGTCTGCACGTTAGGTATGCTTTGTAAAGCAACCAATTTCAACACAACGAACTTATTTATACACGTAATATGTTTAGAAGTTGGAACTTACGTTAGTGGCGCAGCTATTCAAAGAATTGTAATTCAACACTTGAGGTTTACTATTGCGACTTGATCACGACTACTTCAGTTAAGTAGTAAATAGAAATATTCTTGTTCAACTTATTTTTTTTTTTTTACCTAAAATTACTGAAACATATTTAGGACTATAGGCCACCGAAACAGATGTCGAAATCTATTTGGCGACCTTTAACACTTAGCCACATAATAGCAAAAAGGAAGAAAATTAACTCACATAAGCATCTTTCTTGTTAGCAAAATTTGAAATTTGGAATCGTAGTCGCAAAAGAACGCTGCCGATAACAAAACATACACACAAATGCAGACAAAACGCAAAACCACACGCATCCACGCATAAAAAGCGAAAGCATGAACAAAAACAAACTCCATTATTACCGTCGAAATGAACAGGAACTTTTACAGAAGTGCACCCAATAGAATTAATCTTAAAGACAATAAGTACGAAATTTCAAAAAGCGAAGCTGTCGGAGAAGCAATAGACCACAAGTTAGCATATAGAAGCGATTAAAAAGTTTTCGGAAACTTAAAACTTCCTGCAAGCATGATACTGAAACGTACCTCGTGGACTTCAGTTGAGAAAATTATTGAAATTAGTTTCGTTACGAAATTCTGTATGGAGAGGAAACTCAGTTGTGAATGCGAGAAAGGAATACCTTTGTTAAAGATGTGTGTTGGATAAATCAACATCCACCTATTTCTGTTTCATACTCTGTTCAACGAACTTTAATCAATATACGCGATCCGTCAGTAGATTTCAGTTCTTCAAACACTTGAAATTTATAAATATTAATAAGATTACGCTATAAAGAGCTAGCCTGGACTCTCAGCTACACTCTCACGAACTGCTTCGATGCTTTGTGTTGAAAATTGGCCAAAGGGCTTAAGATAACTAATTGAGGCAATCCATCTAATTATTTTAATGAAGTTGATGGAGTTAACCCTTTTGTCTATAACGAATCATATCACGATGTGGATCTCAGTCTCAATTTATATAAATTTATTTATTTATGCAAACAAAACTATACATAAACCTAAAACGTTATACATCAAAATTTTTTGATTTCAAATTATATAAACACCACTTCATCGACAGTAACCCTTACGACGGTTTCCCGCAATCTTAGTTAATTGTTTCAATACGGCGGGGTTGTGTTTTGCCAAATTGAACTTTTTTTAATCTGTCATTGAATATTAATAAAATTAAAAAGAGGTGCCCAAACACTTTTATTGTATCGGGTTTTACAGTGTTGAGCAAACAGCTGTGGCATAGTTGTTTCGGTTAATAGGAACAACAATAAAATGTAAACAATTCTCTAGAACTAAGTCGGTTTGCTTTGGAAGGTTCCACTCAAGATAACAATACAATCGATTGGCCGTTGGACCCAGTAATTCGCCAAATCAAACCTAAGGAAACTAGTTCTCATAACGTTCATAATAACTAAAGATCTGTGTCGTCTTTACATAACATACATCATAAGTCCGCAGCAAACCCCTACGCATTCAAGATCTTTCGACAAAAGCTCTGTTCTAAGCTCTGAACAATGCTATTTCCGATAATAATAATGGCGCTGGTAGTGAAGTAGCGACGTCTCCAAAGCCGCCACAAGTGCAAGTACTATACAGCGGATGGGTAACAGATTTGTCAACTGTTATTGCTGTTAATGAGCTTAATTACAAAACTATGAGAGACTATCAAATTAAAATATTACGAAACCTAGTGACAACGGTACAAATAGTAAATTATTTGTGTGACAAAAGCTTCAATTTCACACCTACCAACTTAAAGAGAAAGGAGTAGAAAGAGTAGTATTACAAAAACTTTATCATTCTATCGGTGGTATCAAAGCCGGTGTTAAAAAGCTGGGGCTCAGAGTTGGAAACGTTTCCAACATTTGTCGTCGATTTACTCAAGATCCACTGCGAACGTTTAATACAGATGTGAAAAATAGTGCAGATAATAAAAAAATTTACGAAGTGAAATACTTTGACCATGCTGCCGTTAAAGTTGACGCAGCAAAAACTTATTGCACAAAGCAAGTCAAAAGCCTTAAATGTGGCTCGGATGACTTAATTTAAATGCCGCGCCAAAAATGACAATACCACTCCAAAATATATTAAATCTTTCCAAAATAATCCAGCCAATTACTAAGGTTGTCCCCTACACCAGCGGCTTCCTGAAACGAAATTTAAAAATCCTACTTCTGGGAACTCAGCGTAGGATAAGCGTCTCAATAATTTTTGCTTCAAATAAGAATAACTTCTTTTGTCCATTAATGAATACCTGGTTACCCATAATATTGATATGACTAATGGTAACAATTATAATCTTACTTATCAGTGCCCTTGTATACTGAAGAATCCAATAATTTTAAAAAAAGTTGAGGATTTTATTAAAAAATAAATTCAGATGACAAATTCTTTTATCAATGTGATGGCGCTCTCTGTCTCTAAACGATACAAATAAATCTTCGAATCGCTGTAAGGAATGTCAGGGGGCTTTTCAATCACAGCCATGAAGTAGAATTTTTTTTTTATCAAAATGTTATCGACAATCTTCTGCCATCAGTGACTTCGATCGTTCGTTCTTACTTTCAAGTAATTGGATATAATTTAAAAACTGCCAATCAACCTGATGATAAAGGCCATGCTGGTTCCGCGGTTCTAGTGAAATCTAATATTGGATATTGTTAATACTTCTTGTAGAACTAACTTTCTAATCAGATTATCGCGTAGCACAGCCCCATTCGCCAATGCTCATCACCAAGGGTTTGATTTGAAAGATCTTGTGGTACTTGAACCGCCATACCGTGCGAATAACAAAAAGGGTGATCAAAACTCTATTATTTTCTGGTGTTTATTTATAATATTAACATTGTTTATATACTTTTGTAATAACAAAACAATTTCAAATTATTAATTTACAAATTTATATGATTCTCACCAATGCTTTACTAATCAACTACTAACGGAGAAATCTATTTGCGATTCTCTGTTAAACGAGAAATCTTTTTGCGCTTCTCTGTTGAGCCTCTTAGTTGAGTTAATGAATGGTACTATTGACTCGTCGGCTTGCTGCAGTGTTTCTAATCGTTTCTCTATAAGTTTTATTTTAATAAAACACAGCTAATGCAGATATAATCACGAGCTTTTCAATCCATTCAGGTTCCTTTGCGCGTAATATGCTCGGTTTGCTTGTGTCGTATCTAAGTTGACTTCTAATCGTGATCTCTTCGCATAATTCGACAATCGAACTGAATAAGACTAGTGCAGATAGAAAAAAACAAAGGTAACAAAAAAGTAGCTTTAAAAAAATGCATTTATTGACTGATTAAAAATGTTCACAAAAAATCGGCTAAGACCGCGTGCAAGAAATGCACTTAAATTTGTATTAAGGAGGTGTTAACAGATGCAAAACTTCGAATATATAAGCGGAAAATTTTGGTCACAAAATAAAAGATACTTTTCAGCCGAGCAACTTTTGCAAGATTTCAAACAGAGAAAGAGTATTGAAATTTTAAGACAGCTCCTGTCGCATGGATTGGCCTATCGCACATATATCAGTTGCTAAAGCCGAAGTGAGCAAACTAAACTTTAAGAAATCCTCTGATTCCAGTTACCAGTTGGGAGTTCCTATTGTAACAATGCGTTAAAATTGAATCACTTCAGCTCAATGGAAAATCGCGGAAATAATTATAGTGGTTAAGCCTAATAAGCCAAAAATGTAGTAAGCTTATATCGACCAATTGGGGGTAGGGGTGAGTTTTTCTAAAATATTTGAGAGCAAAAATTTATTTTTCGTTTCAGTAATATCATTGGGCAATGTTGTCGTGTTGTTTTGCACGTAGATGTGGAAAAGGCCTTCGAGAAGGCTTGGCAACCTGAAGGGGAACTTATGCTCATGCTTAAGAAGTTTCTTCCAAGTACTTAATGCTTAAATCCTATTTGCAAAAACAGACTATTGCGTGTTAAAATTGAAAAAGATAAATATCTAAAATTGAAGGTCGAGTAACACAGAGATGCGTTCTAAGTCCAATAATCTATGTACTTTTCACTTCATATGTTTCCGATCGTTGAGAATATTTTAACTGTATGCTACAAAATCATATCAACCAAATTTTGCTATGGCTAAGCAAATTAAATATTAAAATAAATGCTGAAAAATCTAAGCATGTTACGTCTACATTCGCTATCTTTGATTGGCAATAACTGGTCGTTCATTCGTTGGCTAATTCGTTCAGAATTTCAAATTAATCTAAGACACTCTGGCACTCTGTGTCATGCGGTTGTGCTTTTTTACGTTACGATTGTTCAGTTTTTCTGCGAAAAATTAATTTTTACTTAACCACTACTCCACTTTTGAACTGTTTTATTGTACTTTGTATAAAGGTTATAAAAAGCATAGGTGCATAGGCACACTTGGAGCACTAGGGTTCTCGGTTTTGTTTAAAACAGTGACAAAAACGACAATGGAATGCCATATGGAAAGTTTTTTTACTAATCTCCGTATAGGTTTTCAACGATTCTTTTAAGCTAAAAGCTTAATTGAATAAATACCGATAATGGCCCAATAAAAAAATACCTACAAAACACACCTTACAAACACTAATTGCATTTTATTCCTTGGCAAGCGAAGAATTTTGGCAAAGAATTTTAAGTGAATACTATGAATAGTCATAATAACGAACTGTGCTACAATAGTGAAGTTTAGAGTCATGTATTGCTGCTATTCTAAGCGTAAGGAATTGGACGTCCATATGCTGTTGGACGTGCGATAATATCGCTGATTCTAAGTGTGAGACCGTCAGAGGTAGGCAATTTGACCACATCACTAATGTTTAAAAGGTCTAAGCTGGGCGTGTAAGGATTTCCGTCAGAAGGATGGGGACTACCATAAGCTCTTCAAATATACGCTAAGTGCGTTTTTAGAGCTAAGCGAAGATCTGAAGAAGCGCACCAACAAACTTAACGATTTTGCAGATATTTTTAAGAATAGTTCTGCACTTTTTTACCTAACGTTGTCATTACTGAGAAACAGCAATTACATGATTCTATGAGTGGTTCGCGTCTGCAGCTACAAGTCTCGCCATATCATTCGAGTTTTCGGTCTCTATCTCGATCAACGACATCGGGGTCGAAATCGCCATCGATTGTGTCTGATGACAATCATTTCTCAAAGCGTTGATACCTAAATTGATGTTCCTTCAGTTTTGGTTCATCCACCATTTGACGAAACTACAACCAAATGCTGTACAGCTCGATCTTCGACGATTTCAGCCGAGAGTAAGGAGGCCCTCTGCTAGCATCGCTTCTGCTTCGACCGATTTGACTAGCGTACCTGTTGTAAATAGCCAAAATCGAAAGTCAGTCGGTATGTCGGTTGATCGTTCGGTCCCTGCAGCGCAGGGAGGAGAAAATCGTTCAACTGGACTTGAGGTTGAAAATGCCAATGGTGACTTAGTTCAATTGCGAATCATGGCACCACGAAAATCAATATTTCTATTTCGAGCAGCTGCGGATACGCCCATTGATGACGTTTTGCAGTTTATATACGTCAATGTACAAAAGCGTCCTATCAGCGTACTTAAATTTAACTACAAACAACTATGGGAGTTGGGTCATTTAGAATATGTCGATGGACTATTATCTAGGAATCTTTGGTGTGAAGGTGAGCTAGTAAGTGATAAAGCTCAGTTTTCGTTGTGTGGATATGCCAAAGAGCAAAATTGTCGCATCCGTCATTCTGAAAATCCACAACTGACTATCGGAAACTCATTGCATTCCTAAAAAAATGTCGTTGTATGACATAAACCGCTACAGTCCTGTGACTATCAATTTGTTTTGGAGTGACATTGAAGATATGAATTGAAGATACTGCGACTATATAGTCTCAATAGGACGATGTCACAAGTCGCACAACACGTCCTATTTTTCGCGAGAAATTTCCCGGAGGTATAATTTCAGCTTTTGGTGATATGAATTGGCCACTTGAACGTGCGATTTTTCATTGCTACGCTTATTTTTTTGTGAGGTTACGTAAAGAATTGCGCTTATCCGAATAATCTTGAAACTCTTGACGCTTTGAAAACGAATATTCGTCCGGTTATGGCTGGGCTATTGCTTGCTATGTGCGGATAAGTCATCGAAAATTATTTCGAAACGAGCAAGTCCAGTAAGATATCTCGTAGAGGATATTTGAATGCAGTCAAACAACACATTGAAAAAACAATTTGATCCCAATCTCAATCAGAAGTGTTTCGTAAGCGCTGAATAGTTGATCCTGCATATGGGAAAAAGTTCTGAAAACACCCTACACTTCGTATTCTCTTCTCTTCATAAATCCAAAAATTATGGACGCATGTTACGACTTTTGAAGAAGAATAGGCTCACACGAACTAGAAATTACACAACGAAAGGAAAGACAAAAAGTTTCTCTACAAAAAAAGAAAATCTTCTTTACGAAACATTTATTCTTCAATTGAAGACAATCAAAAAGTTTCATGTGGCATAAGAATACAAACGATAAAGAAAGATAAACCAATATAAAAAAATTGGCACAAAATCGGAAAGAGTTGTTTGTGTTATTCTCCAAACAAGAACGATGTAAAAAACGAACATACAAAAGTTGAAATATTTCAAATGCTCAGCTAATTTAACTTTATTTTAGAGAAAACATTTTATATAAACGACATCGTAAAGTTAATTTTAACTGCTTAATGAATTTCACCACAACTTTAAGCAAACTACTACCCACCTTTTAAGTAATACGAAAAAAAAGTAAATAAATAATAAAACTTTTTCATGTTGTCTCATTTGTGGTTTTATGTGGAATGTTGTAATTTGTCAAAAAATATTACGCCTGAATAATCATTTTGGACACAAGCTATATAAAAAATTCAAGGCACGTTCAAGAGAGTTTTCGAACCTAATTGATTGCTACAGCCTTTACTGCATGTATAAATAAATCCAAGCGTCTACGTAGATGTAGCAACAGCAAAACCGTTGCTTTTAAATATTGCACAACAAAATGTAAAACATTCGAATATAAAGATACGAAAGCGTACAAAAATTACCTGTAAACTGTGAACATGTGACTCGTCAACTGACTGTTGCTTTATTTCCTTGAACATGATTTCCAATGTAAATTGCATATTTTAAAAGTTAAGTCGGAAAAAGAGAAATAAGAAAATAAAACTTGATATTTATTCATAAATTCAATTTACTGCATATTTAACCTAAGGTAAAGTATACTCGTAAACATGAACATAAAAAGAATCAAAATGATGTAATAGTTTAGTTCTTTTGTGAAGGGGGTGTTTTGTTTTTTTGAAAGGCCGCATCCTAAACTTTTAATTTATCTTGGTAGGTATTTTTCCCATAACATTAGATTAAGATCGTTTACAGATGAAAGTTGCAATCTTTGTTCGATTACGGGTGTGGTTATAGGCAAACCACGAGCATTCTCCTATTGACATCGCTCTTAATTCTCGCCAATATTCACTTTAAGCTGCAGGTTAGTATTTACCATAGATTATTGCAAATTCTTCATTACAGTTAGTGTGCTTATGCATATTGTTGAATAAATCACTCCATTCGGCAGAGCCCACTTTTCGGTTGCTGCACTAAATATAGGGCAAACAAAGCGGCTCAGGGTAACTGTTTTTTAGTTCATATTTTGTTTGCTGGTTCCTCACATACACACGTCGTTTAACCCATATATTATACATATTGGATTTCCAGATACGCATTTTTCGCGTTACCGGTGCTTCAACACTTAATATCGCATTAGTTATATATATAAACTTGTAATCTAAAAAACTTCAAATAATGGATAATAAACAGCATAGATAATCAAAATTAGTAAATCACGATGAAGCTATACCACGTCAATCATATGCTAACTCTGAATCAACGTACAATAGGTCAATTTTACTGCTACTATTTTGTTTGTTTTTAACTAATAAAAAAGGTTTTAACTAAATATTTCTCTTGAAGAAATGTGCTTCTGATCCAATTATATCTTGAAAAACGTTATTAGTGGGAAACGCAACTATATATCTTTTCTATTGGTCTTTACAAATATCAAAAACGAGCGGCTAATTAAGATAACGACATCAATAACTACTCCAATTAAATTCATTATTATGTTTATACTTTATAGTGTTGTTGTAAAGAAATTTGCTATTGTAAAATACTTTTTATTGATTTTAGAACGTTAACTATACTGTATTTGAAGAAATAATAAATAATATTTATTAAACATTTTTATATATTATAATTTATTAAATAATTATATATTTCGATTTATCTCAAAGATTTTTAATCATTCCTTGAACTTAGGTGTTTTCCCTTTGTGTTGGAAGAGTAGTTTTCTTATTCTTATTCACAAAAGTGGGAGTAGACAGCTTGTTGAGAACTATAGAGGCATCGCCAAGTTTAGTGTCTTGCCTAAACTATTCGAGCGAATTGTGACTCAGCATCTGGCTTTCGCCATCAAATCGTATATTTCTCCACTCCACCAAGATCTACGGTCACCAATCTGTTAGAGTTTACTTGTCATGTTTTCAAGACTTTTTCTAGTATCTCTTCCACTGATGTAATATACACTGGTTTAAGCAAAGCGTTTGATTTGGTTAACCATAACTTACTTAACTTTAAACTCCAAGCCTCTGGCTTCCCTCTGTATTTAGTGAAATGGATAAGGTCTTATTCGCACACTAGATCCTTCAGGGTTTTGTTTAATTTCATCACCTCGGATGAATTTCCCGTGACGTCTGGCGTATTTCAAGGCAGCCTCTTAGGTCCCATTTTATTTAATTTATACATTAACGATATTCCATCTTTGATTAATTCCAGCCAGATCTTAATGTATGCTGATGATGTGAAACTGTTTTCTTCCTTTTCCATAAAATCGCAATCACATCGGCTTCAAATTGACCTGAATAACTTGGCTACATGATGCCCGTTGAATCATATGACACTAAACCTAAATAAATGTAAGAAGCTTTCTTTCTCAAGAAAGAAGTCATTCATTACCTAGTATTTCATTGATTCGCACAAGTTGGAAGACGTCGATTCTTTCACAGACTTAGGCGTTCTCTTTGACAATAGGTTGCGTTTTAACTTGAGCTCTTGTTAAGCAAAGCTAGGTCCGCGCTTGTTTTTATAAAGAGGTGGTCAAAAGAGCTTCATGATCCTTGCATCACGAAACGGCTGTACATGTGTTTGGTTAGACCTACACTCGAGTATGCCTCTGTTGTGTGGTCTGCTTCTCCTCCTTAGGTGCTATGTAGATTCAATTGAATGTGTTCAAAAGCAATTCTTGCTGTTTGCCCTTAGGAGTTTATGTTGGTATCCGATTGCTTCTCTTTCCCCCTATGAAAATAGGTTGCTTTGCTGTCCTTACCGTCTCTTGAGAAACGTAGATTTGTTCTTGGCGTTTCCTTCGTAATCAAAGTAATAAATGGTGCTATTGAGTCGCCTTCATTCCTAGGCACTGTAAATGTAATAGTAAGCTGTTTAACCCGTTCAGAGTTGTTTGCAAGAACCTAAATGACGTCTATCACTTATTCTCATCATCGGACTCATTAAAGTCCATTAACGCCACATTGCTTAATACATTTTACCAATGTCGCACCAAAACTAGCTTGCAAACGTAAAAAGTCGTTATGATTCGAAAATTAATTGTTGTTAACTATTACCGGTTGGCAAGCTTATGCATGTTTGCGATGGCTTAGGGGTTCATTTGCAATTTGGTCCTGTACCGGTTGTGGATGTGGCTCTGTGCTAGTTGTGTACATGTTTTTTTCATTCCTTCTTATTTGTTTTATTACACTTATACTAAGTTTTAATATTAATTAATTTAAGATTTACTTTAAGAGTCAATTGAACTCGACTGTCATTTGCTTTAGTTATGTTTAATGTATAAGTAGAATAAACAAATAAATAAATAAAATTTCATTTACAAGCACGACATAAAAATCTTATAACCCAAATATATTCCCTTTCGATCCACCAAAATTTTTCCGTCTTTCGGAAAGTGCCACCAAGAGTCGCCTTTCATCGCCCATTGCCAATCTCTGTAAAAATGCTGATGATTGCGTTTCATTTCAGCGTGCTGTAGTGAAAAATTGTACCAGACGGAATAGGGAAATTAGTTAATAGCCAACTTTATTTTTGTTTCATATCTAGGAGGTAAAGTCGTAAAGGTAGCACCATTTGAAATTCGAATGCTTCAAACGAGCAAACGCAGTTGCGTGCCGAAATGTCGTTTTAAGTTCAAAGTAAGTTCAAGTATTTTAAAGCCAAATGAGTCCATGATCTAATGGTTGAAAATCCGCGGACCGCAAAAAAAAGAAAAAAGAAACACATCGTTAAGATCAGCAGGAGCCGAAAGATAACCGCTAAAAGCAAGCAAACATGCATTGACCGAATAAAAGAGTCTTAAGCGATGTATTTCACTGTGCACTTAGGATTTCGAAAAAAAAAAAAAATGGGAAAGAGGACGACTGGGTGTCGCAAAGAAGTGTTTTTTTCGCTATCTGCTCGAGTATAAGTCCATTCAAATTCATTAGGTTGAAGGACTAACTGCTTTCCCGTGCGCCTGTTAGTCAAATCCCCTGATCGGAGCCCCCAACGATTCAGCTTTCTGAAAGACCACAATATATAAAAAGTAGAAAGATTCTTTAAAATAAACGTGCCGGACTCTGTAAGAAATCCGGTTTCGAATGCAAAGTTAAATCTTTTGCTACAATTTTGGGTTTTTCATAGGGTATTTATGCTGACGCATTCCACACCGTTGTCATGTACCTGCTGGAAACATCTGTTACGGCAATTTAAATTACGACAAAAATCTCGACAGTATATACCGAATTTCCAACTTCTTTACACTGGACAGCTTTGAAAATAAAAATAGATAGCCACTTACGTTTGCCATAAAAAATTTCTCGCCACGTTTTTTTCTTGCTATCGATACAGCTGTTTTAAAACGTAAATTTTCCTTAATTTACAATCTTTCCGTGTTGCTTTTTTACATGTTCGAATTAATAAAAGGTAAAGTGAAAATCATTCTTAACAAACGTTTTTATACAAACAATTGTTTGTGAACAGCTTTCCTTTATGTTATATGAATAACTTGATTGCTTCAACTCTACATTTACTTTCAAAGATTTATATATAGAAACATAGTGATTCACACTTTAATCCATTAACAAACACAGTTCGTAATACACGGAGAGGATGCATAAGAACTACAAAGATTTCTATTGTTTGCTTCGTTAGGATGAATTTTGTAACCTTTACATTCAAAATGATCTTACCTAAAAAGTGTTTAACCTATAATGTAAATTATAAAATAGCTCGATTGATAATGAGATGTGTTGATAATACCAATTCCTAGCTTGCCTAAGAACTTTGATAGCGAAATGGAAGATCGTGAGAAGATCATTAACATAATACACGAATTATCGTAGTTATTGAACTATAACAAGAATTTTGCTTAATGTTTTGCTTGAATCTATAAAAACAAATTTTTGGAAAGATAGTCAGCAAAAATATGACGTCAAGATTATATCCCGTGTTGAATGTCCTGTTTTTCCTAACCAAACCGCGATTTTAATCACCGCCAGTTAATTTGATAAACTTGTCATTCCTTATATTTTCGAGTAATACTCGATAATTTATATATATATATATTTATCGATAATTTATATATATATATGATGCATATATATATATTTATATATATATATGCATCATACAGCCCGCTAAACGAAATGTTTATATAAAAAATCCGCAGTATAAATATAAAACGAAAATATAAGTGTACAAAGTGGGCTAGACACACTGTGGAAGCAATGAAGGTAATTCCGAGACATTCTTACCGTTTTTATGTTTACTCCAGAAATCACTCAGTTACGATGCATATTTACACCCTACACCATTTGTGGTGCAGAGTGTATTAACTGGGTGCGGTCGTATGCAACACACAGAAGGGCTTACGATGGAAGGACTATTATACTGATCGATCCAGAATCATAATCTGAATTGATTTAAACCTCTCTCCATCGAATGTCTGTTCATGTAAATTTGTGTTCAAGCTACAAATCGCAATTTTCGAGATATTTTGACGAAATTGGGTACCGTGACGTGTTTTGACTTATGGACGAATGCTATTAAAAATGGTTCGGATCGGTCTACTTTTTTGACCAATACTCAAATAAGGCCCTATTCTGAAAAGTCGTTATATGGAAAAGAATTGTAATTTTCAAAATTTCCCGGCAAAAGTATGAAAGGTTCGGACAAGCTGAGATAATTTTTGAACCCCTCTCATATAAGGAAAACTTTTGTCATACGACAAAAAGGTATAATTTTCAATGCTTCATGATGAAAATTATATCATTCTAATAATTTAACATAAAAAAATTAACTGTGCCAAATTTGAAACATCTCGACCTATTTTTGGGGAGCCTATCGTAATAACGATTTTCACGAAAATTGATCTTTTGTAGAGAAAAAAAGACTAAGTTCTAAAACGTGTTGATCGAAATTGACTCAAACTTCATACAAAAATGAACTCTACAAAATTGAACCTATTTTTCGATCCCGCACTATGTGAGGATTAAACTTCTATTACATTAGGTTTTTATATAGAGAAACTATGTAATTTTTATGGTCTATACTACAAATAAGAATTGTATTAGATAATGTTGTGTAGGGTATTTAATAGTGGGCCTTGGCCGACTGTGATGTTCTTTCTTGTTTTACCAAAATGAATGGTGTTATCGCGAAATGCAATAACCGATGATTCACTTTGATTGAATGTTTTCACAGCTAATCGAATATTTTTCGATAATAACTTTTTGGTAGTTGGGGTTCGTGGCCATCAAAAAAACAAACCTATCCAAATGCAGTTCAAAATGGCGCCCAAGAAAACATGTAAAGCTTCTTAATGAAGAATAAAAGCTTTAAAAAACAAGCGACCACATATAGCAAAAGTTTAAAGAGACATAATGTTGACAACACCACCGAAGTATTTGGAATAGAATTATCAGGTAATTGTGCGTAATTTCAGAAGCACGCGACTGGTGCCACGCTTAAAGGAAATGAATTATTTGACAAAACTTTGGTTTTTTTTTTCTAATAACCTAAGTATGTCAAGATTACAATACTACTCCGCCGTGTCTCAAACACAGGCAAGCTTGACCGATTAAAATATTATTAATTAAATAAATTTTAAATGAGATTGTGCTTTTTTGCTTTTGTACTTTTGTCCTTCTTTTTGTGAATTTCTTTACTTTGATAAATTTTGAAGGTTATTTCACAGAAATTGGGTGAGTTAACGGAAAATGACCCATTATGGCCCATTATGGCCCCATATGGCCCATTTCTTTCTCTTTTTTGGCTTAGCAAAAAGTCAGGAAATTTTTGATACTAGATTATTTGCAAAAAAGACCTTATAGTACCCTAACTGTATCCCAATTATAATAACCTACTTTAGCACAAATAAGTTACGATACAAGTTCACCTATAAGGAATAGTCAAAAGATCAGTAGACAGTAAGAAATCATCAATAAAGTGGAACACAACAATTAAACAAACGTTTACCAAACTAATTTATCATGTATCACTATAGAAGACCTACCCTATTTGTAATAAAAGAATTGTCGTGTGAGCAAGGAGAGTTGGAGAAACCAAACCAAGTTGGAGAGGGGATTTTCTTGAATATCAAACCAGTATTGACTGTCAATAGCATGAAGATAGGGATAAGAGCAAATGCTCCTTAATTACAAGATGGCATCGCATTCTGATCTTTTCCGATTGTATGTGCCGCGATATAGCAGTACCCGTTACAAAGGGCCGGCATTTGGCCAAAGCTATTAACTTGAATATGATTCTAAGTCCGAAGGCAACGACAAGACACTGTCAAACTCTCTCGCTAGGAATAGCACTTTTCCATCTGCAAGTCACTCATTAACTCGCAAGAAAGTTCTTTGACTTGACTCGCCATGAAAAATTTGCAAATACAACCAAGTGCCAATAGAGATGCCTTCAAAATGCATGTTAACTCCATGTTAACGTATAAAAGCAGGCATGTTGAACTATGCGATAGTTAAAAACGCAGGCAAGGTTAAAAGGCAATATTCAATCCCAATGGCGTTAGACATGTAAAAAATTACACAATTTATTGCAATGATATTTTCGGTGAGATTAACATGGAAGGAGAAGTAATTTAAATTGTAGAGTCTTCATAAAAACTTTTCAGCTGAAGAAAGTGTCAATTTGATTCTTAAGCGCCTTGTTTCGTCACGTCTTCCATTACGTATTTTTAATTAAAAATCGTATTTTGTTAAAGATCCGGGAGTTCTGCCAATGATAATATATGTAGAAGCTAGCGAAATGCAAATACTAACCAATGTCGGAATTATATTCAGTCATATCGGCAATTTGCAGACTTCTTAATAAACTGCTTAGGCATTTCACGCAAAATCTTAAAGGTTTTCTTTCTTTACATATTTTGAAAGCTATATCTTTTAAAAATCCGCTGGGGTATCCAAAAGATAGTGACCACAATATGAGATTGATTGATGTAAAAAGAAACACAGACATTCGGATTGTTATTATTCGGATAGCAGCTGACAATTCACCATAACGGTGAGTAATCTGTGAAAAAGGAAGTGGATTACTGATCATAGTAAAAAATATTTAACCCACATAATGTGGTCTCATTTCCATGCCAAATTTGGTGGGGTCGCAGTCTGTAATACGGTGTATGTTTAAAAGGAAAACGTGGTCGAATCGTGCCCAGAATAAGGATTGCAAGGAGTGCCAGTAATTACAAGACATATCATTAAATATATTCGTGTCGCATCTAAAACTGGTATTCAGCGTTTGTGATATAAAAGCTAATACCTGAATATCAATTGCATGCATAAAAACCTGGCAGCTGTGTGGAAACAATTTTGGAGGCTGGTCTCAACGGTTTTCTAAAGAAAACTTAAAATTCGACAACGAAGTAGACAAAACTCTACTTATTATTATCAATGTTACCGTTTGTGCCACGATCTGATTGAATAAGTCCTACGCTTGTCCACCGCGTTCTAGGAAGACCTCAGTAACAAACAAATGTTCACGGCAGGCGTTATCCACTATATTGTTCGGACCGAAACAATGCTTAAAATGTATCTGGAGGAGCTAACTCATCTTCATAACTTTCCTTAACCGTGGATGATCTTGGTTGTCCATTGACAGAAAGAGCATTCTTTTGCGACAATTGCAAATTTATTGGTAATCACCAAATTTTTAGAGCAAAACTTGCGAAACAGCGAAGGTTTGCTCATGCAATGAAATTTTCCATCTTCTAAAAATTATATGGAAATTCCCAAAAACTTTCAAAAGTATGAGTGCCGCGATTTTGATATTGGTGTACATAATCTTGTTCAAACACAGAAAATAATTAATACTTTAAAAATTTGCGTTATTAATTTACCATTATTAATATTTGGCGATTGCAAGAGGACAATGACGAAGCTCTATTAAACGAAACATAATTGGCTTCAAAGCTATAAAATTTGTGCCATTTTTAATTTATGTATTATGTAAGGATCGCAATTAATCAGGGGAGTCTCAGTTTGTTAATAATACGAAATGGGGAATTTTAAATGCGCATATTCAATGTAATGAACTGATGATATGATTTCAGGTGAGAAAATTGCATTTATATTAATTTGAATTTTACATAACTCTTAAACATGATTATATAAATCGTAGTGTTGTTCTTTTTGGGCACGTTTTTATAAAAACAATAAAGAGGAAAGGTATGCAAAAGCTGTACCTATTTTCATACGAAGCATATTATTATTAGTGATGAAATTTTTTAAAAGAAAACAGCTTGTTCTTTGCGAACGACACAAAAAACTAGTGAAACGTCAAATATTACTGGCTAAGTCCTTTCAGGATATTGAAGGACGTTATACAATAACAACACGAAATGAAAAATGTTAGCTACGCTCATAGCCGAATGTAATTTTCTTACTTATTTCCGTTAACTTTTTCCACAAGGCCGTTTTTTTAAGACAAGAAATTTTTTAGCAAAAAACCATAACATTTTCTTTGCAATCTAGCTTACGTCTCATTGACATCGTGATAGAACGTCAGTTCTATATTGCTAAATCTTCAAATCTTTCAAATTTTCGCAGGCAATCCGCCAATATTTATTCAACTGTTTACCTTGCGAACAACCGGGCTTACGGAATTTCAGGCAATAGCTCGGTCGATCTCTAGACCAGTGCCATTTTCAATTAAGTCGAAGGAGATTGAATTGATGACCATTGTGTGTGTGATCAAATAGAACGATTTAATAGTGTTTTAACTTTCCTGAGGCATCATCCTCTAAGGAAACAGAATTTATGAATAAAATAATTGGTAAATATTTCCTAGTACTATTAGTAACAAAGAATATGTTCCTTTAAATAAAGAGTGAACCCGCGAGGCCAACTAAAGCTTCCTTATCCCAAAAGCAATCAAGACTTTAGTAAGAAGTCATTCCACTTCACGATTTCAACGCAAGTTTCATTCGATCATCACCCAATCTTTACCGCCACCAATTAATTTATCATTATTATTTATATACAAAATATTATTATTTATTATTTATGCTTTGTTATTATTGTTATTTATTATATTTATTATTATTTATTATATTTATTATTCTTTATTATATTTATTATTATTTATTATATTTATCAGATATTATTATTTATTATTTTATTGTTATTATTATCATCTATTATATTTTCATATATTCACTTAATATTTAGTATCATATATGTATATCTTTCAGTCTATGTCTATCCGCGTGTCCGAGATATACTCCACTCAGTGTCCGCCGAAATACTTAGGAAACATTATGTTGTATGGGTCAACAAAAAGGAAGGAAAAGGACGGCCTGGGAGCAGCTGAGGAGTGGAAGTGCCAATCCTCGTAGCAAAGGAGAAGCTATGACAGGTTAAAGATTTATTAAAGCTTCAAATAAAATGCAAAACAAAAAGCCGAAGCGGTCTGTCAATGTATACGTTTCTGATTAAGAAGATGGCAGTTTTAGAGACGCAAAATGAGGCTGTATTAGGGAGACCCGCACATATTTGACTGATTTTGAGACAGAATTAGTAGAATTAATTTAATTAGAGAATTAGAAGAGGTGAGGTTGTACATACACGAAAATTAGAAGAAGTGAAAATCCCTCGCCACCAGCAGTTGGCTAAAGTAACTCCATTATAAACAGCAGCCGCGCACCAGCAGTTGGCTTAAGTAGCTCCATTTCAAATAGTAGCCTTGTACCAGTAGTTAGCTTAGGTAGCTCCGTTTTAAATATTAGCCCCTTAAAAAAGCCTCGGAAACATCCCTGCAGCTACCAACAAGCAATTGGGGCATGCCCCGTTAAAGGAGGAGATAAGCCGGCTTAGAGAAGTGTTGAAGGTGAACCAGTTACAAAATCCGGAAGTAGCAAGCCAATCACTTTACAGAACCTAGGCGAAATTCACAAGAAACACTTTGGTCGATAAGCGATTCCTTCTTTAAACGGATTTACTCTTTAATGGTCAGTTCTTCAGCGCCGCGATATTTCGCACCCCTGCAAGCAGTAATAAATGGAGGAGATTTTGCGACAAGCGACCTGAAGGTGCGCAGTTGGCTTGCGACCTCTGCAATTGCAACTAAAAAAGTTCGCTGACCACCGGAGCACAATCGACGGTAACAACTGGATTAAGCACCACAAATTTTTGGAAATTTATGGATTACTAACTGAAAGAGCGGGTCGAAGATGCGTTCAAGCTGCTATATCCTTGAGCAGCTGAATTGCTTTTCATGCTTGAAGGACGTCACCACGCATGAAGACGAAATCTACAATAAGATGGCGGAAAGGAAAGTAGCACCGCAGCAAAACGGCAACTTGAGCCTGCCCAGCAGACATGTAGTCACAGATTTTCCTACTGCAGATGTATAGAATATTGGAAAAAGGATTCAGGCGACAATCGCGTCCACATGGCAATTCTTCAACGACCCCGGATCGTGTGACGATGGGCTTCACATCGCATTAATTTATTAGGTTATATATTAAATGTGCTTTTGAATTATGTTAAAATTCAGGGAAAACCTGATAGGAATATTACTCGTAAGTAAATAATAACTTATATTATACTACTGTATTATTATTAACAAGTTTCATAAATGCAAGGCATGAACATGTCTTGAATTCAATTAAAACATTGTATTGTTATTAACAAGTTTCGCAAATGTAATGCTTGAACATGTCTTGACCTCAATATTAATTTTATATTATGTTATATTATATTACATTATATATATTTATATTGGACATTATATACGCATGTATATATTACATTAACGTACTATTCAGATAATAGCGAACCTGTGCGGGGTTATTATTATTATTATATGCATTATTACTGTAAAAAAAATTTGCGCGGGGCTTTTATTATTATTGTTATTATATATATACATTATTATAAATATTATTATAGTTTTAAGTTAAGTTAAACAACGGCGTCGGTCTACAGGGGATGGCAGCGATTGAAAATAATTGGCAACGCGTCTCCCACGGTACCTCAAGGTGAATGCAAAGGATGGAGAACAGTATAGATCGCTAGACGTATATGTAGTATGTAATACGGTGAGCTTCGTATTTGGTAAGCTTAAGATGACATACGACAACCTATGTCTAAATTTGATAATGAAGAAATACATACATTTACAACACATTTTAATCGCCGCTTCGCTCAGTCCTTCTCTGGCAAGTTATGAAGTATCTAAAACATTTCGCGAGTATAGGATGACGCCTGCATCATCAGAGATTTACTCAATAGCAACAGCAAGTGGCGGTTGATGATTATTATAGTGCAGGTACGTACGAGTAAGTAAGCGCCGAGTTGAGATGCTTGTTTTTTTACATTTTAAATTTATCGTAGGTATCTTTGAAAATTTTCCGAATGAATTAGTTAGTGTTTTGTTGTTGAAATTACAGAAGAAATGCTTCTTCTTAGCTTGTTTATTTAATCATTAATTATGATCTTGTTTTGAGAATTCCCATGGAACAGATACGTCACAATTCGAACGAAGCTGAAGCTTTCCGCGAACAATTAACTGCTCGCAGTACCGAATAAGTGGAAAAGACACTGACATCTCATTTGGGGGGTATTATGCAATTCCTAAAATAATGCGAACCTTACTTTGAAACGGAACAATTGGGAGAATTACGTAAACAAAAAGGCAAGAACTCCGCCAAAGCCCTTTATCGCTAAATCCAATAGAAATAATAAATTGTGCTTCTAAAAACCGAATTCTACTGATTGCTGACGCTACTATGCGTGCTGTAAGAAGAATAGTAAGATATTATCGTACTCATGTCCTTTGTGCACGGTATTCTCTAAGCAAACTCGTATCTGCTATAAACAAACTTATACGAAAAACCGAATTTACTTTCGCCTTTTACTTTACTTTTTAATCAATCAAAGAAGAACGAATTCAATCGGAGACTTCAATTGCATGGAAAGAAAGGAAATGTGAACAGTACCAGCAAGGCTCCAAAAATTCGAATGTTTCAAACTTATCTAATGTTCATCAATTATATTTAAACTACGCTTTAGCGTCGACTACCTTGTCAACAATACTACCCGATAGCAAGCAAACAATGAAAACCCAGACTTAGATCCTTGGTCAAAAACTCACGTCGTCCTAAACCGCCCAATAGGCTGTACATCATACCAATACTACTTTTAACTCCTCGCTACCATGCTATGGGCGTGGACGCGCAATCTTTGGCTAATATTTCTTTACCTTATTTTTTGTTTCTCGTGTAAAAGTTATGAGTAAAATGTATCCGTCTTATACATAAGTTAATATAACTGTCGAGATAAGCGAATATCTTTTAATCTAGGCACCGTTTGCAACATGGTACGTTCGCAACCATTGCAACGTTGTGCATCTCTGGAATCTGACAAAAAACATCCATATATGGATGTAGCCTTGGCCAGCTTGCAAAGTACCACCAATATGTCTTTAACAGTAACATCATTCATCTGCTCTCTGCTATATCAAAGTCGGCATTCTTTTGAATTACGTAATGGAAAGTACATCGAACTCCACATATTATTTCATGACATCTTTTTTCAACATAGTGTTAACTTCTATATACACGAGCGACGCTGCGTAATGATTCCTTATTATTATAACTCACCTAACGTTTGTATGGTATGATTGCTTAAATTAGACTGTACATTCATAAGTAAAATTTTGCAAACTTGCTTTCCTAAAAGTTGCCTGTCGTACGTTAATGCGAATCCTGTTAGCCACAATTGCATACAATTGCTTAATCTCATCTTCCTGAATAAGCTAACGCGTACGTTAATAATTTCTGCGACTGACGTAAAAACGTTGGCTCTAACAAGAATCCCATATTATTTTTGGAAAATGCCAACTTTGAGGCGGAATTATATTCCATAATTTGATTAACAGTGGTTTTAGTGATGCTATTTCTATTATTTTCAAAATAATGGATGATGGGAATTTCGTTTTTTGATTAAAAGTTGTCTCTTAATGAGAAAATATACAAACTAAGCATTGGCTTGGCAAGCGCTATTGCATACCTTTTCTAACGAAAAGAAGAGATTGATTTGTCGTTTACAGATTTTAAATGAGCCCGTGCGAACGCTATT
The DNA here is from genome assembly GCA_000688735.1 of Glossina austeni. Taxonomy (NCBI): domain Eukaryota; kingdom Metazoa; phylum Arthropoda; class Insecta; order Diptera; family Glossinidae; genus Glossina; species Glossina austeni. The sequence continues at coordinate 285,588 of KK502527.1, read as the reverse complement.
GATATTGAACGTAGTGGACTGACTGACTGTTGTTGACAAATTTCAAAGCAATGCTTCAGGGAAAAAGGTTTGCATAAAATTATTAGAAATCTAAGGGCATATTGAGCGTATCGCACAAATCGTTTTACGAAATAGGTATAGAATTGCAATGGAAGCGTTGGACTGATTGTATTATTTATGAAAAGCCTATGTGAAAGAAAAAGTTTGTTTTTTACACCCATTACGGAAGGGTAAAGTATACAAAATGACTCGTCTATGGAACCCCCGATTTCACCAACATATGTTCAGATAGATACGATTTAAATAAAACTCTTTGCGCCCAATCTGGAAGATACGAACGGAGCTACTTTACTAGGCCAGGAGTAAAACCGGTCCTTTCCAGCCTGAAAATTAGAAGATCGTGGCAAGAAGCTCACACAAACGCCTTACTAAGATTCGTATAGATAACTCCATAGATCTCTGCATGGCTTCATTAAATGAATCAAAGATACGACAAGCGGATTCTAAGAGATTCATGACAATCGACTTACCCTTTACAAAACCATGCTGATATAGGGAGACAACTAATCTGATAACAATAGCTAGCCTATTCACAAATTTTTCAAAGAGGTTATTACGAAAACTTTGGCAATGCCTCTATAATTTCTAATGGATTGTCTATTGCCAGGGGAGAATGTAACTACATTTCCAGATATCCAGAAAAGCATCATTTGCGAGGAACAAATTAAATATTTCCTTAATCGGTTTAACTGCAATGCCCGCGCACTTAACGTGAATAGTCGAGGGAATACCATAAGGACGAGATATGCAAAAAAATTGTAGCCTACAAATGCCTTGAAAAACTTCCGCACTTGAGAATCTGGTAATAGAAAAAATGTCATCATTTTCAATGTCATAAGCATAAACACCAAAATCGGTAACAGTTGGTTAACATGTGGTTGTACAAAAAGCTTGGCGAAAGATCATCATCGGAAATCATTTGTGGCTCAGATGCTTCCACATCACCAAGGTGCATATGCTGTGGCAAACAATTAACTCTCCTCTTCAAGTTCACAAACCTATAAAAGCTTTTCGGGTATTTCTAAGATTCACTCTCATTTTTCGCAGGTATTGCGAGTAACATTTATTATTGGTATTTATAATAGCAATCTCTGTTTGGGTACTACATAAGAAGCTAACCGCAAAGGACAACCACTTTTTTTGAATTCTTTAAAGAGTCGGTTCTTGTAACTTTCTAAACCCTTGAGCTTTTTAGTTTACCAAGGCGGGCATCTAGAAATACTATCGATCCTTTTTAACAGCACCTAATGCCGAAAAATCGACGTCAAATTATCGTAAAAGAAACTCAAACGGAGCGTTTGACAGACTCAATTCACTACACCTAACAGAAAATACAAAGTTTCATAATTAGTTTTATAAAATTTATACTCGTGTCTTACGATGTTCCAACATCCAACGAAATACAAATATAAAACACCTTCAAAAGACGAAAAAACAAAAGGCTTTATATGTGATATTAACACATCGTTTTTATTCGAATATATCATTTATATTCAATTCCATCAAGTCTAGGTTACTTATATCTTCAGAGAACGAATGAAATCGGACCGGTGAATAAGACGGAATAAATAAGATCGACGCGCCGCGATCCAGGTTCCGCTTTACACTCGGCATGTCGAAGTCCCCCATAAAAATGAGAATATCATTCAACCCCATTAACTCAGATACTTCCTGAATATATGAACAGGCAATAAAAAGATCATGATTAGCTGCTTTCATGTGAACAGCCAAAACTTCCATATTGTAACGTAGTACATTGCGGTATTACATTCTAAAACTAACGGATTTATTATCGAGTTTTTTGATGTAACTTCCTATAGAATCCGCGGTTTATTAGTTTTCATCCGCACAAGCCTTTTAACCATGAGGAACCGTTGTCATTGACGAGTCATCTTCTGATAAACTTCGCCGGAAATAATTCTCGACCATTTCAGACGAAGTGCTCGCTGCAACGCGAGAGACGAAGATAGATCTACGCGCGGAAATGACCACCAGCTCTTCCGCTTCATTTAATTTCTGTATATTAACAGCAATTTCCCATTGCTTCCGATTAAACGCCGAAAAGGTGTTTAAGCCCTGTGCCATGTATGTTTCCCAAAGAAGATGACGAAGTACTAACGACGTTCATCCCAGAAAAATCTGTTTAATCAAATGTTAAGGCCGAAACCGTTACAAACGATGATGGAAAATCCACACCATTCTTGTCCACATTTTCAACAGCGTCATGGTTACTTATGTCACCAACTATAATTGCCGGAATCTCCACCGATGAAGCTTGCGTACAAGGGTGTAGTAAAGATAGAAGTGTCGCTTTTCGGAATCAAGGAGTCCTTTGGATTTTGACCCATCATTCCAACTCCGCCGTTACCAGCCAGGCTTACCATTTCTTTTTGGGGACAACTAGAATTCATTGAACGCAGATTTAAAATTAATAAACGTATTAACAAAATTCAGAAATTCCTTAATTATAAATTTGAAGCTTTATTTGGTTTGGTTGTTTGAATGCAGCCTATAAAAATCTATATCCAAATTTCTACAACTAAGGCAGAACCAACAAAGTCTTTCGAACAATCAACGATGACATCATAATGCTTTCCATTGAAACTCGCACATTTCAGATGAGTCACTCAATCACAAACCCAACACACAACGAATCCCTCGTCGTGACCTTTAGCTTTACATTTAGGAAATGAGCAAGACATGTTGCTATTGTATTAGATGAATTTTTTCAATGGTGGTTGCGGATATAGTTCTCATGTTTGTGTTAAATACCGCTTTCCGTTGTATTAATTATTGATTTTACCGTTCAACGTGTGTCTGCTATTACCGATATTGTAGTTGTAGTTTTTGCGAAGGAAAACCGTGATGTTGTTACTCCTGTTGTGTATGCTATTTGCTGTTATTATTGTGTCAGTCGTACTACCTATTACTTCAAATATTATCTCTTTTCACTTAGTTTTGCATAAGGTATTTTTGAATTTCACTATCTTCACCAGCGCTTATACAAAGATGTAGATAACACTGTTTAAGTAGTAGACTGCACTGCTATCTGATGTTGCTATGCTTATTGCTATTGTCTATACTTTGTTTTTATTTTCGTTTTAGGTATTTTATTTGTTTGCGCGCGATTGAGGATTTCTTTTAATCAAGCACAAGAACACTAAATAAAGCACAACCGAAATTATAGTTACGAGAATGATATAATGGAATAAAGATTTTAAAATTGCTGACGCATCGTCATCCCTACCAAGAGAATGATTGCATGATACAATGTCATATCGTTTAATTGGGAAATAGGTTTGACCAGTGAAATGAGTTTCCGAAATTACAAAGATATCAATGGGACGTAAATGTAAATATGTTTCTGTTTCTCTTGTATGAATTGGAAGCCCGTTAGCACTTCGTATACCAAATCTTAGAATTGTTTGCGCAAGTCAGAGAAAGTAGCATTGTTATCATATTGAGGAAATTACCTAACATAGCTTCAATTCTATCCATAGGATTGATGTAGTAGCTATTATTATTCATGGCGTTACTATATGTTCATTTATTGGGGAGGTGGTTAACATCGGGAAAAGCGTGGTTCTCATCACTAATTTGTGAAAAGCTGGTATCTTGAGAAAGCGCATTAATTTCGAGATTGCTACCCGAAGTTTTGTGTTGTTCGTGTTTAAAGTAGTTTTCTGCATATTGGGGAGTTTTCCTCTACGTAGGGGCTCGCGGGTTACCCCGCTTCTATATTGAATGATGTTGCGTACCTGATATCCTAACAAAATCAATTCTAATCATCAATTAATAAAAGAACGTTATTTTTTTTGATCACTACTCAATATTTCTAGAAAGTTCTAAATGATTCACTAATGATAGGCATGTACATTTAACGATTTATGGCTATATCAATTTTGGGCTGACTACATGCCTAAGTTAAATATCCCTCACGAGAACGGCTCTGATACCGCTTTTTTAAATATTTCTCAAAAATAGCTCTTTTTTTAATACTTCAATATACGCTTAATAAACTGCTTAAATATTTTTATTGTGTTATCTTTCCTTCCATCCAAAATAATTTCCAGAAAACCTATGTTTTTAAGCTGTGTCTGCAGCGTTACCTCTTAAACAGAACTAATCTCTGTGGATATGCGTAAGGCTTGTCTGCCAATCATACTAAATGTACGATATTACCAAAAACAGTGTATATATAAATAACTAAAAATAACATTAAGAGATAAAAAATTCGTTGGGCACCAATCTATTTACTCTTTATGATTTATTCTGTAACGAGGCAAAGTGTAAGGAGATCTATAAATGTTCATTTATTTTTTTTTAGCGATAATTGCTTGAAATCTATCGCTATTAAAAAAAGCACACTCATCTCTTTTCACCTATAGCATCATATTTTCAAATCAGCTGTGGCTGCATATTGAGTTCATTGCTAATTGGGGATATTTGTATGCTCTACGTAAGTAATTTTGGAAAATTACCAATTGTGTGTTCATATGAGTATAAATTGTCGTCATCTAGTTGAAATACTGTTACTGTGAAATAGTTCAGAGTAATGACTGAGGACGCGAAATTGGGTTCGTAATTTTCGTAAATTTTTCGAATATTCAATAAATAAGCGAAAATGGAAATTACTTTTCCTTCAGCAAGGAGGGTAAAAATTCTTTTTGTAAAGGTCGTGTCTTTTTAAAAACGATTCGGTAAAGTGCTGTGCCTAAATTTTCAAATTTTTCAATGTAATTTTGAAGGAGTCATAACCTAAGAAAAAGCACTGCTAAATTAAAAGAGGATTAATAAAAAGTAGGTAAAAAGACTAGCATTCTGCATCACCACAGTTATCAAAATAATGATTTGTAAAATAATGCATTATATGAGAAGTGCTTGACAAAATGATTCGATCCGAACTATTTTCAATAGCGTTCGGCCTACCTAATAGACCGCTACAATAACACATCTGTCGAACGTGTTTATTCTGTGAACGTGTTAGTGTCAATAGGCATTCGAACGATCTAATAATAGCATATCATTCAAACTAGGTATTGGAGACAGCATTTTTCAAAGAAGGTAGAAATAAATCAAACAGAGTCCTTAGCCTCAACTAGCATTGCACTATCTTAATATTGTGCAGTTAACCAAATTTATTTATCAGTATAAAAAGAACGTGAATATATTCATTAAAACAGGTTATTATTCAGCTAAATTTCAGTACTCAATCCTGTTTAAACAAATATTGGTTATCGTTATTTACCATATCTCTCTATTGTTTTTGTTGATAGGGTTTAGCTTCATTTTTAGTGTTTGAGTTAGCTTGTTATAAGTATTTTCGTGATCGTAACAATTACAAGGACGAGAGGCACGAAGAAAATAATTTCTTAAGACACAAGAAACCAACTAAAATAGGAAAAGCTATTAAACAAGCTTTTAAATAAATAAAAATAATGTGAATAGGAATAACAAAAAAGATGAATTCAAAACCATATAAAATAGAGAAAATTTAAATACAAGGAAAGAGTAATCCATCACAAAAAAAAAACAAAGTAAATGAAAAGGTGTACGGTAAATATTTCTAGTTTCCTTCATTTGAGAAACGTCTTATTACAACAGTTATGTTACAGAAATATGAACAAAAATTAAAAAATTATAATGGATCGAGGCTGTTAATCGAATAGTCTACACTATTTCGCTCGTAGTTTGAAGAAAACCTATACATGGGAAGGGGGACATCAGACAGACATGCTTCGGCCGAATTAAAACACAAATTGCTTAATCGAAGGTGGGACAATTGCAAGTCTTTCTGGGAGAGCAAATCATTCGCACAAACTCTTGTCAGAAGTGGTGCAAAGTACAACAATTTCAAAATGGTGGATGTGGCAAGTACGTAGGAGACGAATTTTTGCAGAACGATGTGAATTGGAAAAATTATTTTTTTTGACGTAGTAATTGATGTAACTGAGTCTTACATGTTCTGATTGGAATGCCTGATTTTTTCAGATAATGAATAAAACAAAACATGTAAGGTTATTGTTCGTTCACTTACAGGGAAGAAAGCCAATTGACACCAAATAAATGTTTGAATCCTAAAACAGGCAGCAATGTTTAGGAATTTAAAACTTGTACACAGGCTTTCCTCGACTGTAATGTTTAAGCTGAATTCTTTTGAATAATAAATACTATGAGCAATCAATTGAAGCCGTGTGCTTCACAATTTGAGGAATACTTATATATAAATGGACATTATAAAAAACTCAACTTCGTTTCTAGCACAACATCCATCGGTAATAATCAAAGGGAATTATTCCCAATTTTTTAATGAATTTTGCATTTGCAAATACTTAAATTGATTTTCATCCATTGCAATTGGATTAGTCTGCTTGCTTTGCTCATTTAATGAATGTTTGCAAAGCATAACAAGAAACTACTTGTTGTACCAATAAAGCTCGCAAAATGAATCAAAAGATTTGCGATTGAATATACACTTTTCCTCCAACGTTGATGGTATCGTTACCAATATTTACGTCAACATTCTTAAAGCACGATAGAGGCGGTTTTGGTCTTGATACGTTAAGTTCTTATGTGCGTGGAGTACCATCGTTTGACGTTCAAAAAACCTGAAGAAGGAGATGAGTCAAAAACGGCTTTGTCATAATGCTTCAGGAGAAGCAATTTTTTCTTCAATAACAGGAGCACCTCCATAAAGTTGCATAAATGTATGAATCTCTATAAGGGTGAAGAGCTTTCCTTATCATTGAAGAAAAATTTACCTTCTTACTAGCTTACCATAATTTTAGACAGATTTTCTTATTATTGAAGAAAATATTACTTGCCGCTAACGAGGTGCTTCAAAAACATTCTTACCAGTACTGAATTTCCCTGACAAATATTTTACTCATTGTACTGACCTTTCCCTTTTTTATTTTTTGCTTCTTTTAAGGAAGTTTTGTGATATTAAAGGCTCAAAAAGCCTGGAAGTACATTTATATCGAGTGGTGGTTATTTAAATAATATTTTGTTATTTGAAACGAAACGAACAGCAGCATATAAAAAAGTCTTTCAAAACTCTACAACTAATGACGTATTCCTGAAGATTTCAAGCTATTCCTTTGTTATACATGCCAGCCCGTAAAGTTCGAGTTAACTGATGACTGCAGACTGCAGAATTCGGGTACAACTTCAACTTTGACATTTTGTAATGCGATGGCAGGAAAAGGGCAAAAGATGGCTATCTTTATTGTGGTCGGATATTGAATTTGCTAGAGTGATAAGTAAAAATTTGTTGAAGCGAAGCTTACAAGCAATAAAACAATGACTATTATAAATGAGTATATATTGGAACAATTGTAAAACAAGGAGATATTTTAAGCATTTATGGGAAGGAAAAAGAGAATAACACGACGATAGGGAATTGGTGTACGTAGAAATATTAAATGCTAATAATTATTTTTGGAACTTGATTTTGAGGCCTTCCTTAACCATAAATGATAATATTAATAAAAATATCACACAACAAACAAACAAATACCATTATTCACTACATTCACTAAAATTGCAGATAACATAAAAGAGTACATGAAAGGAACAAAGCAAAAAGTTTGAAAGATCGGAAAGATCGGTTGGTATTTTATTTTTCGTGATCTTTAAAAAGAACATTTTAAAAGAAAGTTAAAAATATGTAAAGGAAAATTTCCATTTCGTGTTATACATATATGGACTGAAAGATTTCATTTTTTTTTTCAGGATTCTCTGCCAAATAACCACCTGCCAAAAAAAACGTGTAACTATAAAAGAAATCATTGTGTTTCTGTATTAACGGTTTTCTTTATTAATTTTCTGTATTAACGCTGGACAAAAGAAAAAAAAACGAAAATTTTGCGAAAATTCGATGCAGAAAAGCTCGAAATTATTTAATTTAAAAATATAAAATTAAAGTCTAAAACAAAAGGAAAGAGTGTATTTCAACGTGTTGTACGATAGCCAAAAACCAGAAAATTTCCCCACAGATAACAATAAAACAAAAATGATGAAAAATTGATTTGACGACAAAAAGACAAAAGACACAACGAGTAATGACAATTTTCTGACAAAGTTTCTCATATGCATTTTGTTGCAAAATTTGAAAGCAAACCCAATTATAAAATATAAATATTTTTGGGTTCATTAACCATTCTAAATTCATTAAACGTTTTTAAATTTTCAATACAATTCTTAAATTCATTAAACCTTTCTGCAATCTTCATTCAAAAATCGGTGCCTCTAAGTTTTTTTTTGGTCTCTGTGCAAAAGCCTTCGTGTGCTGTGCAGCTTAATTAAGAAGACATATTTAATACGGTCTCGTTGCATCATTATATACAGCGCGCACATTCAAACCAACTGCACAACAACCACGCCTAATAAATGAACATTTAGTGGCAAACATTTCGGGGGGAAGGATTTATTTAAAATCTTATTTGCTGGAAATAACGTCATACAATCGAAGTAGTTTAATGTTTGATGCCGCGCTGCAAAATTTATGCTTATTGATTTGGATGTATCCTTCCTATTATGTGAATCATGGCGTGAGGTTTTTTGATGTCTAAGTTGAATCTAATGAAGTATGATACAAACAAGTAAGTTGTTATGAATCTAAGTAAGTATGATATGAACAAATAAGTTTTGCGGGGGGTGTGTGTATATAAAGAAAAATGTATGTATAATTAATAACTTTAAAGATCACTAATTTGTAAAATACTCATACCCGCGTTATAGTCGATTTAATTTTTTTTATATATTGTAAGGAAGCGTTTTGCTCCCTTACTAATAACAAACCTAACATAATTGTCCACCCATAGTACAAAATATCCCTCAGCCGTAACCAAGTAAATTCTAAACGCAGTTGGTCCTTCTGTCCGACTCGCCCATTAAGTTACACATAAAAGTATAGGAAACTCTCCGTCGACCATCTCCTTAGCGTAAGTGTGGTATAAGCATATGTACAAATATCTTCTCTTTATAAACATGTTTCAAATCTTCAAGCAACGTGCCTAGTATAGAGTAAGACATCATAGATATATAAATATTGATCTTGTATTCTCTATTCTCTATTCTATAATTACATTCGTTATTATTTTCATCCCTCTTATATGCGAAGTCATATATCTAACGGCTTACTTGTTTATTCGCAGATACGTCAATATGATAGGGCTAGCCTATTGAATTGTTCTTGTTATTTAAGGGTTAACGGTTACATGTTGCAATATATTTACTTTGTTCTCGACCCATAGATTCCATATATATTTTAACTATAAGTAGCATACATATTATAATAAATGCGTTGGCATACATAATTATCTATGCATTTTTATTAATTACCCTTGTTTCTGAAGTATTATTTGCTAGGGTTAACAACGCTAGTTCTTGTTATGTCGGGATTAACGGCTACACATTGTAATATATTTATTTTCGTTAGTAGTAGTTGCCAAAAATAAAAATTTTAATTATTAGCGATAAACATATGCTAGTACATACATAGGATAGTATTAATATATATTCTAATAAATACATAAGACAGCATTGATATATTATAACACATATATCTTAAAATGCGTGCCAGCAAACAACAGGCATAAGCAGAGCAACAGCGTAACGGGGCAGCGATGGTGGCGGTGACTATAAAAGATCATGACACAACATTTCTGTTACAGCAGCCAAGGAGGTAAGTGATTTCTGACAAAATAATTCTTTATTCTTTTGACTTTACTGACAGAATAATTCCTTTTTTTGACTTACGGATAGGGGATGGCACGCTCAGATTAGTCGCTGCTCCTGAACAAAGGATAAGATCACTCTCTCTGATGGGTGTTTGAACGGTTAAGGATAATTAAAGCAACTAGGACACAGGTGGGACGGATGAGTGGCCCTATTGGCCCATAACATTCGCTACTGTAAAATCTCCCGTGTTTATTGTAGAACAATCGGGTCTCGAGTTACCACGCTGGTTTTTCTTTGTTAGTACAAAACAGTAAATATCTATTCGGTAATTTCGGTAACAATAAAGAAATAATAGAGAAAAGAAAATACGAAGGTCCAACACTTTTTATACATATCTTGGACATTGACTTCCTGGGAAACCCTGAGCATACCCTCGATAAGAAGACCCCTTACAATATTGCTATATTTGATTATATATTAGTATATTAAAAGAAATATAAATAGTAAGTTAACGTTAACGATTAATGTCCAAGACGCTACGTAAATAAGTGTTATTGTAAAGTGAAAAAGAAAAATTAATTAAAATAAAACTGATTTTAATTATAAGAGGAAAGTAGATTAAGTTGGTCATCGAATCCAACTTCGGGCTCCCCTACAAACCTTTCTATGGGCCTAAAGGTGTTCGATAAGCAGGGCGGGTGAAGGATATGTCCAGTGGCAATTTCCCGATCGGTTAATTAGAGGTACGTCCGTCTTTGGTTTAACCGTCAGGAGAGTCGCTCAGCAAGGTATAGAATTCCTACCGCAACTCACGAGCTAGCTAGCTTATAAATAAACTCATTTTATTTTAAATGTTACAATTTCACACTTGGAATCTACTCGCTTTTCTGTAAAGACACGATATGTTTAGGTATAAGAGGGCACAAGTTAAAGATGTTTCCTGTTTATCGGCAGTAAAGGAATTTCGGAAATTGATGAATGTACCATATTCCTAGCGTAAATATATATATACTAAATCAATTGAAAAGCGCTTCCGAAAGAATGATTTTATTGACGTAATTTAAAAATAATTATAATGAAAATTAATGCAGTCCGGAATAAGTTTGATGTACACAAAATTCATCTAATGTGATCCATAAATTTAGTATAAAAATAGAAAGCTAAGTAGTAAAAATAATGTTAAACTTATGGAGCTGGTGGATTTTGCATAATATTTTGCACTCGGTACCAACTAAAATGTCGAATTTATAATGAAAATGAAACGAAACAAATATTCCAATCTCGCATTTCATACCTTTAGAACAATTGCCTACAAAACTTCTTGCCAACGAGTTTGACATTTATGTACACGTTCACTCATAGGTTTACCTGAACGTAAAATATGCGAAATTTTTTAAACTGCTATAAACTGAATGATATATCAGAGACAACTAAATGACAAGATGATCCAACATTTTGTTCAAAAATTCAACCTAGAAGATTATTACGAACTTTTTCTGTATGTTATTAATAACACTAATAACGCTGCTAACTAGCAAGAATTTGAGTTCTTGCTTTTAACTGGCATTATTTATATGGCCAAAGATTCTCTTAACAGATGTTGGTATGGCGTGGCATCCTCTCAATCGTTTGCAAAGTAGAAACGTATATAATTCTGTGTTTTCAAATCGATGTGCACTACGGTATACATATAAGAGTGTATATATGAACAGTAAGTGTGCAGATAATATGATTTGTTTTTCTTTCATCGCTTATTTAGTATCCACCAATTGTTTGAATAAACTGCAATGAAAGAATGCTAAGAAGAAATGTGAAACAATTCCACACTGCTGCAGAATATTGTAGAACATTCGAGAGTACAGAGAGTAAAATACGATAGCTCATATGTCACGTAGAAAGTTGCAGAAATATGTCATATATGTGTGTAAGCAAATAAAATGAATAAATATAAAAATAATAAGTTAATTAGATAAAGATAAATTATTCTACGACCTAATTTTTTTTAATGATAAAAAAGTTCTTCATATTTCTTGATATGAACATTTTCATTGAAATTTGACGGAACATGGGGGGAATATGAAATTTAGAGTTCTTCAATACTTTAAAGTAAACGATGAGGGGGAAACAAATTGTATTGGCTAGGTAAATACCTCCTGTTTGATTTTATTCGTAAAGAGCAAGGTGTCAACCAACCGCTAACTAATAGCGTGACTACTGTTATTGATAACAGAAATACAAAAAGGCTTTGATGATCTCCTAGCTTGAATTTCGAACAAAATGTGGGACCATCTTGTCATTTAGTTGCCTCTGGATGTATCATTCATCTTACATCAACGATGGGAACGAGAATTGTATTTGTGCTTACTTACGCTTCTTCTATTTAAAGTCTCCTTCGTCTTGGACTATTGGTTTATTATGATTTTGAGAAAAAAGTAGTAAATAAATTAATTTAACTTTCTATTTCTATCATTGTGCTTATTTAAATTCAAAGTAAAATCTATGTGATAAAAATAGACCAGATTTTGTACAATAATATAAAAATCTAAACACAAAAATGTACTTTAAAGGAACAAATATAAACATTAGATAATATAAAATAACAAGAGATATATATATGTTCGGGAGCTTTTTTTACCAAAATAAAAAGAAATATTTAACTTTGACCTAACCAAACACAGGGCAACTAAAACAGGGTAACTTGTTCTCCAGTATTCGCTCTTATACTGTTTGTGATGTAACCCACTTAGTAAATTGTTTATATAGTTTGCTATTGTAATTTTCTATATAGGTACACATACATGCGTATTTATGAACAGATAGATGCATGCATGCATACATGCATCTGTGCATGTTTGTTCATTAGTTTATTTTAACAAAAAAATAACATAACTTGAGAGTTTATTTTTCCACACAAAGCAAATATTGTGTTTTATATACAAGCAGGTATGTGCGTACTTTACTATCAAAAGTTCTTGTGCCGTCACCGTTGTTAGAATCCCACTACATTGTCCTTTATAGTGACCTACTCTTGTCCTTGGCTTACCTATTAAATAAATTTTATATTCAGTATCACAAGGCACGATTTTATTATATGACTCGTAACACTAAAAACTATATATTATATTTATGTCAATTAGATGGACGCAACGTTCTCTACTGATCTCACGTAGTAAATTTGATTTGGGGGCTGATAATTAAAATCGTTGTTAGTGGAATTCAAGTTTGAAAATGATAAACAGAACTACAATAGCTAAACAACCGGAACAATTTTCAATAAAATCGTACACCAATTCCTATATATTCTAATAGATTTTTGTTTTCAAATATTTTGCCTTGAAACTTAAAGCAGGGATTTTATGGAAATTGATGCGCATTTACAGTGACGGGTGCTCACGATTCGTCTTAAGGTAAAGTAACAGTTGCAACTTGTTTTACTCTAAATTAAGTCTATTTTATGTTCATTTCAAAAATTTTTTGTTGCTATATTATTTTCTTAACTTTCAATAACTTTTTGACATTTTTAAAAAGGTTAAATACATAATAAGTGTCATAAGCAATAAAGTAACACTTAGCCATTGTGCTTTAGATTGTATTAAAATTTTAAGCGAAGTTAAGAAAGAAATTGAGATTTATATGTAATCGGAAAAACACCTTAAATGCATGCATGAAAGTTATGTTTGCCTTAGCAAGAAGTGTCGAATGATTATAAAATTTGGAATTTGGAATTCCACAAATGCCTGAACCGTCTAAATTAATATGTGTGCAATACCGGAGCTAAAATACACGCAACTCGCATGTTAATCCTAATCTCCTTCCACTCCTTTATCCAATTAACGGCGAGAAAATCAAGGTCAAAACATTTGCAAAGATCCAGATTGATCATTCTTTTGCAACACATCACTACATCCTAGAGTCAAATCGCCAGTGAGCCGAGCGCACAGTCGTCCAAAGCGATCAAAACAGTAGTGGTACTAAAATAGCTGTAACTTTCACACTAATTGCCATGAAATTTTGGCACGCATCGCTCGAATATTAGTACTATCCAGAAACCACAGGTTCGTCAACAGTGTTGCTAAATATATATCAGACCAAAATGTTATTGTATGATGTGTTATTTCGATGTTCAACCCATATGTTGGTGTGCAACTGGCAAGATTTCGAATGATAAAGTTGTCACGATGAAGCTCCCTTTTCGTGAAAAAAAGGCTTTTCAAATTTATGCACACTTTCAATAGAAACTGAAACGTAGCGTTTATGCTTTTAATCGATATCCATGAAGAAAATTGGCAAATAGCGCTGAATGTCAATAATGGCTAAAGTGTTTAAGCGACTTCGCACAGACAAGATATATCGTTATTTTCAAGTAAAATCGACCATTACGTACGTTATACCATTTGGCTTACTACGATTCTTCACTTCTCATTCGTCATAAAATGGAAAAAATTGTACAGTTCATTACAAAGTTTTTCTTGTTTCCTAGAACGTTTATATAGGAGATGGTTAACAAACTCTCCCCATGCCATTAAATTTTCCCACAATTGTTTACTACCCCTTCTCTTTAGGACAAGTAATAAAGGCGGAAATTTTTTACGTATAACTTCTGTTTCGAAATGGGTTCGGAGAGTCGTCATTAAATGTTTAAATTCTATCGATAATGTTTCAATAAGATCTATAAGCCGAGTTGTCATATTCTAGTTGAAAGGTGAGGGAAGTCACAGCTAGGGATGGACGATACTCTAAATGATATTCTAGGGGAATTTTTTTTTCTATAATTACTGTTTAATTTATCGACGGAATCTTAATCATACTCTTAACAATTATTAAAATAATTTAATATTTCGATTAGCCTCTTGACGCGGACATGGCAAACTTTTATTTATAATAACTTTTGCTATTAATTTTTCCGAAGATTCTTTCATGTCGTGTACAACTTTCTTACTGGTTTGCTTGAACCTACCATTGCAACAGAAGGATTTATAATATTTTTATTTCTTAGAAATTGTAAAATTTAAGCGCATATGTGTGTAAAACAGAAGAAAAAATCATTCTTTCTTTTAATTTTCAACAGTCATAAAGTTTTACAAAACGATTCATTTAAAGTCATCAGTAGCAGGCAGGCACTTATTAACTTGTATGTGTATGAACATGGAGCATGTACGTCTACAAACATACTATAAATAAAGACGACATTCATGTATTCAATCAAAATGCTTTTATTTGTCTTTTGTTGTTGTTGCTATTGCTTTGTGATTGATTGCTATCATTATTTATTAAGACAGCTTCGGTTGTAGTAGCAATGGATTCATTCATTCATTCATTGATTCACATGCATTCATTTCTCTTACGCATTCTCTCTCTCTTTCTCCCTATACCTCTTCTTCTACCTCTCTGTGTGTTTTATATAGTATTATATTATTAATTCATCTGTAAACCTCATACATAGCTGTCCCATGAGCAGCAACAATAATGTTTAAAAACTATTTTCACGTTTTGCGTACAACATGGCCAGCACAGCTGCAGCGGCAGCAACAATACTAACCAACTTGTTAACTGATGATGTGTAAAATGTGTCTTTTGGGTATTAAAAAATATATGCTTCAAATTTTAAAACAATACAACAACAATGCAACAAACGATAACAGGCCAAATACAAAGATAACAAACGCATCATGAAGTATAAGTCAAAAATTTTAAATGGCTTTATATGATTTTAAAAAAAATATCAAACATTGTCGTCATTGTGTCATTGTTCCACTGAGGTTTACACAGTTGTTGTTTATTGCTGAAGTTTTCATAGAATGTATATTCATATCTTCAAGAGATTTGCGCTCCCCTTCATTTGTCTACAATTAGACTGTAGTTTTATTTTAACTCTTATTCTTATGTACATGTTTATATATGTTACGCCGAATGTTTTACAGATCTGATCTTTTAATGAGACGTAAATTAAATACAAGAATTTTGGAAGGATCGTAGAAAATTTATATAATCCTATTCACCATAATCCTGCGCTTGTGATTCTCTAAATCTTAAAAAATCTATTTTTTATCTCCAACAGCGGTACCATGCAAAAACGACTCTCTTTTGTATCGTGCGAGGAAATAAGGTGTGAGACGATTATATTAGGCTGCGGGCGAATATTTTATACTCATCATCTTTTCCTGAAAAAAAGCAAAACAACATTTTTGGGCGATTTTGGACAACATTGTGGGCGATTTTTCTACTTTTGAACGAATACTATAGGAGCCCCTATAGAATATAAGTGGAAATATTTATCGTGACGTCTGTCGTAGAATATAAGTGAGTATAAGTAAGAACCTCAAATTTTTGTCCTTTGGAAACAGGTGTTCTCAGTTTAAGTTCCAATGGACGCATTCTTTGATCAATTACGTCTATTCTTAATACCAACCTGCGTCCAAGAATATCCAGTATTTCGGCTGATCGCTTCATGTTTACGGTCAGGAGAATGTTTGTGACAGACATTGTAATCGATTCAGGATTTAATGTTGATCAAGAATATATCAAGAATATATATACCTTAAGTGCTCTCTGAAGCGATGAAGTAAATATTCACCTATTCTGCGATAGTCGATATAAAATAAACACTGCTCGCGAATGCTTCTCATTTAGCACACATTTCTGAGCACAGCGAAACATTACTATGGAGACACTTTTTCAATTTGTCACTGATGCGTGCTTGGCGTTTGTTGATGTGGCAACCAAATGTCATATGTGTGTTCACACTGCATTGCTGCGCCATTTGCTTCCTAAATCTGAACTTGAAGTTTGTAGACCTGGTATATATTTTTTAAAAAGATACGTAATATACAATAAGCGGGTATGGCAGCAACTTTATATTATACACTTGTAACACAGTGCGTTTGTTCTACTTCGAGTAAACATGATACACATTTACAGAACTGATTTCTCATACCAAAATTTTAATGCAAAATAATGAACATACTGTCTGCTGATATCATTACGACGTCAGTATTTTCAACACTTTCTCGGCCTCCTGTGATGTAAGCTTCGTTTTTGGAAGTGTACGATTTCTTTTGAAAGTAATAACGTTGCGGCAAAGATTTACTTTCGACATAGAAGTGTTGCCATAATTCTTTTCAAGCCGATTGTTATCAAAAATCGCCTATAGGGCGAATAGAGTTCCGTTACTCATTAATTTTTAAAATTTCAAAAAATAAAAATATATGGAAATGCCGAATATTAAAAATAATTAATTCGCTAACAAAAGGAAAATGGTCAAAGTGTTCATTAAATTATTAGAAAAGAGCGTTCTTGAAATCCATTTTTAGAAATAACAATGAGTTTTAATTTAAATATTTCATTGCCTACCAACGATTTTATTAGCGTCGAGCTGTACGTATGTGTGTGTGCTATAAGAGTAAAACAGTGAATTATTTGCCTTGGCTTGGCTTGGCTGGCAAGTTACAGCAGAGAGAAATGATAGCTTAATGGTTTACCAATTTCTACGCGTCTTATCATTTATGCAAACTGTTATTGGAAGTGAGACAGGGTTTTAGGTATGCAAACCGAGACTGAACGGATATATCATGAAAAGCTTAGTAGTGGTTGATTTTATGTTAAGAGAAAATAGTTCTCTTTTCCTAAAGCACCAGCTTTAACTAAAAGAGCACGATTTACCGAGCATATCGCAACATAATCGATACAACGTGAACGAATGAATACCAAATTATGCAAAACGACACAGACAGATTTTATATGCATATTACATCACTTAATAAGTCTCTTATCTGACACGCAACATTATTCGCATATCCATATGATTTCTGGATAGCACCGCCTTTGAATGAGATGCCGATTATTAGTTTACAAGTTGCAGTTATTTGAGTGAGGCTAATTTTTGGGTTGTCTCTCTCCCGCCGGTTGTTGTCCGCTCGGCGGGTTGCTGATTTGACTCTGCAATGGAGTGATCAATCCATGTTTCATCCATTATCATATGTTTTTTTCGTTTCGCCTAAACAGCACCAGACAGCGCTCTAAGTCATGAACAATAGTGTGCAATTGCGACACCTATTTTGAACAGAGCTTTCGTAAGGTTCATCCAAAATAGTAAATACACTGGCTTCTGATGTTGTTAAGGTGTTAGGTATCTCATATAACTCCATTTGCCGGCCTTCCCAAAGGATTTTGCCCATTGTCCTCATATTTCAATATCACCGATATCTATTCGCCTTCATTTAAGATTGGCACACCACCCACGAACTTGTCTTTTGTAAGAGAGTCAAAAAACCAATGCTAACTGTGAGCGTCATTTGCAATGTTTTAATCAACAAACGAAATTTAGGTTTTTCCATTGCTTTGCAAATTACGCCGCTAAAGCAACTGCAACGAAATAATCGATGGTACTACCCAGAAACCATATGGTCAATAGTATTGTCATACATTCGTCAGACAGAACTCTTATGCTGGCTCTATTGTATTTAAACACTCTTTTTTCATTGTGTAAGTTTGTAGTGCTTTAAAGTTTTGTGCTAATTGAATTAAGATTTTATACAAACAAGCAAAGAGAGCGTGCATTCTCTTAACTATTTCCAGTCAACGTTTCTTTCTCTTAACTTGAGTTGTTGGCTTCTTTACAAGCGGTGGATACTTCTGCTCTGTGCCCAGTACGTTGAAAACAATTAAATAAGTTAGCGTAGCATCATATAAGGGAAAAGCTCATTTTTATAGATTAACCACGGATGGAGAATTTATCTACTCTCCTCAAAATTAGCGATGTAGGCGCTTCTTTAAAGTATTAGTTTTGTAGACAATATTGCGTTCAGAGCACACTTTTAACAGGTACTACTAAATGAGAAGACAGTCCAACATTTTGTTCAAAATTCAAACTGGGTTTGCATGGTTTTTTTTTTTATTTCTGTTACCAATAACAATAATAACGCTACTAATTAGCAGCAATTTGGGTTATTCTCATTATTTGTGTGGACAAAGTATCTGGTAAGACTATTTTGATATGGCGTCACATCCTCTCAACCGTTTGCAAAGCAGAAGCATATACAATTTTGTGTTTTCAAGTGCATATGCATATTTTGTGCAGAAGCATATACAATTTTGTGTTTTCAAGTGCATATGCGCTATGGTGTACATATGAGTGTGTATGTACGAAAAAATCCAAACATAGGACTAGATATGTAGCAAACATAATTGGTTTTCTTTTCATCGTTTATTTCACATTGAAGAATTTTAAATTTTATGTTCGACAGGTGCTCCGACAAAGTTAGAATATTAGAATAGAAGAAAGATTTTTGTTTAGTCTGTAAAAAAAAGATTTTTGCTTAGCCTACTAATAATGAAAATTTTTGTTAACTTAATTCTGATGACCTACATAACAGTGATCACTTTCCAATCATAATCGATCTTAACCCATCAAAGTCAAATTCCTTCTAGATAAAGCGGATTGGATTAATTACTCCAACCATTCCGAGTCAATTCTGAATTCAAAGTCCTTTAACGGGAACTGCAACCATGATGCTGCTATTATGTCCTAGACGATTCGCACGGCTGCCCATCTCTCTAGTGCTCAATCCAACAGCTTTTTTAAACGAGCTAGGCTTCCTTGGTGGAACAATACGCTTTCGTTATTGAGGAAAAACAAAAGGGATCTATGGTACCGCTTTAAAAAATGTGCTGATCATGATCTTTTGTTAGTATATAAAAAGGCCGATGCTCTATTCAGGAAGGAATTACGAAAATCGAAGGCTCTCAGTTTTGAACTTTTTTCGAAAAGAATTCACAGAAATACATAAATGAAAGTTGTCTGGAACAAAATCAACAGACTCAATGGGACTTCAAATTTGAAATAAATTTCTGCCATGTGCAGTCCCAAGACGCCAACTTCTCCAATGCTTTCATCAATAAAAAGACTCCAATTTATCTTTCAATACCTATTGACAGATGTGCCATGTTCCTAGAAAATTGTATATCTACTTTAGAACTTGAAATTTGTCTCTCCAAATCGAAGGGGGGACACCTGGTCTAGTTCGCATCTCATATCAAATGATCACTGCTCTGTCCAATTCAAGTAAAAAGAAATTACTGGAACTGTATAATACGGTATATTTGACTGGCCATATACTCTACATGTGGAAACTGGCAGCAGTTGCTCTAATTCCAAAGTCAAAAATATATCCATCGCATCCGACTATCGCCCCATCTCTCTTTTATCTTGGCTCTCAAAAGTATTAGAAAAGATTATAGTATCTAGATTATCTTGGTTTCTTGAGTCCAAGAATCTGATTGCAAAGCAACGAGTTGGTTTCAAGCGGGGTAGAAGGTGCATCGCCGCTCTTTTACATATTGATTATTTTACAAGCAAAGCAATTTCCGAACGGAATCATGTAACAATTCTCTCAATTGATTTCAAAAAAGCATTTGACTGACTTGATCTTCATGTTATTTTAAGACTCATGAAATCATGAATGTTGGACCCAAATTCTTCAACTATATCAAATCATTCATGTCACATCGACGGCTTAAAGTTAGAATTAACAATCAACTCTGATTCCTTTCCGCTAACGAATGGCATTCCACAAGGATCTTCTCTTTCTGTCACGCTTTTTTACATCGCTTTCAATGAAATTAGTAAAATTCTTTGCCGTGTATCGAGAATCGAACATTGTCTCTACGCAGACGATGCATAAATTTTTACAAAAGAAAATATAGCGCGGAGGTAACCAACATCCTCGAATCTATTGGACGAGAGATCTCCATATGGGGGAACTCGTCAGGCGCTAAAATTTCTATACAAAAATCAAAAGAAATGCACATTTGTCGAAAGCAGATAGGAGATGTAGGAAATCTACTGATGCATATTAATGTCTTACCAGTATTAAACGTGCAGACGCTCCATATTCTCGGGATCACGGTTTCCAACAAATATCGTTGGAAAACACGCTGTCGTTGGTTAAAAAATTCTATTTAACAAGGATGAATTTCATACAGAACGTTGCTTCGAAAATGCGCACATTAACACTATTGCTTATCTTACCAAAATGCTTGTTTTAAGCAAGGCTGACTATGCTTTGGTAATTTATGGCAATAGGTGAAAATTTAATATCAGCATCCTTAAACCGGTCTATCACCAAGCCCGCAGAGCAAGTAGTTACGCTTTTCGGACGACGCCCATAAATAGCATTATAATAGAAACTGCTTTAGAAAATAGATTTTATGAGTTAAAAGCGTCTTCATTCTGCGAGACAGATTATTATCGCCAAGAAAAGTTGAAAGTCATGATCTGCAATTGATTATTATTTGTACGTTGCAATGGAATTGAACATTCCCTTAAAAATTTTCTGCCATTTTGGTCTTAGAGCTTCGTTTTTTGAAAGACTACTCTTTTGAGGAGTTTGCGCAGTTTGAAATCTCTTTCGCAATAGATTCGTCAATGATGATTGTTTTAATGTTATCTCTCCTTTTTCCTTTGTTAAAACGACGCCCGCGTGGAATAAAAAAACTTCTTTGACATCATAATTGAATATGGCAACTTTTGATGAGGTGGAATCACTTTTTCAACTGCTTCGAACTCAATCGTTCTTTAAGAAATAAGCTTTCTTGCGGCAACAAAAGCTAATTTTGAGTATTTTATGACGTAAATGGACCAGAATAGGAACTCCTATTAGCGAAGCTCTAAAAAAATAACTGGTTATTAGTTTCCTCATACGGTGCAGCAGTTAACAGCTTAAGGGCTGTGTTCTGTAATATTCGAATTCTATCAAGAAACTGAAGTGCATTTGACCAAATGGATGATCCTGTTTTTGTGAGTCTGCTATCTTTATCTCCCTTTTTTGAGCTAACCAATTGCAAGCTGATGCTCCACAAACCACATATGATCTTTGTATTATTATCTCTCTATTATATCTCTATAAACTGAACAATAAAATACGTTTTTTGCCCGCCATCACTATCTTAGATAGATCGGATTGTATTAAATTTGCAATTCTTATACAAATAATTAAAAAGTTTTGAAGTTGTTTTTTAATCAATGGTAAGGTTATGTCCGCTATATATCTCTATATATAAGAGCCGATTCCCGTGTGTGTGTTCTGTACAGATTGAAAAATCCCTGCAGCCAGGAGAAAACATGAAAGATAAGACGGAGCGTATCCAGAGCTAACGCAAGGAGTTAAACAAGATAAAATAGAAGAAGTAATATAAACCAACTGTTCAGCAAAGTGTGGATGAACCACATGATTACCGCCAGTGGAGAACGTTAGAGAAATGTCATAATTGATATTTTGTGACGCAAATTAAATTATTTCAGCTTCGACGATATGCGACTTCAATAAAATGGTACAATGCGCTACATATTTCGTGACAAAATCAATATATTGGACGAAAAGTTGAATGCTCGCATAATCTTTAAAAGTGCATATGTGAACTTGCAACAACTGTAAAATTTGAAGGTTAAGGGGAAGTTTAATCTGATCAAACAATTTGCTGTTTTTGCGCAAGCCATGTTTAATAGTAAATCGGGTTGTCGTTTTAATTAAAACAGCGCCGTTGATGCTGAAGGTGATGAAGATGACGCTAACAGTCGTTGACAATGTTTGTTAATACGCAAAAATAACTTAAAAACTTACAACGCCTTCAGCCGAGATTACTAGACAAGAACAAGCGTAAGTCAAACTCTAATGTTGATCAAATATAATAATGATAATGGAGAAGTTGATGGTAACAACAACGAAACCGCCAAGTGCTTACAATTATATTGGCCACTTTTTCACTTGGAAAAGACATTTATTGAGAAAAATTGATACAATATATAATAATCAAAATATTTTCCATCATTTTCTACAACTTTTTCCTGCCCCGGAATCACGGTGCATCGATCTGAACAAGCGGTACTCAAAACATGCCATGGTACGCTGGGTCTGGCAGAGCTTCCCATTCGATCTGCAGCAGTGCATCCTTGACAACTCTTGCAATGTGTGGCCAAAAGCTGTCATGCAAGAGGACGACCTTACGTCTGTTACCCGCTATTGGTGGTCTTTTTTGGCAACAATATTTCGTTCAATTTGTTCAATTGACGTCGATAGACATCTGCAGTGACGATTTCATTCGGTTTTGGCAGCTCGTATTAGGCTACACCTTGCTTATGCACAACAAAACTTTATGGCCATAAATATTCCTCTTCGGAGTGCATTTGCATGGCGCTGCTCGACTAATCTATGATTTTTTGCACTTTGGATTATCATGGCAGACCCACTTTGGATCGCCAATCATAATACGTCTTAATTTTTTTCCCGGCCAGGCAACGAAACCGCAATACTGAAACGGTTCCAAATGGCATTTTCAGTCAATTCGTATGATAGCCATTTTCCCTGCTTTTGGTTCTTTCCCATCGCATGTAAACGTTTAGAAAACAGCTGATTCATCAACTTCTAAGCTGCTGGAAGTTTTTTTGAGAGCTTGGGGTGGGTTTTCGACCAATAAGTGTTGCAATTCATTGTCTTCGAATTTTTTTGGTCTTCCAGGCGTTCTTTGCCATTGACATCAAAATCATTACTTTTAAACCGTCGAAATTAAAACCAACAATTCGGTTATGATGGAGCAACGTCACCGTAAATTGCTAAATGATCTTCGGCAGCATATTTCCTCATTTTACGGTTGCGAATTTAACAGTTCAGTGATACTTAGTATTAGTTTATCATTTTCACCAAAATATGTCACTAATCAAAAACCATGCAAGCACCTACTGCGTCCCAAATGCAGTAGGCATGAGCAAGGTGATCAATGGTAACGCTAATGTCGTACTAAAAGATCAGTTTAGTTGTAAATGCATGGTAAGTCTTATCATTTCTTTGTTAAATTATGGACTAAATTTACCGTGGGAGATGACTTTAATGCTACGCGTTTTTAGTGGGATTCAAAACTAAAAATACTGACGGCAAGGAACTTTACAAATGCATACAAAAAACAAGTTTTCCGTATTTCTCACCATCCATCTATTACTAGAGCAAAATTTAACCATCAGTGCCCGAATTAAAGAAAACTTTAGTAACGCGATTCACAAAGTATTCTTTTTATAAACAGTAGTTGCATCGCAAACAACAACAATCGAACAACGATTTTAAAAACGAGCAGGTATCATCTGCTCTAAGAAACTTACATCCAATAAAAAAATTACGATCATAAACTTTGGAATGCTACAAAATATTTACAAGGACCAACAAAGAGAAACATATCGATAAAAGGCTCAAACGGCTTGTGGTATAAATCAGATTCTAACAAAGTGTACATTTTGCTTTCAACAATCCCCAAGACGAAAGGGAAGTTACGATTTTTGTTGACAGTGCTTGCGAAGTTGATTTACCCGTTACATATATATCCCTTAAGAAAGTAGAGCGTGAAGTATGCCTTTTAAACGAGATATGTGCTAAAGCAATAAGCGCTTCGCTGAGAAAGGGCGTTATGTTATTGACTTTGATTTAGAATTCAATTTTGAGCTGAATCATTACCCAGATCGATGGAAATATTGTGCATTTTATACGTAGAATGCAAAATGTCTGGACAAGTAATCACTGCTGACCGCCTCAGCGATCCTATGAGAGTCTTGTACTCCACCTCATTGACCTTAATTAATGCATTACATACTAACTGATGTCCTCTATCAAGTGACGTTGCCATTGGTCTTTAATTTTCCACTTGATAAGTCTGCAATAGCTTCTTGACATATTATCTCTGATTAAATTGGATGGAACCAGTTTCACCAGTTCGTTCCACTCCATGGCTTAACAAACGCTGAATGCAACATACACATACTCCGGATTTGTTACGCTTAATAATGTATATATCTTTATTCACTGTTCACTGTCACGCAAACAGTCGCAAACGTAAAGACGATAAATTTTCGAAGTATCCCAATCAAAAATTTTAAAGTGAGATATTGTTGGTTTACGACCACACCATTCTTCATACGGAGTAGTTCAGTCTAATGCTCTTGTTGGCGCTCCATTTCTTAAGTATGCTGCTGTATATACAACTTCCGTCCGTAATGTTTCATCAACCTTAGCAGTCTCAATTGTACGTCTTGGCATCCCTATTAAAGTCTAACTAAACGGCTCTCCACTG
The DNA here is from genome assembly GCA_000688735.1 of Glossina austeni. Lineage (NCBI taxonomy): Eukaryota > Metazoa > Arthropoda > Insecta > Diptera > Glossinidae > Glossina > Glossina austeni. Next base: position 260,736 of record KK502527.1, on the reverse strand, counting down.
CTCTGCATCTCCATTTCAAATTTTTTGAATTCCTAACTTATTATCAATGAGACTTAAAATTTATTTGCCTTTCTCCACATTATGCTTTCTTATTAGATCATATAGATCCATACGTATTTACTTTTAAATTATACTTACGTTTAGGTTAGGTTACGTGTTTAATGTATTGTAAATTAGAAGGCAACAAGTTAGTAAGAAGAAGCACGTTGCAATCGAAAGCGTTATCATTTTCGAAGTCAGTCAGGGCTGTTTCTCATTTGTCCGACCGAATCTATAATTGATAATCTATTTAAACAAACAAGTAGAGGATTATAGCGTTCTATAACCAAAACCATTTCGTTGTTCCAAGTGTTCCTTTTTCTCTCTACTAGAGAAAGGATAAAGCAATCAATCAGGATGCTAGAACAAGTCCTGCGAATTACCCGAAGCGTTTATTCGTTAGTTTATAACATAGCAAATCTTCATGCAGGAAAATTTACATCCGCACAGTGTTAAATCCAATACTTATTTTAAAGCGACAAAAGTCTGCATACAGGCTCCTTCGTTCATCTTCATTGAACTTAGTTGTTTAAAGAAGATTACTCCCCTTACATGCTTCTTTTGCAGATTCGCAATTTTCAATATGCGCTACTTGCGTAGGAGTGACGCCTAACATGATTGCCTTTTCATCTCTGCTTTTCCAGAGGTGCCTTTCTTTCAAATTTGTATCCGTAGTTTGAGACTTAGGAGTGCTATGAATGAATAAGGTGCTCTTCAAATGTAGACTCCAAGAATTCCAATTTTCTTCGTCTAGTTTTTCTATGCTGAACGTGGAACTCATTCTGACTTATTCGCAGCACATGCAAATAATGAAGCAAATTATTATTATTTTTATTTGCAATCAAGTTATTTTCTTCGTAAAGGCTCTCGGCCCACAACCTTTTGTGAAAAACTTTATTTAGGAAATGAAACTATTTTTTACATTGTGATTGATAGAAAGTTTAAGACACTAAAGGAAAGTGTTTTTTACTTGAAGTGTGCTTTGATTTACAATAATATATTTTACTGTTTTGGCTTTATATTTGAAATTAAAAGTATATACAGGGGTAAAAAGAAATCATATGAACTTCATCTCCATATTATTTTGGTTATTTCTATTTTCTTAAATCTTCTCCCGAAGGCTTTCGTCAAATTAAAATTCTTTTTGCTTTATGGAAATTCTTCGGGGGTTTAATAACTGATCAGATTGGTTAGTCATAGGTACAATACGATCATACTTGAAGTTCTTGTGGATATTCGTCTGAAATATGACAAAGGTCTTTATTGATTTTTCTAAAGTTTGATGTGGAGTGACAATAATTTACTATTAGACAACCTTATGTTTTTCTTTGGCTTTAACTCCTTTCCGACTAAACTGACTAGATTTCATTTATAAAATCGGTGTGAAGGCGATTTGTCATCTGAATTAGCAATGATCACTTGTGGTCTTCGCAAATGATCGATTTTTTCGACAACTGTTAGGCCGAGAAGAGTCAAAGGGGCTGTAATGACTATCTATAATTTGTAACCCGCCTGAGTGGCCGAGTAGGCAAAAGTCTCGGCTAGCAAATCAATGGTCGTGGATCCAAATTTCAAGTTCGGTAGACTTTTTAATAAAGACGAAAGCCTTAGATGCTAGTGCTTTAAGACTTTAGTCTTAGAATTTATTCTCTGGCTAAATTTATAATAATAATAATAACAATAATAATAACAATAATTTGTAACTTATAACTTGCAAATTTTTATCCCTGCTTTTATGCTAGAATAAGCTTGTTTCGCATTACTGTTATTTACAATTGTCCCGAGAGAGACTCTATATTCTAACTGGCACCTCAATTTTAATTATATTAATGGTCGTTGTTGCATGATTGTACCGTAATTAATTACTTACTATTGTTTATTAATAAAGTAAACATTTGTAACGTACGCGAACAAAGTCCGGTAGGGTATCTGTCGGTTGCTTTTGCCAGAAATGCCATTATTCGACATCGCGTGATTTTGCAAAGTAGCGGCCGGCCGCTACATATGCAAAAACAGAAGACAGAGAGTTTTTGGTGTGTTTGCGTGAGAGCTTGTGGTTTTTGCTTCAGAAAACCGCGGAGGAGAAAAGGTCATGTTGAGTCGTAAAAGGGAGTTGGTTGGAAGATCTCGAAAGATAGAGATCGTGAACTAGAGTGTAAAGAAGAATTTTTTGATTTGCGATAAAAAGCATAATTTTTTTGTTTTACAAGTCATTGCTAGTAATTAAAAATAATTTAAGAAATCAGTTTTTTGTGTATCTTGTAATAAAAATTGAGTACAAAATCAAAAATTCTTCAAAAATTTTGGAACGAAAATTAATAGCGAAGAGCAAAAAAAAAGACGAAAAAATAGATACAAATGCAACAAGAAGAAGAAGAAGAAGAAAGAAAAGAAAAAAGACACGGATAGAGAAATGCGTTTGGTAGAGAAGTTAATTAAGTAAATAAAATAAAAAAAATTTAAAGTTATTTGTAAAAACTCAAGAAGTTACCAATAAAAAGCTTTCAAATTAGAAATTGAATTATGTATGGCTAAGAGAAAAAAACTCCGATTTTCACATTACAACTGCAGCTATTTTATCGGTGTAATGACGTCTATTTAATAAGAACAAAAGACAACAAAAATCAAAGGAGATTGAGAAAAATTGTAAAGTATAACAACACATATTGGATCAGCAATATCTGGTATCATAATATGAAATAAACTGACTTGATTGAAAGAAGTTTTAATGAAATTTTGGCATTATTTATTATTAACATTCACGAATTCGATATTATAACAAATTGTAATAAGACTGCAAATTTATCATCAGCAAAAAAAAAACGGGACTAATAATAATGACAAATTGGAATTCTTGCCGTCAGCAAATGTCCCATCAATAAGTACATCTGGACAAGGAAACCCCTAAAAAAATCCTAAGGCATTTGTGGGTGAGAATTCAGCTTTAGTCAAATGAGACAATCTAGCTGCGCTGCAACCGGTTGGAAATATATCAGCCTACAATCCGTTCAGCGACGCTATTATTCCATCAAACATCAAACCTTTTTCAACGACAACAACCTTCCGGACCACCCACAAACCAACGAAGGTAACGACACAGGCTCCGAGGGCGCCTATCATCAATACAAATTTGGAAGCCACACAGAATCATAACAATATGCCGTGGTTCTGGCTTGTCCTCGATTGAATACAGAAGCAGCATCGTAAGGAGAGAATCGGAGAATTGTACATTTGCGGATATTCCCAGGGAGTTGAATGTCAACAATCAGGTATTATTTTAGTTCAGTTAGAAGCCAGCAGTAAAAGAGATCAGCTTATAAATGGAACTGCTTGGCTGTAGAAAAAGAAAATGAATAATTAAGCAACATAATCCACTGCTGAGGCAGGATATAGAGAGTTGTACGCGCGAGGGAAGGTCGAGGGATTGGGGACAGATAACGACGGACTAATAAGGGACCAACGAACGGCGTACAGGACAACAGACCTCATAAGCGGACTTACACAGTTTTGCCCGACTTCAGGTTCAAATCTTCTTTTATTTGCATTTTTCCTTTGTTTTTAAATTCCTTTTTTACTGTCATGCGGCACAGCATGCCGGTACAAATCGACAAACGCTCTACCGAAACCTGAGCTAGGTGACACATTATGACACACTAAAGTTGACGGGTGAAGTACTTGGGCAATAGGTTGAGAAGTCAGCTAGTTGTATACAAATATTTGTTTAGCGAAGCACTCAGGACAGATTTACACCATTCTCTCTATCGTTAGCTAGGTTCGTAAGGCCACAAAATTTTAACCAAAAAACTCAAAGGTCAAAACAAACGTTAACAAGCTTTCAGCAACTAAAAAACTGAAATTAAAAGAGGATAATTTCATTAGAAAAATGCAACTAAAATTTTGAAATATTGATTGAAAAGACGTAAACATTTCGAACTGTTCATGAATTATGCACGCGTCACTTTTTTAATTTCGGCGGCCATCGTGAATTGGACATATAATAAATTCATTCATTCAAAAAAAGTAAAATACTTCACTTTTTTACCTGCTGTGTGCGTGAATTGTTGGTCAAAAAGCGTAAATTTTTTTTGTATTAAAATAAATAAAGGAATAGTTTGCAAGGCGTTTCTAAAATATTAAAGCTTACTTATACGTACATAGTGACCATTGCATAACATGGATTAAACAACACTCTTTGCCTACGTTCCGACAGACCGTTACGAAACCACCGTACCATGGTATTAGAAAAACCCAGTCTTCCGAGTTTTAGAGGTAAAGAATTTTTGTTATCTCTGTGAAACACTTTTGAAAAATTAATATAGATGACATCCGTTTGCTTACGTTCTGCAAAAGCTTTAAATATTTTCCCAGTGGAGAAAGCGAGATGGACTACAGGCGAGCTCAATAATTTGCAAAACCCTTTAGTAGCTAACCGCTCGAAGAGTTTAGGCAAAACAGTAAATTTGGCTATGTCTCTGTATCTACTAATATTATTCTTCGTCCCTTTTTTTTAAAGTGGAATGATGAAGCTAGACTGGAAATGTCAATAAACATTTTTGTATATTTTTGTCAAAGATGTTATTAGTGCAGCGACGCACGCCCTAATAATACAAGAGAGCCACTCGTTCGGCTCCGGATAAATGGACTGTTTAAGAGACAATAATGAGTCAAGAATTTCTTCCAACGGGAATTTCAAGAGTGGGAATATGTTACAGTATTCAATCGGATGTGGACAGTTTACTTGTGGCAAATGATTGCAAAAAACGCCACATAATACTTAGTAGTCTCCATCAAATTAGACGATTCGCATCATCGAAGGTAAGCCTTTGTGTTTACGTTTTGAATCAATAAACCCAAAAGAGGCTACCCAGCAATCTCCCTTTCATAAAATGCGAATAATTTCTGTTACAAATACTTTTCAGATAATTATAGTCACATAACGCTTGAATTTCTTACAAAGCCCACATTTTTTATTGCGAACCCTAATCAAATGAACATTAAGCTAGACTAATTGGATGCACTTTACAGAATCTAACTGAATAGGAACAAATATAGCGTCAAAAAACGTATTGTAAATCATTAAAAGCAAGCCATCAATATCATTGTAATCAATACCACTAACAGCATTAAATCTTTGAATACATCATGATTAGTTTTTCTAAAATTAAGAGTAGTATTAAGCGTAATATTAGAAGGTTCATGCTTTCTACTGTCAGCATTAAACCAATTATTAAATATTATAATAGTAAAGTAGAATCGTAACTGTCTTCTGGACAAATGAACGATTTAATCCGCAACACCTTTTGGTTATTGTTATTAAAAAACATAGAAATAAATTCCCATTGACACAACTCAAAAATTACGTCAAGTATAAACCGCGATTGAAGTCCAAGTCCCCTGTTCTTTCCCAAGAGCAGAAAGGTAGGTCGAAATCATCTATTGTCATTATTCGTACGATTATGTTACATAAATATATATTTTTACGCGGTCTGCAACGCGGACTATATATATATACAGTTGCATACGGAATAACAAATTGTGTTTGCTACTATCTTTCCGCTATGCATATGAAAAGAAACTTAATATGATTCAAAATGCTTTTACGCCCTTATAAATATAAATTTGCTCTCCACAATCCTTTCTACACATGTATAATGTAAATATATATGTATATGTATTTATATGTATATAAACGAGTATTTATGCCATTTGATTTATATGTATTTTTATGAAAAATAACGAAAACCTTTTCATTTCATGAAAATTTTATTTAAAAACAGCACTTAATATTTTATGACCATGTCACACCAGGCACTCACCAGGAGTAGCACAGCAGCTACCAATAACAACAATAATTTGCACTTCAAATGTGGTGAAAATTGGCACGGGAGAAAGAGGAGGTGGGGAGGAGCTATTTCATGCACATGTACGACGCACGTTTATAAACTTTTCATTATTTTTATTGAAAAATGGAAAAAAGCGTGGAAGAAGCAGAAAATGTATAAAAACAAAACAAGGACTACACAGCTGGTAGCTAATGTTTCATTCACATAAAGATTCACACACATTCACACTCCCATCAAGCAAACATATTATTCAACTTTGACCAAAAGCATTTTGTTTACTTCCTAGGTTTATATACTAGCGTATGCATGTGTGCACTACCGACCCACAAAAGTCCGTCTTCCTTAATATGACATCCGTTACTCACAATTTAAAAGTTTGCTGCTGCCAGTGCTGCTGCTACTACTACTAGCTGGATCGCGTTGCATACGTTTCATGTTTGCTTATTATTTTGGCTACATTAAAATTCAACACAACTGCATTGTTATGGACGTGGACATAAAACGCTGCTTCTGGTATACGTTGAATGCTCCCGACACGCATGCATGCACACATAACATACGAAAACTCAAATCATACTTACTTCGCCATAATACTGAAAGTTTTTTTAATATATTTATGCGTACAGACGTATGCACATCTATAATAGATATACCCAAAAAACAACCAAAAACGATCTTTAGTAGATTTGTTGTTCCTCTTGTCACATCCAGCAATATAAACCAGGATTCTTGGTCGATTTAAATATGACCACCAGCCTAATTGTCATTCAGTCCGCCCATTTGTCTCTGTTTGCGTTTTGCGTTTCTCGCAATTAAGATAGAAAGTTGAAAGTTATATCATAGCTCGCTGATGACCTGATGACCGCACAAAAGATGTGTTTCGTGTGCACCCATGAAACATGAAAACCTTTAATATAAAAGCCAAAACATGATCTAAAACTTGATTCAAATATTTAAAGCTTCTAGTGAAAATAGTTCCAATCGATCCATGAAGATCTAACCAATATTCTCGACAGTAGATAACAAACTGTAACGGATTATTCATAGGAAATATCAACTCAAAACTTGTCAATTTAGTAAAAGAACGGGAGTTATTCGCCTTTAACTATAACGGATATTGATCTAGGAGATCAAATTCAGTCAGCTTCAATAATACATTTTGCAACTATAACGGGTTAGTCTGCCAGGGTGAGTATCCTAAATTCGTCCTAAAGAGCATGTAATGTTGTTACCCAACAATTTTTTTTTCTTTTTTTACTTATAAACTATATTTTCTATTTTAATTGTACATAGGTGCATAAAAGCTCGCCAACTAGAAGCAGGCGTTCACTAAAAAAACTTCTAATAGCCACACTGTCATTCTGTCACTTAGTCATATTATGCTGCTCTTGTTATTGTTATGCAGCAGTTTGTTGTTTGTAGGATTGAGTTGGCATTGTTTTTAGTTTTATTCAGAAAGTGAACTGGCTGCTATCGCTTTAGCTATGTGAGCGCTATGCACACGTCGCCAACAATTCAACACACCAAACAAGTTTTCAGTTGTCGAAACTTTTCTTGTGCATTCAGAAACTTAACTTTTTTACTTTACTTTGATGGTTAAATAGTACACAGATTGAAATTGATATACGCGTAAATTTGTTGGGCTGTGTGTGCTTGCCAAGTTAAAAGACAATTTTTCCGCGATACAGAATATTTAACATTTACTTAACATAATTAAGTAAAACTGTGAGATTTTCTACGAAGACATCGCATCCTCCTTTTAAAAACTTGTTTGTGTAACCACTCGGCATGAATTGGTATAAATAACACATGTCGTCCAGACACTGTGTCACGAACTTCGTTCTTTCTTTTGTGAAATTTAGAAAATAAAAACATAAATGAAACTGTATTTACTTGAAATAGAGATATTGCACCTAAGGAGCTTCTCTGAAGTTTTTAGCAAAATGGAAGTTTTTATATTAACTTTGCAGAGCCAATGTGACCGCATTGAAATTTCTCTTTGCCATAGATCAGGTATAAATTTTTGCCGATATTGCACGCACGTGGGGAGGTACATTCGATTTGGCGTACGCATGCAACACATGGGAATGCAAAAGCGCTGTTACCACTAAAAAATTACAAATGTTATGAAATAACGCCTCATAAAAGAAGTCATACGTTTACCATGGAAGTAGAAAATACATTATTTGGTATAAGATGCGTGCAATGTGAATAAAATATTTGTATTTAACTACTATAAAAGTTAAATTTATTTATTAATCAATCATTTCGGAATATATTGAAACATGAAAATTACCTATCATTTGAGAGCTTTCTTCATAAACACGTTGCAGTTTATAAGGATTTTGTTGTGAAGCGTAAAAGCCTGGAAACGTGTATTTGACGAAGCGTTAGTTCTAATCGATTGTCATCAGCCAACTAACATATCCATAACTAATGAAATACTGTCTAATATATTTATAATGATTTGATGTGGACGGCGTCAGAATGTTATCTCAAGCCATATAACTTTCTAAATTCTTTATTTTGGAGTGAGAAAGCCTGAGAGAAGGCATAATAGTGCGACCAGGTTACAACGTATTAGTGCTCGGAAGTTCTTCAACACTACTTGTCATGCCTATACACTTGCTGCTCAAAAGAACACACTTACGCATTCTGAATACTTAGCTTCAACCAACTTTTAGTAAACAGAGTAACCTACTATTAAAAATTATGAGATCACAAACGTAACTACTTAGGTTTAGCATTAACATGGTATTCTAGTAGATCGGCGGAGATAATGTCCTTAATAAATGCTCCGTCAGGCCAAAATACACGAACACAGAATTACCGGGATCAAGATTTCAAAGGATGCAATTTCTCTAGGTCCAGTAGAACTAGTTTTAAATACACTGAATTTACTCAAATCCTAATCTGTAATTTTTAACTTAATTACGCATTTAATCATCGTAACAGTGTCATTAAACACAAATCGGCAAATAAACAATGCTGTATATGTCGAAAGGACAATCAATTCCGGCCTCGAGGAAGAAGATATAACAACAAGCTGATTAAACACCTGCATGCCATTACCCTTCGACCCTTGCTGATAAGTAGAGTTAGTTCTAATATTTGTTGAAGAATTTGTAATATATGCTCAAACAATATTGGATAGGCCAAGTACATGCGCAGATGCACTATATGACTGTTTTGAATTATTAGCTAGTTTAGCCATGTAAAACCGCACAGCACTGGACAGACCGGGTAAGAAGTATTCATTCGATGCCTCGTCAGATGGTGGATAAACATGAAAGGAAGAAACAGAGACCGACCCCCGAACAGCGAAAGATTCATCAGACATCGACGGAGGCGCATAGAGCAATTCTATAAAAGTAGCCGGCGGAGCTACAGTCGCAGACGTAGATTTTGTTTTATCCGGAATATGCTATATGAAATCAATAGAATCTATGACAATACCGTCAACCTCAAGGCGATAATTATAGCGATATTAATGCGCCTTGTTGGCGCCTCATCTAGGCACTTACAGCTCCTCGAAAGGTTTGGACATATCGCGAAAAGTTTTGGGATCTTCCGAAAGTCCCTTGTGTCCAAAAGCAGCTTATGCAAGTTGACTCATTTTGGGCTACAGTTTTTACGACCAGGCCAATCGTTTAGAATTGTAGCTAATAATACATGTACACACATTAATGTGTGTACAGCATATCTTTGTGACGCACAAATCGCTCATAGAATTGGCAAACAAAATATCTCTCTTTTTTGCCTTTGCAACAAAACATGCGCAGACAGCAAAGCCCGAAAATTAGAACTCAAATCAGACTATTAACTGCTAATAATGTACATTTATATGCTCCTATAGAGGTTGTTAATGCAATAAAAGCTACTTATTAAAATGCTGGTCCCAGAGAAAGCTTTAAAATTCAATTCTTTCTCTAGATGGTTGTAATCAGGATTTCCAGCAGACATGTGGAAATTCATTGTATCGGAATAGCGAAATATAACCCAAACATATGTACATAGCCACCCATAAAGGGTACACCAAAATTTACGCAAGATTTGATTTAAAAAAACGGAGCTATTTTTTTGATTGCGATTATTATATTGAGTCATAAAGTAGGTACGATTGTGCTTTGCTGGCAAATATACACTCTTTTGTCATAGTCATAGTTCAACAGATGCACAACATACATATTTCAGGTAGTCTTACAGATATGTAATGTCTATATAATATTTATAAATACATTTATAAATACATATACCATTACTATAGAAAAGCTGGTTAGAATTGTGAATTATTAAGATCTTGCTAGCTACTACTAGCAAATGTGAGCGCATCTGTAATGCCGGTAGGGAAATTATATACTTGATTTTGTGGATTAAATCCGAATCTTAATCAAACCAAGAGTATGAATCATAATATAATTTGAATAACCTACGTAGAGGTTGATGTAATTTATAATTTGTGCGGCATTGGGAAAGTCTAATCCGATCATAGGACACCGCTAAGACTTTGTTTGCTAGGTGAATAAATTTAAGACTGTGCTCATTGCGGGGGCAGAATAACCAAGTTATTTCAACTCAACGAAGACCAAATAAACAGGAGTAAGAAAGTTATACCCACCACTATACTTTTCACATTCTGCTCTCTAAGTTCTTTTACTTGATACTCATATCACTCGTATTATTAAGAAAATCTTAATCCACCAGGTCGCGATGTTCACTATATTCATTTTAGAATTAAATCTTTTTTAGGCAAATAATGTACTTTCATTTGAGGAATGTAATAAGGCGTACGCACAAATCCACTCATTAAAGCTTAATCCTCGCCACGGTGGAAGTTGTACAGCTATTCTTAGTGTAAATGGTTTTCTTGTTTGTTCTTATCTCTTCAGCTAAGCGTATAAATAATCTAAAAACAATTTTGCTAAAAAAGACAAATACTTTCTTGTGGAAGTTGTTCTTTTTTAGACAAGGTAAATTATTACGGACGGCATACAGACATAGCCACACTTAAACAGGAAAATATAAGGGAAAGAAATTGAAAAACTGCACTCGGTATGGTTTTGTTTTGAATACCCATCATGGAAAGTAAGAACAATGCGAAATCTTTAATAAATTGATGAATTCAACTATCTAATTAGACCACATGAATATGTTCTATCGACCGATATGTCTTGTCATAGAATAATGACAAATATATTTCAATATTTACAAATTTCCTTTGATTTCTTATTCGTTACATATAATGATATTTACGATATTGTCGATACTGACAGCCGATAATCGATAAACAAGCGATCAAGCGGTCAAACCTTAAGTCGCGATGATGTCAGTAATAACAGGAAATTTTTGACAAATGTGTATTCGGTTTCCACGCGTTTCGAATGCATTAACTGCCTAAGTATACTCTCATCTTTCATTGGTAAAAATAACAATTTTAAACACCCTTCAACTTGAAGCTGTAAATAGTGCTAATTAGTAGAAAAAAAAACACAAACATAAAACAATGCACATAAAGAGCAATAAGGAAAATGAGATGACAGTGTATAAAAGAGTTTCCCGCCAGTATATTTTGTACTTAATAAAAAAATGCATAAATGTCGAAATTTCTCTTTACTATTCAAACATATTAACATTTAGAAAATTGCAATGAAAACGATTATCAGCCCAAAGTCTTATTTCAAGTGTTACGAAGTTTGCAAAATGATTATAAATTAAAATTTTATGAAAGCATTGCCCTTTGTATAAACGAAATTTAATTGAAACCTTTGTAAACTTGAATTAAATGAGACAGTTTGTAATCTCAAAGGTTTCGCTTAAGAAGATGTTAATATGTTAAATTGATTAGCATATTCATAAACCTCTACAATAGACGTTATTGGACGAATGGAAACAATATTTTTGCCACAGTCCTCTCTGGATAAGAATCAAGAAGTTAATGTTAATGCTCTTTTATTGCAACCTGCCGTTCGCAATTCTAATTTTAACTTTATGAATAAATTTAAATCAAACTACGAAAATCAATTTGTTGGCAAATGTTTTGCATTGACTTTATATTTGATCTTGTACTTTATTACGAAAATAATATTTTTAGAACTACAATGACAATTTGTCCAATGCCCTCGAGAAAATAAAAACAGTTCAGCTTACGCAAACGTACATATACAACACACTCATCGATATATCCACGCTTCGCCTTTCGTCATAAAAAAAAAAACCTTCGTCTTTGCATACTTTCCGTCGCAAGTTGGACTTTCTTTTGAGCATTCTTATCGTTATTTAGCATTATGGACAAGTAGGCGAACCAACCAATAGCAATTGTATTGGCAAAGAACAACTTTAGACTGGGTTGAATTACAAAAGTGCAAAACACTTGAATGGCCGGCCAAAACAGATAGTGACGTTTCATTACAAACATATATTTTTCACATATTCGCCGCTCCATTCCCGCGTAGCGATTTTCGTTGGTTATATCTGATAGGCAGACCAGACCCAAATTTAAACTAGGTGCCAAGTAGACTTGATCGCTTATAATCTGCTTAAAAACCGCAAAGGTGCGATTTCGCTGTACGCAAGACCAAGGGTGCATAATATTCGACCAATATGTTAACGCCGGACCAATGAAGAACAGACCAATCGATGAATATGTAATGGTTCTGATCCAGTTAATACTACGCAAATTCTTTGCACCACCGTAATGTTGGGCCAATAAATCTCCGGAACCCATTAGAAACGCTGTACGACAACCGCCAAAGAAGTAACTGCACAAAGTTTTGAAAGAATGTCTAAAAAATGCTACAAAAAAAATATTCATCGTAGAAAAGAAACTTTCAAAATTTCAAAAAACAAATAATTTCGAAGTAACTTCAAAAAATAATTTAAACAAATATCAATTTTTACGAAGCAAAAATACTAAATGAATTTCATATCACAGAAAATCAAAATAAATCTGCTACTGGCTTTGAAATAAACAATAGAATGTATTCAAACTTATTGTTGCACGTATTAGGGGAACCCATAACTAATCAATTATTGTGCATTCATAGACAAAATGTTTTTTTGAAATGACATTTTTATTTTTTAATCGTTTATGTAATCACCGTAGTTTGCGATGACTTGTTGCCATCGTTCCTGCAAAAGTTCAACCCCCCTCCTGAAAAAGTGGGGTGGGCGTGACTTAAAATATAACTCAAGGTGCGTTTGGACATCGGATAAGAAATTAAAATTTTTATTTCGTAACGAGTGCTCCAGTGACATGAACAGATGGTAGTCCGACTGTGCTGGGTCTGGAGAGTATGGAGGGTGGGGTAGAAGTTTCCAGCCTAACTGCTTAATTTCTCTAGAGCAATCTTCGTTACATGGCCTTTATTTATTGGCCTCAGACAACAGGTGTGGAATCCATTTACCTTGTCTATGTACCTTGCCAATTTCTTTCAAATGTCTTTGTAAGGTGGACCAGGTAGAGCCAAGGCTTTTTGATAGTTCCTGTTTAGTTAACGTTGGATCAGACTCCACTAGAGATTGTAAGGCGTCGTCATAATTGAAATAAACTAATTGATTAGTTATGGGTCCCGCTAATATATACAGACGCTGTTTATAAATAAATATACTAAAGATTATATATTGAGACCCCGTAGCATATTGGCGGTAGTTATTTCTTTATTAAAGTAGAGTACTATTGCGTTTAACTCGAATACAGTATCGTAATATTGAAGAACTAATATAAATTTTATAATGGGATGAAAATTTAATTAAAATTTTCATATTAAGCTTGCATAACGATTTGCCTTTTTGGTCGTACAAAAACATTATGTATATATAAGATGGAACATTTCGCTACTAACATTTGCACAGCAAAATTATTAAGTACTAACTCAACTCATCCGACATAAACAAACGGTATTAAAGACCGTAAAAAAGACTAAAAGAACTGAAATGAAAACTTTTATTGAATCTTGTACGACAAGTACGCGTAACCCTACCCTATGAACATGTGTATAATATACTATGACGTTTTGATTAAACCTCTGCGTGCGGAAATAGTTGTGCGCAGTCATGTGAACATTTTTTTATATATAAGTTTGACTTTTGTTTGGATAATTACCATTATTTTTCTATATATTTGTATATTTATTCGATCAAAAGAAAGTCTCCACATTTCCTTCATCGATGTACTTTAATAGCTCTGACTCTTCTGATCGTTATGAAATCTTGAATTTTTTTGCCAAATGTTTTCAACGGAATTTTTCTACTGCTCCGATTCTGCTACCCATACTCAATAGTGAATTATTATATGGTCATTGCAGAATATGACTCATTATAAAATTTAAGACCTTTAAAGGATAGTTACGCGCTAATGCCTGATGGGATCCCATCATGTGTTCTTAATTCATGCGCTGATGCACTGTTTGGCGTTATATCAAACTATTTCAATCTCCCTCTAAAAATTGGCGCTTTTTGGTCGCGTTGGAGGACAACCATTAAACAAATGTGGAAGTGGATATTTACTGCGGAACTACAGAGGCTGACAAAGTTGATTGTTTTTCTGTTTGAACGAACCGTTACGTATCGTATAGTTGTCGTTATCAAACCATGTATTTCTTCGGTTCAATATTCCTTTCTAAAAGGAAAAGCGGCTATAATGGACTTATTACAACTTGACAGCTGTTCAAAGTGTTTTCTAGTGCCTTACTAAGAGATGTGGAATACATTGATTTTAGTAAATCTTTGCCACAGTTGTTGTAAGTTGTAAATTCTTTGCCGTAAGTTCTTGTTCTCTGAACTTCACTCGTCCAATTTCTCCTCATCCTTTTTGAAATGAAGACCCAATTTAGACTTCTGTTCAATTCCATGATCTCTGATCAATTTCCTGGCATAGCCCATATTTTAATGCATGGCGGCAATATTAAATTGCCCCATTGCCTCGAAATCGCCCTTACACCTTCGTGTAATTTTATGACACTAACCCTAAAGAAATTCAAGAAGTGGTCATTCTGAAGAAGAAATTCATTTTCCCTTGAGGAGCGCGCTTATTATATAAAAAAGAAACTTTCTAAAGAGTGTTGATAAAGTTCATAGCTCGAAAAGACTTTATCAAATGTGAAAGTTAGTTTTCTGAAATGGTATGTACAGATCCCCGACGCCTCTCTATCTCCAGGTTTGGGTCGCTTGAGTTCTTCCTGTCCAAGATATAGGGCTCTCTTCAGAATGCAAACGTGTGGGACACGTCGCAGTAAAATTCGTTATACAGAATCGTGTACGAATTACGGCTAATATGCCTACGTCGTATTTGAATCAACTTTTGATTTTTAAAGGTTGACACGATTCGTAAATTAAGATACATATTGTCACTATCACTCGTTGGCAAGATTTTATTGGTTTATACCTACCTCGAATCTACGCCGGCTGGATGTGTGCCTTCTTGCTAGTTGTGAACATGATTTTTTTTCTTTTTTTTTTTTTTTTTTTGGTTGGTTTTTGTTTTTTTGTTTTTTTTTTTGTTACTTTCTATTCTTTATACTATTAAGATTTACTTCGAAAAGTCTACCTTATGCGGCTCTTATTTTATCATTGCTGAATTAGTTGATTATAAAAGTAAATAAATGAATAAAATGCTACTGCTATAAATGTAGTTCTCGAGAGTAAGTAAGACGAAAAATTGATCACCACAACGAAAACTGCAACGCTGCACTTTTTTCTTCGTTTTTTGATTTTAAAGTATTTTATAAGGACTGTATGGTAGCCGCATTCTTAGATTTGAAACAATAAATGGACAAATTATCTTAAATAAACTAGCAATCCCTGGGATAAAAAATGTAATGGAACTCAGAGCACAAAAGGCGTATTAGAGTGAAGAACAAAGAACGCATCATATATGGTCAACAACAACAAAACAGCCCGACGTGGGAGTGTCACAAAGAGTAGTGCTGTAGGGATTATTGTTTCAATGCTAATTGTTGGTAATTGAAAAAAAATGTTAAAAAAACCTAAAGTAAACATATTTGCATATGTTTTCTTACATATACAAGCGGAAAAATCCGAATCAAAGTGTTAAGAATCCAAACAAAAATTTAAATGATTGCAACAAGTAGAAAAGTATTCAAAATTAAATAAATTGAAATTTAATACAAAGAAGACAAATGCAATGCTGATACATGTAATGTCAAATCCAACCATTTTTATTGAAAATTGTCTAATAAACCAATTCAAAATAAATTTAAAAATTTAAAATAGGCAAAAGAAAATAATCCTGGCTTAGTCCAACTTTACTCAACAACCCAAAAAAAAAAAAAATAAAAATAACCCAGATTTTAACATAGACAAAAGAAATAGACTTACCGTTTCTAAATTGCGTGCGGTTAATTTCTATACGAATTCCAAATTAAGTCCCTGTGCCCTGTGGTTTTTGTTAACGAACTTTGAAAGTTGCAATTATTTTTCATATAATAAAAAATTTTTTCATGTATGCAAAAATAAAGCGTTGCATGGGGAGAGGGCGAAAAGTGGTCCGATCCAAACCGTTTTTAATAGAGTTCTTTCTTGAACCAAAACATCTATTTTCGTCGACTTAGACAAGCTTAGATTGGCGTAATAAGAGTTGCGTTTGCCCTAAGTCCGCCTAGGTGTTACATACATCCGTCGTCTCTACTATAAACGGTGTTGCGCATGACCGGTAGTTTTTATTGTGTGGCAAATATCGAAATAAAATTTAACATAAATATTTATTAAGGCGATGAGGAACTGCGTGAAAGGTCGAAAGCCTTCTTATCTGCTACAAATAAAAGCTGGTTTGCCGTAAACCTCAAGAGGAATATTTCATAATTTTTTGTTTGTTTTTTTTTTTTTTAATATAATTCGTGCCATTCCTCAAAAATTTAACCAAATAAACACAACTTTCTTTATTTCAGTTTTAATATTTACCACTAATAATTAATCAAAAGGTTGAAAACGTAGTCAACGTAAACCAAAATAACTACAATAAATAAAAATAAATCTTCTGCATGCAATCTTGTAAAAAATGTTGTAATAAATCTCGTGTTATGAAATAGTCACGTGTTTGGAGAAAAAGTGATGAAGAAACATTGTGTTTATTGGTAGAGCTGACAAGTCACCAATTATATGAAAAGATCTCCTTTATTCGTCTTAAAGACAAATCTAAATGTCACTTGATTGAACGTCAGCGAAAATAATTCACGTTGAAATACAAGAAGCTCATCTAGAACACGGCACTGCAACATGTGGCGTAGTAGGGCGCAAAATAAGAACAACGAGAGTAGCAGTGAAACGTGATGTTTCGTTAACATGAAAGTATACAAAAGCAAGTAAGAATGCTATAGCCAATTAGATACTCTACACCACTTCACTTAATTAATAACACATCAAAATTTGTACATTGTTTTTATGTAAATGCATAACTTTCATGAAACGCTAAGATTGGAGGATAATCAAACGTCAGCGCGATTTAAAATTTAAAATTAGCAAACTTAGCCTACAAATTAGGAACTGTGGCCGTAGAAAGGTTTGCTTTCATGAGAGACCCTGTATGTGGCGCGGTCTAAGCAAAAATCTGTATGGTCCATATTCCTATTGTTGATTTACAAAGAACAAACTTTCGTCGTAAAGTATTAAAAATTGTACCTTTTTGTTACATACAGTAACATTTTTCATTAAACCCCTTTTGTGAGTTGGGGTTCAAAATATACACCTACGTGGTCCAAATTCGATAAGGTTATTTTTTATCTCAAATTGTTAGTATGAACGAATTTTCATTTCATACAAACTAGGCTTTTGTAACAAATAAAGATTCAAATTCAAAACGATTATATGGCAAGGTGTCCACAAAATTGCTGCATCCTATCCAAAGTTTCCACGCCAATTTGGAATACCGAAATACTATTTTTAAGCGGTTTTTGTCGCGAAATTCGAAATATTAGAATACTATTTCTTGTAATGATTGAACAAAATACGGCGTTATATGGAGAGCAGCCTAACCACTTTCAATAACGTTCGTTCTTGGAACAAAACACCTTTGTGCACCACATTTCATCAAAATATCTCGAAAATTGCGACATACGTCGAACAGAAGCGCCCATGGATAGACATCAGGCAGACAGACAAACAAAGTATTCTGAATCGACCGGTATAATAAAAGATGGATCTATCTCAAGTACTTTTGGGTATTTTATACGCCCGCACAAAGTAAATATATCCTGCACCACGAGTGGTGTGAGATATAATTATTCCGTTTAACAGAATTTTTTTTATTGATTTCCTGAAATAGAAGCTACATGTACAGGTTTTCTCTTTTTTATGAAAGAGCTTTCAGTACTTTTGGGTAAGCCCTGAATTTTTTTTTTAACTAATTTTCGAACTTGGGACAGAAATTTTATTGAGGAAAACTTGACGAACGAACTTAAATTTTCAAGTTAAAAACTCTAAACTGCTTTTAAATTTAACGACGACGAGCGTAATGGAAAATATTGTTGAAAAGGCGAACGGCCGAATGTCGTAAAGACCGATAAGGACCATATGAATGAATGAGCAGGTGAATAACTAGACATGTCTATGTATGTAATACATGTACTTTGTGCGGCCCCCGATGCATATATGTTTGCGTTGCATATATAATGTGCTCGTTGTGATCAAGGCAACCAGTGCAGTCGTGCTCAATTCTTAAAGGTTGTCATTAATTCGTAGCGTCTTGACACATACACGTAAATATTTTGTGCCGTTTGAAATGGAGCGCTATGTATGCCAAACCTTTGATTTGCTTTAATTTAAATGTACTAAAATTCAATTTGTTAATTATTAAAACCGTATTCTTGAATGTATTTCTGCATTATCAAACTTAACTTGTAGAACAAGAACATATTTGTACGAGTTCTAGCAATATATTTGAAATTTTTAGTTTTGAAGCTGTCAACTACAGTTAGATGTCAGGCAGGGGAACGTTAATAAATTGGTTGATAATCCGAGCCAGCTCAAAAACATACATATGAGGTATCCCAAAATTCATGCAACCTTTAAATGCAGTAATCGATTTGTTTCTCAGGGACCACCTTTTCGAAACCCCATATCATCCGCTCCCATATCTTATCCAAAATCAACAGTCGATGCATTCATTTTTCAACAATAATTCGTGGATGTTATAAGTCCCACTTACTTGCCCGATGTAGGCAAAACTTTAAATTATTAGATTTAATTTTAGATTTTCTTTAAAGAACAAATTTAGAATCCGCAAAATAGTTTTTGCAAATTAATACCGAGTTACCTTCACCGTCGTCTTTCCTATTTTTTCCGTGACTATGTATACGAGTGGCTGTTGCATTTGAACAGATTATGAAGATTTACCCGTTGTGTGTCATATTGCTACTGTGTTTCACTCTTCAAATTGACTATTATTCACTCTTCAAATTGACTATTATTTTGTGCCATTCCTTTTCTCTTTCTTTTCATTTATTTGATTTAAAACATAATTGCCTGCATATAAATTATTTGACTGTAAGAAGGACTAAGTAAGCCGGCTGACTGTCTGAGCGAATGGATTTATCCTGTTAAATGCCAACATGGAAACTCGAGTTGACATTTCTTCGAAGCGCATAAATAGAAAAGAAGTAAAAAAGATTGTTATTCTTATCATTGGTAAAAGCGTTTGTTTTTATTCATTATGTGCTTTAAAATTAAGTGCTATTATCTTTTGCAGTTACTACGGTACTTAGTGTTGAAATAAAATCTTTGCGGCTTTGCAGAAACTCTTCTTTTTTACATCAGCCACAGCTGGCAGGTATATTAAGCTTTTCAATTATTTACAACACAAAGAAGTAAAAAAGAATCTCTTATAAATTAAAAATAATAAAGCTGAAAAGTAGAATCTATTTACTAATCATGATCATGTGTAACAAGAATGCCTACTTTAGTGTTAAAAATCTTTGACCAGAATGAGAATACTGACCTGATTGCTACCTATGTGATCTAAAATGGCTGCTCTCTTCCAAAACAGCTTGATTGATAAGTTCGTGTACGGAGCCCCCATCTAACAAAGCGCTTTCCGAACACCTCCGTTTACCTCATTTCTATTTTTAAGGACGTTGTGCATGTGGAAGCAAACGCCTCCGATAAATTGAAAAAGGGTGCAATTGAGGTTTCCAATGAACAAAGAAAACTGATGATGATGCCGAATCGAAGTTGGACCAGTATGATGCCCAAAAGGATGATTTAACGAACGACCTGTTAAGTATCGACGAGAATTTCATCTATTATGGACAACCACAACGAAAAATCAACTGGTAAATGGTGTTTTTGGTTACGCCTGGCCTGAAATTGTTCGAGCCGAAATGGTGATCTCAAAGTGGATTATGTATGACTGCCGTGTTCTGAGATAAAAAAGGGAATCGTACATATGGTCTGTCTCTGATCACGTCAATCCACTAAGAAAGAAACTACTTATCAATACTTCAAACCGAGAGAGGGCAAGCGCCAACTATGGCACCAGATTGGAAATTTAGGGCCATAGTTCCTTTAAATGCTATTAAACATGACTAAATCTTCACATAGAAGTTTTACACAAGTTGATGGTATTTATCATTACTACTCAATGGCGGCCAATTGATGTATTGCATTGCTTTTCTTATATATGCTATACGATTTTCTTACTTATATTTCTTACTATTATTCTTCTTTCTTTTTTCTTAAAAGAGGAATGAAGCAGCTCTGTAAATAAGAAGACTTATATATCAATTAACGTTATGAGATCATTGTGGATTTCATTTAAGTAAAAATGCTGATGTTTATGCTCGTGCAACTCGGCTAGATGTAGAAATTCTCTCATTCGAATATCCCCTTAAAAACGACTTCTGTCTAATTTATCCTTTCATAACTTTTAAACTTCTGATGCCAACTATCTCACATGGGAGTTTAAAGTGTTCAACAGACCCATGTCAAGTCGTGCAATCGTTGTTTTGGTACAAGCAAAGTCTTTCCCGATAGGCAGCCCAAAGATCCAAGCGTGGAAAATTTCTTTTTGCGCTGGCTATATTTTACATCTACTTTTTTAGCTCCAGACTAGAATAGAGTTGATTTTGTAAAAAATACGATCAAATTTTAAATGAAAACTTGTGTAGCTCGCATGCCCTGGAGACTATCATCTAAAACACAGACGTTGTGATGATTTTGACGGTTAGAATTTCTTTAGCTGTGAGAAGAAAAACCCTTTCAGATATTGGCAGTTCATCAGATATGACTGTAAGAATGGGAACCGATGTGGAGGCACATCGTCTTAGCAGTTTGTTTTGAAAAGACTATATTCTTTTGGTAACATAGTTTGGAAAGTTACAAGTGATGGAGAGGGAAAATTATATTTTTGGGAAGATTCTGAGTCGTTTTTTTAAGGAAAATACTGCTCTTCTGTTTCTTCTGTTGATTTTAAACAGATTTCAAATTTTGTTTCATAGGCAAATTTGAACTTCTTATGTAAAAAACTTTCCCAGAACTCTAATCTGCTTTTCTTTTACTTTCTGTGAAAAACAGTAAAATTAAAGTAAAATTATTTCTTATTTGTTTTGATTCTTTTCTGTCAATTATAGGGGGAAAACTTTTCTAACATATTGTTTTTAAATGTCCACTTAGAAGCTTTTAAGATGAAATAAATCATTTTACTACAAATAGTACTTGTAATTGAAACTGACTATCTTTAATTTTTTTTTTCTATCATTATCTCTTTACCGCTCGCGCCAGTTCGACTAGTATAGTTATCCATTTCTTTTGATAATAATATACTAAAAGCTACACATTATTTTCATACAAAGACATACTTCCCACGAGAGCTCAAATACGCCCAAATTACTCCTTAAATATGTAGCGATGTAGCGATGTGATTTACATCGTATATCAAATCCCGATATCTCCTTATGTAGCAGCCATCTAATAGCGTTTTTTTTTAAATACGTATTCTTGCTAATTTCATTTTATTACACCCATCACCGAACGATGAGGAGCGTATTCATTTTTGCTTTGCAACGCTTCATAAGCTTCACAGACCTCACAAAGTATATGTATTATTGATCACCATTAAGTTCTGCATCGATTTAAGCGTATCTCTCTGCCCGTGTACCCATTTGCGTAAAATTACTCCGGGCCCCAAAAATGAAAGTAACGATTTCAAATTTGTCTGAAACACTAGAAATTTTTGTACGTAGGTTGATATTGAGAATGGGCCAAGTCAGCCAGAAGACATGTCTACATTATCACGTACACTGAGAACACCTCGGTTGTTCAAATGGAATAAAAATTTCGTTTTTGCTCATTACAGTAGCAGTTAAACTTATTAGAATGTGTACCTATACTCTATAGACGATGATGTAGTATCAGTAAAAAAAAGGAAAAATTTGGCCACACCTGCCCAATATTATAGATACCCGCTATAAATTCTACGAAGATATCAAAAATAAGCACCGCTCACTCAATATTATGGAGTATGCAATTTATATTTTTCGTTTTTTTCAATCTTTTATAGGATACGGGTTTTCGGTAAAAGGACTTTTTTGTCAAATGAATTTTAAAATTCGAAGGTAGACATTTGGCAACTATATGCATTGAAGCGTAAATTTAGTTCCTAAAAATTATATTATTTATCAGCTTCTGTCATAAAAACTAGAAATTAGGTTTTCTCTCCATACAAAGGATTGTTTTTCGTGATAAATTTTTCGTGACGTTAGTTAATTTTTCTGCTCAATCGCTACTATGGACTAAAATATTAAGAATAAAACCTTTCTCTGAAGGACTTGCTATTCATTAGAAATCCTATATGGTGTGGGGCCCAAAAAATTGAACGATGCGATTCAAATTTTTTCCACTTAATGTTTATGTCAAATTACTATCATGAACTAATTTTCATCATAAAACCTTAACAAAGTGGTCCTTTTGGTATATCAGGGCTTACGTTCCCTGGGAATCCTTATACGCAGTTACATCCAAAAAATAGACGTACGAGGTTGATGAGGTTAATAACACCTTTGTCAATTTATTATTATGAACCAATCTGTACCATGAAATATTGAAAATTAGGCCTTTTTATCATATAAAGGTTCAGTTTTCGTAGAAACCGTTACATGTTAATGGGTTCAAAAAATTACCTCAGCCGAACCAAATTTTTCATACCAATTAGAATGTTGAAATAGTATTGCACAATTACTTTTGTTGGAAAATTTTTAAAATTTGAATTTATTCCATGTAACGGCTATTTAAAGTAGGGCGTTCTATAGGAAGCGATCGAAAAAGGGGTCCGATCCAAACTATCGCCAACGGTGTTCGTCTTAGGGCCAAAACACTTCTTTATGCAATGCATTAAAATATTTCAAAAATTGTGACCAGTAGATTGAGCACGAGAAAATAAGAAAGCTTGACGGACATGCAACCTCAGAACGATTGCGAAACATTTTCTCAGTATAATAAAAGGTTAGTTTATCTGAAATCCTTGTGGGTGTTGCATATCGCCGAACGAACTTAGTATACCCACAAGTGGTGTACACCATAATAACATAATTATGTTCTATCCACATATCCACTTGAAATGCTGTCTATTAACGACATAGAAAGTAAACATAGTGGACATATTATGAAAACGCATCTAAAACTTTTATACAAATATGCTTTCAATCCAACAGGATTTGCGATTCAAGTATAAGTTCCTGATTAGTTTTTATATCGCGTCAGTAGTAGCTGACGTGGGATAAGTATTTAAAAAAATATTTTCTGATTTTTAGCTTTAACGGTCCCTTTTCGTCCGTCCTTGCAGATTGCCTCCGTTCGTTTGCGCCGAATATAGATAAAACAGAATCCCGACGTTACTCGTCTGTTCTTCGGACTTGATCATCGTACACCTGTTTTTATTGATTGTCGAACCCACTGCAGATTTAAAAGAGATTGCGACGTTCCGATGCATCCCAAATTCAAGAGCTAAAGCTTCGGATAAACAACATTAAACCTGGACAACTTGGCAGAAACTAAAGAGGTTAGAATGCGTAGAGAAAAACTAATATATATTCCGGCTAAGGAATGGTCCACGAATTAGGAAAACTAACCCATTCAAACTAAATCCAAAAACATTCTTTTGCTCATTAAGCGAAAATTGAGTGAAGCTCATACTTCATACTCGCTATTTTTGAAGGCCGAGCGTACAATGCGTGCATTATATAAACTCTTTATATTAGTTGCATGTGCCAAAGTTAGAGTGGTGTCGTTTCATCCATGCAGTGTGCTATTTTGTTTATTTCATAAGCTTTAAAGCATTGTATTTACTTTTTAATTCGGGTTTTTTGTTCGTTTTTTATTTTGGTAGCACAAGTTTTAATGGTGCTTGAGGAACTTAAAACGCTTCTTTTATTAGGAAAACATAAAACTTTTACAATATTGAAAACTATCAAAAGCAGTATAATTGCGAAACTAAGAAACACATCGTTTGACACAACCTCTCGTAGAAAAACAAAAGAAAACTGTGCTATGTTATATAAGTATATATGCAATTACTAAATAATTGCGGACAAAGTATAAAATAAAGGTTTGAAAGCGAAAATAAAACATTATATATTATACTTTCAAACCTTTATCTCATACTTTGTCCGCAATTATTTATTATATATATATGCAGCTTATATCTATTTACAAAATTAAAACTCTTCTCCGAAAGTGTCATGAATTTTAATTTGCTGTACTGAATATTAAATACTGTACTCAAGCTTAAACCTACAGGAAAGCAAACTTCCCTAAGTAATATACTGATTTGACCGAAATCCCTAACATGACATATAATCATGAGTGAACACGAACCATAGCTAAGTTTAATGCCAATCGCAAAATTTACAGTTAAGACCTCTCTACTCTACTAGACGATACTCTAATAGACGAACATACTGGCTACGAAATATTGATTACATCATTCCAACCAGATCGAGGAGCAACTACTTACAACATGAACTTTGCTTTATGGCACTGTGTATTGTGTGGCTGTGACGTATTTTTCTATTTTGAAATGGAAGGAGAAGGATAACACTGGAAAGAGAGAATTTTGCCTCTCAGGTTTTATAAGCCAATTAGAATACGGTGTTCAGTTCTGCTGAAAATCTTCATTTACGACTTCAAGTGTTTAAAACGTTTTCTTTGAAGTGGAGGTAGATCAACTCAGTATCGTGTTCGGTCACATTCATTTAATTTTTCATTAAAAACTCTTAGAGCCTTGCTCAACTGTCGTGCCTACCAAAATGCCAGTTAGACCGTTATGAGTAAATACTAAAATATCTACCATTTAATATAACTCTGTGCATTCATGATGTATGTTGACCAAAATGATTCAAATCCCTTATCATTTGTAGGTATTATGTGAATATCTAATACAAATGGGTCACCCAAATTGATAGCTCGTGGGGAAATTCGCCGTGGTATTTCAGGATAGAGTTACTCAATTAAAAAAAATATATTTTGGCCACTCTTCTTGCTGGCGTGTTTGGAATCATAATCTACGATATGATGTACGTATAGGTATATATTATATGATGATATGAGTATTTCCCTAAGCTATTCTCAAAAATTTTGTCTCCACTTACCACATTCATCATAAGTGCAGATGACAAAATCGCTTAAACGAAGTACTATCGGCATATCTTTACATATTGTTCTGCGAAATTATGCATAGACTGAATATTAACATATATTTACGTATTATTCTTCGAATTCCTCTTTGAAAATATCAATCATTTGTTGCTTTAATTTGCACCATAATAATATACATATTTTATATATAATGCCCGAAAACTTTGCCCCAATGTTTCACATGTTATCTTAACTCATTATTTCTGCCTTTCTCACAACAGAGAAATGCATGATACAAGCGGGCGTATGTACACATATTATACACATATATATTTTTATTATATCCATCCTCACTAAAGCATGAATACGCACTAAGCACATTATGCCATTTGTAACACATAGTTAAAAGTATAAATTTCAACTTCGTCATTAAGTGTTCATCTATTCCAAATGAAAAGATTTAAGAATCCGTCTTTACATTCGACATACCGACATTGTTAAAATTCTCAACCGCAATAGAAAGTGCAAACTTGGTATGCACTAGGTGTAGAAATTACCGGGTTTCTTAAGAGGTGGTGTTGTTTTCCTTTTAAATTTTTCAGGTTCTGAAGAAAATATCATTAGTTTTTGTATCTTTAATTAGGTGAAATTCTGAACCGGAAAAATACTAAACGTGGGAGTCTTTACCTGCTTAACTCGAAGGATACTGCTGCTTAATTACGACGTATAATGAACAATAGATGCCTTAGGATATGTAAAACACAAATAACCATGATGTGGACTAATCGGACCATTGACTAGGACGATAAGGCTGAATTTAGGGCCTTTCCTAAGTGAGAGGTGGAATACTGCTAAAAACTGAGCGACCGAGGGGAAAAATGATGCCGTGATTTTTCGTTCGTAGTCCGGTCCCTTACGGTGAAAAGATCAGCTGCGCTCAGTGAAGGTGCGCTATCCTTCTCGCTGTATTCAGCAGATACTACTTGTTTTGATTAACATTGGCTTGAATCCGCAACTTAGTTTGTAGGAACAGATCTTTATTTTTATGTAGATGGACAAAAAATAGCTGTTCGCTGATTTTCGCTAATTTTCGCAAAAAAGACGATCAGTACTAACACTCACATCCGACGTGTTTATGATACAATTTTGAAAATAGAAAAACTTAACTGTTAAAGAAAATAAAAACGTTTCCATACCCTTCAACAAATTTCAGTTGGCTGTCGATCTAAAATTCGCTTTCAGCCTTTTTATTGTCTAACTGATATACTGAAAATACTAAATTAACTAAAAGTTATAAGAAAGTATAAGATTGATCTACCATGAATGTACTAAGGTGAGTCGTATATTTAAGATTCGTCGTAACTCGAAAAAATTTTTTGCTTATTCTGTGATTGAATTTCATTTTTACCTTCAAGCGATGTGCTGCCACAGCTGTGTATGTACTTTTAATGGTGTGGTTGAGCAGTATTGACACCTAAAGGTCGGCCGCATTTTATGCCATCGCTCGCCTCTTTAATTTAAACTGAAACAAAAAGTTTGAAATGTACACAATAACAATAATGCCGCAACTGTGTATGCCTGCACACCTACAGATCTTTCACTGGAAAATTATGATGTAAATAAATGTATGAATAATATAGAAAGGTGCTTAAAGCCACATTATTTGTTCATCTTTTGCTCTCATTTGATTTTAATTTAAGAAATTGTAATTACTGTGTATTTTCTTTTCATTTTTCATTCTGTGTTAATACCCAGATCAAAAGAATAGAAAGCCATGGTCGATTCTTTATTATATAAAAAGTAACTGATTTTATATTTCCCGTTATGAAAGTGGATAAATAATTAAAAAAAATGATTTTTAATAAAATTATTTTTAATGAAAATTAAATTTGACCTTTGAATAGAATTTTTTTTTTATAGTGAACATTTCCCGAATTATTGCGCAGGGAAGAATTTACCCTCTGGAAAGACTTGCGGTGTGTTCCACGAAGACGACTAAAAAGTTTTCTGTGTTTTTTAAGTTGCGTTCTACGGTTTGGGATGGAGCAGTCTTACAAGAGTCGTCTTAAGCTTACATATCTTTTAACTTTGGAGAGTGGACGTACTTGGTTAAATGTGTCGTTTATTATTAACTTACTATCAGGAGAGAGTTATTTTCCGTTTTTATTGAAGGGGATAAATATTTATATTCGTGCAATAAAGCTGCACGTATCCGTGTCCACTGTACGGCAAATCGTCTACTACGAGTTTTGTGCCGATCTTTTGATGACTATTATAATCTTTATGATATCACGCCGTCGTTATTTCTTAAAGTTTAAAACACAATTTTAAATTGAAACGCCTGGCTGTTGGTTCTAGTTGCTCTTGCCACGATTTCCTTTTCTCCATGTTATGCTTTCTTACATGATGCTCTACATTGTAATCTAATTAGGCTTACTTACGTGAATAAGCGTTTTTAGTAATTACTAGTGAATGTTACGAATTTATGGTAGTGAGTAAATAATAAACGAATAAATATTTGTGAGGTTTAACTGCTCCCTTATTTGTCATATTGAACTGTATATTGTCTTGTGCATTTATAATTAGCTCATCAGCTAGTTACCTAGTTTACTTTGATTGAAAAAATAACAAAATATAATAAATTATAAAAAAAATACGAGATGTATGAATTAGTGCATTGCCATAATCAACCATCACTTTCTTGATTTTAAAATTCAAGCGCTGAAATATGCCCGCACAATACTCGCCATTGATTGAGTTTCGCTTTTGGAGGTAATCAATTAAAGTCATCCCCCACGAACTCCCAAGACCGGAATACCATGATCTTGGCAGCATAGGTAATAATCTTCGGCTTTTTCGGAGAAAATTCTTCCCTTTCAGCCGGTTGATTTGTCCACTTCCTCATCTCAGGCATGAAGCGTTGGAACCACTCTATATGCGTAGCTAAGAACCGCAACAAAAATTCAATTTTGTGGCTGCAACATATCGCAGAGATACCTCGATTGGAAAATCTTCACAGTACTCTGTCAGCAAACCCGACATCCCTCTTCGAAATGGCTTTCTAATGTCCTAATGTTCAATCAATATGCGCTGGGCGGCATACTTTGAAATTCCTTGCTTTTAGTCCGTGGATGGTCAACATCATTTTGTGATTATTCTTCGCTATTTCTGGCGTGATCGATCACTGCTCGAACGCTACTATGTTGATTTTTAAAGCTCATGTTTTCTTTAAACGCCGATATTTTATTGTCGTAAACAAAGAAACAAACTGACTCAGCGCGACTTTTTTATTAGTCAGATTAAAGTTTTTTAGAAAAAAGTATTGTGTTATATAACCAAATGCGATGATTTCTCCTATATTTACCAGTTCAATGAGAGTGTTCATTATGTATATTATTATTAAAAAAAAAGTAATATCCTTAGACCGCAAATTTAAGCTTTTTAGGATTAACGCATTCTGCTACAAGCATTTTTTTCAGGCCAATTACAAACAATGTCGAAGACTTCTGGAACTACTCTCGCAAACACACATTTTACACATTTAAAATGGTACTTGTCACTCCTTCGCGCCTTCTTAGGGAGATGCTACTAACAAATTGGAAACCTTCTTTTTTCTTCTTTACGGTGCCCATTCACTGTAAGCCAACGCTGCGCACTTGTTGAAAGTAAAGAAAGCAATATAAATACAATACATGAAAATTTGTGTATGTTCATTTTATCAACACATTTGTGGAAGAAGCTTCAAAAACTCTGGAAAGTGTATATACTTTTAATCCGCACAAAACCCGAAATGATATAAGCATGTCCCTCTATCCATTTGTCGGTCTGTGTAACATTTGTTGCAAACTCCTTTTTCCTGGTCGCAAAAAACAAATTTAATGGAAACATTGGAAGTTCTTGAACGTAAATTCACACCGAAAGTGGGCCAAATCAATCGAATTACTCGGTTGCAGTAATACATAAGCTAAGAACATCGTTGTTTTCTATAAGGAAAAAAATCGTTTTGTTTTTTGCATAAAACTGATGGATGAGTGTTAATTGCGGTTAATCCTTGTTTACTCTCATCTTTGGTTAGTCCTTCTATGTTTACAACTGTTGAGTTTGTGGGTGGTAAAAAAAAACCTCATTCTTGTAATGCATATATTACATGGTGTTACATTCCGCCTGCGTCTGATATTTCAGGTTACTTAGAACACTTGGCTTTGATCAAAAATATTACTTCTCGTCTCAAACAAAGTGGTAAGTTAATAGTGCTAGAATACCATGGTAACATTAGATGCTGTATTCCCTTCTCTTGTCCATTAATTTATAAAGAGGTCTTCGATGATGACCACGGGTTAGGTTTGTGCCAGTTTAGCAACATGTTCAATAAGAGAATAGTAAATTGGTTGACTTGGTTTTTTGTTGAGATACCGATATATCTGTATACCGAGCAGAGCCTTTTGTTTCGCCTGAAGATAGGCATGGGCCTTAGTTGTTGCCGGCCGTAAATTGTCTAGCGGCAATGGAACCTGTAACCAGGTGATCAGTAGTGATTAACGTTTATTTGCTAAAACGAATTACGTTAAGCATAGAAACTTGCTGGGTGGCATTCACTTGGAGTTACTTCGATACCCTTTATCTACAGTCAGCTTTCTCCGTAATTGCCATCTCGGTACCGCTTAAGGTTTGTCATGCGTAAGGGTCTGTTTGGTATACCAAGCATTTACCGGTGGTCCACAACAAAAAAATCGGCTATTTAAAAAATTCGCTTGACTAGAGATTATATGTTATACTCTAGCGCTAGACAAGATTATAGGTCATTGAAAGCAACTTGTTGTTCTAATTTTATTGATAAGACCAGACGCAAACTTCTTCAAAATCCTAGGGGCTTCTTTAAATTCGTAAGTACCAAACGAAAAGTAGAAGGATTTCCTTCCGTCATGAGCTTCGGAAATTTCGAATCATCCGGTGCGTCTGTAATAACCGACCATTTTGCAGATTTTTTTTAGGTAGTCTACCAATGTCCAAACATGTCGTCTGATAATCCCATATTCGATAAGGTCCTTTGATATTTTTCAGCCTATGTCTTTCTCTGAAGAATTATTGTCAACGTTGAAACTTTGTAATTATCGTCATCCTGACGGCGTTGCATCTGCTATTCTCCAGCTTTGTACTGGTTTACTATGTTCTCCCCTTACACATATTTTTAATGTTTGTTCGAAAAAAGATTACTTTCCATCGGCTTAGAAGAGTAGTTTTATTTTACCTCTTTATAAAAGTGGTTCTTGAAATTTATTGAGAACTATAGAGGAATCGCCAAACTTAGTGCACCGCCCAAACTATTTGAATCAGCAAAGAGGCTTAGCCCGCTTTCAGGATCAATTATATCGCACTTTCAGCACGGGTTGTGCTGAATTCTTGTCAATCCAGACTAATTGACGTCATTTCTGGTGTTCCTCAGGGCAGTCACCTTGGCCCGCATTTACTTCTTTTATACATGAATGACCTCCCGGAGTGCATCCATCATTCCCGAGTTGTAATATTTGCACATGACGTTAAACTGTCCCTCTCCTTTAAATCAATACATGGTACTAAACTGGTTCAGTAAGATTTTGAGAACATGTGCCCATGGTGCACCACGAATGGTTTGGTGCTGGATTCAAACAAATGTAATGTTTACATCGTGTAATACGATGCTGCCTTATTACCGTATTGAAGAATCGCATACTGGAAAATGTTTGCGATTGCAAAGACTCAGGAGTCGGTTTTGATTCAAAACTCAAGTTTGACAGTCATACTGAAGTATCACTTAATAAAGCTAGATCCCTTTTAGGATTTATAAAAAGATGGTCTAAAGAATTTAAAGACCCATACTCTTGAATACTCGTCGGTAGTTTGGCTTCCTAATTATAAATGCCGTATTGATCTCTTGAAGTCTGTTCAACGGGACTTCTTGATGTTTGCTTTGCGAGATTTGGGATGGGATACTGCCCTATCTCTTCCACCGTATAATAAGAGATTGAAGCTCATTGATTTGCCTACCCAAAAGGATGTAACCTTCCTCTTTAAGCTAATAAACGGGATGTTTTGTTCGCCGGCTTTCTTAGAACTTATTAATATTCACGTCCCTAGAAGGATTTCAAGACGCTTTGTGCTCTTGCAGTCGTCACAGTTCCGTACCAGATATGAGTTGTTCAATCCGTTTCGGCTAATGTGTAAAATGTTCAACGATCATTACCACATACTTGGTCTGCCCGTTTCGTCCGTTAAGAAGGTGAAAAGCGTAACTAACTGGTAAACATCTTTAAGTCCTGTATAAATATAGGTAAGTTTAATCAAAATACTCCTTCATGTATCATTTTTTCGCATTCATCACGCATAATGCATAAATAAACTCATATTCATTCATCAATATATATCCCAGTATCTTAATTTAGGGCTTAGATCAATTTTGTTGTATACTGTATGTTGATCTCATGTTTATTTTTAGTTCTTTTTCTTCTTTATATTACATTTTAAGTCATTTTGCAGCTTACATTAAACTATTGACTCGGTCTGTACCGGAATTTAATTAATTAAGTAAATAAATAAATAAATAAATAAATAATTATTACGGTATTTCAAAATGTTGTTCTTTTGTCAAAGCTTTTGTCGCGCCCAGAAGCAAGCATCAATAAACTATATATATGCATTTCCGGCCAATGTCAAATGCGGAATGCAGGTAAGCGTGTCTGTTTGTTCATTTCTCTTTACAATATCTGCGATGAACATGCTTCCGTTTGCTAAAATGAAAATATCACCTTCAAATTTACGAAAAAAATTGAAAAAACCGAAATCGATCAAAGAACATGCCTACAATGCAACAAAAACTGAAAATAACTTGGTTCTTCCGCTAGCAAAATTTTTAATTTTATTTTATAAAAATAAATCAAATCAGCCACGTCCACTCAATATTACAGAAAATAGTTTTAGTTTTTCCGATTTTTTAGTCCCTCTTAAGACAGCGGTTATGGGTAGAAAAGATATTAAAGATTCGGCGACCGCTGAATATAATTTTCTTATTTATTTTATTATGAACTTTATGAGGCCAAGTATTTACCATATTGCTCGATAGTCGTTTGCAATTTTTCTACTAACATTATTGTCTCATCCCCAGAAAAGTTCTGTGATTTCATGGCGAAAAACTGAAGATAGTCGTTCTAATCCATTTTGGGTGCTACTGATTTTGATAAAGCATATTCACCATTTTTCGCCAATGCAACGAAGTACTCGTCGTACTCGTCGTCGTCGTTTGTGAAGTAAATAATATTATCAAATACGAACAAATGCTCCCAGAATTTCCAAAAGAATTATTTCTTCTTCTTTTTCTTTGGGTCGGCAAATCAACAACAAGTTGCTATATTGATTAAAAAATGTTCAATATGAACGAAAAATTTTGCGTTCCTTAGTAAAGTTCACGGTTAACTTGATTGGAGATGTGTACATACATATTATAACATAAATCACATTTTGTGATTTTATGTTATTTTTTCAACTCCTTTTGAAATCAAGTTTGTACCGTTGTTTAGTATAGAATGGTTTTTATTTACAATACATAGGAGACCCTTACAAATTGTTTACAGGAATTTTAAATTTACAACGCTTTTTAGACTCACTTCCCGACTGACTTTGCCTTCCGTAAATATTCTGCTTATATACCCGTTTGCAAGTATGTTATCATTACCTAAATTCATCGCGACATTTTTAATCCATAAATACATTTTTCATTCGGCAGGTCGAGAAATCTTACCCACATAGGTAGGAGGTCTTACTATGTTAATGTTCCGTTGATTGCATCTCGTGTGATTAAACATCAGTAAGGCAAATAATGCCAAGGTGTTATGATTATTTGCGGATAAAGAGAATGCAAGTGACGACCATGCACCGAATTATGCCAAGAAAAGGCTTAGTGCTTCTGTCGGATCACCCTCATGTCAGCAGAAATCCAAGCACGATCATTAACATGTAGTGTTCCGGAAGATGCGATATTATCCGCGGTGGTATTTCCATAAATACCCATGTCAATAGGCACGGGAAAAAAATAGAAACGAAGCAGCTTTGAGATTGTAGCACAAAGGTATAATTTCTACCACATAAGGATGAGGATCTGAGAGAAACAATTGCATTACAAAATGCTCATTTTTTTTCTTTTTCATTATCTCTGGGCAGCCATGGTTTACAGGCTTAGGATTGCGTAATATTGTGATACTGCTACCTACTCATGCGTTTCTGAACCTATTCATTTCAAGAAAATGCCGCAAACTCGTTCTAATGCAAACTAGTGGAAAGCATGAAAATAATAAAATAAATAGTTTGTTTTTTTGAAACTTTATTTTCAATTGAAGGGAAAAAATGAATTTAATTTAGTTAAAATCTCTTTCATATAATAATTTTGTTTATTTGCCGCAAAAACAAGAATGGAACTCTTACAAGCACAATAAAAGGCTTCATAATATTTGCAATTTAAAGAAATCATTCAAATGTCAATAAAATCAGAAAAACAACTTGTAAATATGAGCGAGCCTAAAATGTAAAAGCAAGTGAATGTAACCAACAGAGCACAGGCATAATTGCTTGTCATTCTTCCAGCATTCTTGTTGTAATTTTGCAATTTTTATTTCAACCATAAGTAAAGCAAGTGTAGCTATTGTGTGAAATTATATGAAAAATGAACCTCCCTTAGCAGAGATTTTGTTCAAAGCGAATTTTGTAATTAAATGATTTCTCTGAAAGTGAGATATCTCTGTTTGACAAACAAAGCAAAACGCAATAAAATAAATTCAAGTAATTTCACTGATCAAAAAGCTGAAAATTTTCAAAATTATTTTGTCATGATTTGCTATTCGTTATCATTTTCTGAATTTCAAAACATATAATTATGATACAGTTTCACTGGAATTTCTTTTCTAATTTACAAAATTTACAAAACCAAAAAGAGATAAAAATACTGCATGATTTCGATTTTATTTGCATCAGATTTTACCAACTCACCACTTGACGTCATCAAGAAGTTACTTGAATTCTTGCGATCATGCACTTAGAAGAACTCAACTACCTTCTTGGTTGACCGATTGTTATTTCCTTAATATAAAGTACTGACGTTACCTACTTGAAATCAAACGTCGGGTGTTTAGTAAAGTGTGTTAAAATTATTTATGTCTCAGTAAATAGATTTCAAACGTTCTCTTTGCAGATATGGACAAGCTCAACTATTTACATGGACACAATATAGTGAGGAATTACGTCCATTGCTGCGTAACACCTGAACAATTATTAGCAAATTTTAATTTTTCGGTTAATTTCTTCTGCCTGCTATAGACATGCCTTGATCTGAATATGGTGCCGTACACGTCTAGACAGCTGAGATATGAATAGAACCAATTAATTCTCAACACGTTGTAGGTTCCGAAAGAAAAAAAGGGGTAAAAATAAGAAAGAAAAAAATCCTTTTACCTCTTTGTCTCAGGAGAAGTATAGATGTCTCTACAGAGTCACTATCTTCACCTTATAAGGCCCCCCTAGTAACAATTATATCAACCTCTCTCCTCATGTGGCGAACACGGCTGTATCTGATACGTCTCTTTTCGAATAGGTCAACTGTCCATCTACAGCAAAAGTACAAAAGAAGTCACCTCGCGATTTGCACAACCATAACGAGACTCGGAAGAAACATAAAGAAAAAGCAGGACCAGAACCTTACCCTGAGTCAAAATAAATATAATCATTAGAGTTGCGAGAACATATGTTAATATAAAAGTTCTGTTTCGCTCCATAGAGGTTCCTTTCATACACATCTTTTTTCACCCAGAACGTAAAAATTTTCTCATAAATATATGCAATTTCGTAGCATTTTTTACATAGGCATTTGTACCTAAGAATTTTCATTATAATGATTTCTCTATTTCCAGAAATATTTTAACATTTCATGCAGATACCTACATTGCGTAATTACGTTAAGAATCATTAACTAGCACTCATCTGCGAGTGTTATAATGCCCATCATTAAGGGTCTCACTTGTAGCATACTTTAAGGGCTCTAACTAATTTATGTCCAAATAAAGAATTTTGCTCTAACTTTGCCAACTAATGATCAATTAAACAAATTTAGTTGTTAAACATTTTAATAAGTAAACAGTAACAAAAAAAAATAATAGACAATTTTTAAGTTGATGTAAAATAAAACAAAATTAAAATTAAAACTAATTACAAACTTATATAACAACAACTCACCGACGAATGTACGTTCGTAGATACGGTACAATAATTGTATAATTTTTTTCTTTTTCAAATAAAAATACAATTAATTATTTAATTATTTCTGAACAGGTTTTTTTTTTTTTTATTTTTTTTTTTTAAACTCCTCGTTTTATCGAAAACGATATTGAAATTAAATGGTGTCGCAATGAATAAACTTCGCTCAAAATCCGAGTCCTTCGCAAGGAATTGAGTATATTGAGATTTTTATACATTGAACTGATGATGTTGATTTTTTTTTTCTTTTTTGACAAATTGTTCATTTTTTTTATTCAGATTTCGATTTTAGTAAGAATTTGCTTCTCTTTTACCAACTCATACCTCTCATATCTTAATGCAATTAATTTAAGTTGGTCTTGTTGCGGCAATTTTATTCGATAATTTTTTTATGATCTTTTATTTGAAAATTATCTGCACATATTCGTTCCTCAACCTCAAAAAAAAAAAAAAAATCTCTCCAAATTGTTCTTTCGATAGAATGATATTTAGCAAAAGGTTGCAAGTCACGTTTGTTCAATGATGATTCCACTACTATATGATTGATTTAAAAGACGCGTAAACTTTTGCAATTTTAATAAAATTTCACATTATTATATAAATTTTTTTTTTTTTAAGTTCAATTTTTTTTTTTTATTATTTACATTTTTACCAAGCTGCACGAAATCCAAAAGTTGACTCCGTACCAAAAAAAAATCAATTCGAAGTCTCTCCATTATTTTCAAAGTCATAAAAAAAGAAGACTTGATTGAAATTTTTATTTTTGAAGGCAAAATTCCAAAGTAGTTTATGTAAAGTGTTTTTCGTCAACCACATTCTTCACAGTTACGAAAGAAAGAACTCATTTTCTACACACTACCCTCGAACGTGTCTACACATAATATGTAACCTAGATTTTTCAATAGCTGGGACATTGCGTAGTATTGAAAAATTTTAGGACAGGGCGCCTTGTTAAACATGCATATATATGTAATTAAAGCGCCTTTTTGCTATCATACATTTGCAATCGTTCAAGAGCAGGAGAAAAACAATAGTAGCTATAATCGAAACATATGACATATGTCTGCAACAGCACATAGGAAATCGCCGCAACGTAGTGGGTGCTTGCCCAATCAGTAGGTGTTACGTCTGTAGCGAATAAGAACTGACTATACCCTCAACACTGAGCTGGTAGTTGCGACTATTCTCTACTCCGTTGCTCTGTGCGGATATGTATTTACATATATACACCCACTAAATGGAATTAATTCAGACTTATCGGAGATTTATTGCGCTTAAAAATGCGTGTGCGCAAAGCCCAAAAGTGCCCTACATATTTTCAAAGCCAAGTGCGAAAATCGAAAAAGGTTGAAAGGATTCTTTTTTCCAGATTTATTTTTCTTAAGCTGTTTGTTGTTGTACACTAATTTTTTACATACCTTGTAAAAAACGCGAACAATGCTGTTATTTATGCACGCAGATCGATTGCTCATATATGTTCGAGATAAGAATATAAATTCTTATAAACGTATTTCCCACTTTAAATAAAACTAACGATGGGTATAAATAAATTCCGTTCAAGGCGAACATAACTGCTTTCTTGTTTTCTCGTTGTTACTTTGCTAACCTAGAAAATGCGCAAGTATTGACACATGTGTGCCTTCAACATATGCTCAAAGCCAAGGGCAATTTATACACATTTATATAAATTTGCCTATGCGTTTATAGACTTTCATTGTCGATTTCTGCATGTTTCTCATCGTATAAGTTTCTATTTGCTGGTAGACCAATTTTAAGCTATCACTTGTTTAAATTGCTGCACATATGGAAATTTATTGTACCGGGAAGAAAGAAAATCGTATTAGAGTCTGTTTTGTGCGAGTATGTAAGCATTTGAGAGAAGGGCCTTTAAATACGTATTTCGATGTGTACATTATTATTGTTAAAACCATGGAATATTTGTATTTGATTTGATACCAAAGAAATCGAAATGAGAGCAAATGGTGTTAAAACAAAAGAACTAAGAAATTTACATTTCTTATACATCCGTCGATTTATCTTAAAAAATGGGGAAAAAATAAACTCCGCCTTACTATGACTTACGCGGGCGTGCCGGATCCTTCCCATTTTTGTACAGGTACTATAAGCGGCTACTCATACAACACACGTGCGAATCTTTATCGTTCAATTTGTTACAGTTCGTGCGCGACGAGCAAAAAACCATTTTTTTTTGATTTTGAAAACAAAGTTGTTCTCATTTTGAGTCGTCCTCTGCTGGCAGAATCAACCAGCGCGCAAAAACTTTTAATTCTTTTGCCAAATTTGAAGTCAACATATTAATTTTTACGACAGAAACATAGTTCTACAAACGAACATAGTCATTAGATGGACGGACAGCTAAAATCGAGTCAGAATTTGTTATTGCTCCAAAGAGCACATAAGTTTAAAGCTAATTTGTTGATGCCGCACCCGTTTTGAACAAATGATCGTACCTCTTTGCGGAATGTGAAACATTGAAAGAAGCAAACGAGAAATTTTTATTGACTTTGGAGCTAAACATGAATGTTCGCCGGCCTTACATAGCGTTTAATTTCTTTCACGAGTGAAGCACTTAAGTTTGGGTGAGTTGTTCAGTTATTTTATTTTTTATCTTTTCATTGTTTTCCTGTATAGTTGTTTTTTTTTTTTTTTTGAGTAATGACCAAGCACTAGAAAATCTTTTGTGACACTTTAAACAAATAGAAGCGAAAAAAAGGAAAACACATTGTTCCGAGGTTCTGTCAAGCTTTATTGATAAAAGTGCCGCTTACAATACTATGTTAAAAAAGGGCGAATTTCTTTGAAACATGCACGCTACTCTTGTTAATGTAACATCCATTTTCATCCAACAAAAGTGTCATGTCATTGGGTTTGTTTAAAAGATGGAGCCTCCTTTGTAAATGTTGGTAATCTTCATCGGCGAATTTTCACATTGATTAAGTTTATTGAAGAAGGAAGTTATACTAAATTTTATTTAAGAAGCGAAGAAAATGTTTGTACAGAGATATTATTATGGTAATCCAACAATGGCACAATCAAAAGTTTATGACTAGTGTTGACATTCTCTTCTCTTGTCCTGTGTTATGGCAAAGCCCTTGCTCTTCTTGCATCATGATAATACCTATTCACGTGCTGCAATAATTACGCGTCAATTTTTTAGCGAAAATCAAACTAAAATTTTGACAAACAGTTGCGAAAGACGCTCTATCTACTTAATGCGGCAAAAATGAAGATAGCACGAAAAACATATAGAACAAGAGATGGACATATGGGGTGTACTGAAGGAATAGGCCAACTTCACATAAAGTGCTACGCTGATCAATCATAAGTATTACAAGCGAAATTACAAAACCTTACCTACCGTGTGCGCAATACATTTTTAACATCTTAACTTTTACGCCTTCACGGAAAAAAGCCCTTGTCCGCGCTGGAAAGGTAGCTTCCAATTCTTAAGCAAAGTTGTGGCCACGAGCAATATCTAAAAAGTTTTAATTTTCAGAAGTTCTTGGAAACATAAAAATTCAAATGTATTTGTTGTCACTGTCATAGATAACATAAATAACTTCTCTCTCTTTTATAAATGTAATAATTTAGGCAAATTTTAAATAACACAAAAGTTACTTAAAACGTTATAAACGGCCAAGGACGACTGTTAAAATGCGATACGTCGCTTCGCTTAATGCCCCCAATGTGTAGTAATTATGACTTGTTACCACATAGGGATTATTGATTATGCAAACTACTGTAAAGAAACGAATTCGAGAATAATTAAAACTTAATACATTTTTTTATTTAGATACTAAAAGTCACTGAAGTGAAGATAGCCCACTAAACTAAGCCACATTGCTTGCGGTACGTGTCTTTACTAAAATGTCTTTGCTAAATAAACAACCAACATGTAAAATAAGTATTCAAATTAAATAATATTAGCAGAGATAATAAAACAAACTAAGCCTCTAACTACGAACACAAAACCAAAAATGCTAAGTTATTGCTACTAAATATTATGCAAAATTACTTTACAAATACTGAAAGATTGCAATCTGCACCTCGTATCATAACTATTTTCAGCTATATTATCCGACTACAGATTTTTGATATGTCTTAAAGGACGCTAAAACCTATCAGAAAAACCTAATTTCATTACCCTGGTCCCGGTCCATCACCTCAAAATTCGCCAAAACCTGCTCTCTCCATAAACATAACACACTAAAGATGAAATTTTGCAACAATGTTGCATACACGTTACCCTGCATGAATTATGATCAAATACAATCCATACATTCTTTATTAATTATTGTTATTTTTCTACTTTTATCGCTAAGAATTTTATTTAAACATTTTAAAAATTAGAAAAATTATAAATCGGATAAAGCAATCTTAGATGTCTTTCAAATGTATATAATGCATTATTTCAGCAAAGATTAGAGTTCGTATATCTGTGCTATTTAGTTGTTTTTTTTTTTTTTCTTTTCAATCGAAATATGTGTTGCCAGAATAGTTTTCTGCATTCAAAATGTTTTTTTTCTTTCATTTTTTATTGTTGCATTTAATTTTTCTGCACACAATTTATTTTGCTTTCCAGCTTTGTGTGACCATTAAATTATAATCGAAGCATAGGGATTTAGAAAAAAACATACAAAATAGGCAGATGGATAGAGTAGGATCGGTTCAGAAGCTTATTCTACTAATGGGCCTACTTTCTAAAAATGACAATGTTAGGTGATAGTCATTCGCGCTTTTGTCCATGCATTGCTTAGGAAATTATATGCATGCTATTGAACTGGCGCCATTTTTCTAAATATGAATCACGCACAATTTTATTGAAAACATTCTATAGGCAAGTAGAATTTATGCTATCGCAAAAATGTTTGCGTGCGCTTCTTGATTAGCAGCCACTCGACTACTTGCTTTTTCTTTCTCATTATTTATATAAATAAAAATTCAGTTTACGAATTTTTGGTATGACGTCCTATATTCTAAGCCTACGCCCTATAACTTATTTTATTTAAGGACAATATGGCAAAGTACTTACAATATTGTTACGAAAATCCAAAATCCAATTAATGCCGGCCGACGAAAAAGATTAGCAGGAAAATAGACAGAGAAAAACCCAGGTGCACATGCGCGGCGCGTCATATAGCTGCCGGCCGAGGAAAACGATTAACAGAAAAGCAGTTTAACGGATTAAAAATAAAACAATGACATTAGGTGGTCGTAACATGCTTGTAAAAATTTATATAAGTAGATTATTTGCGGAAGGCAGAGAACATTGAGTCGTAAGAGAACATTCAAGTAAAGAATAATAATAGTTGTGTTGAGCAGTCAAAAAGTATCGTTAAAAACAAAATAAATAATAAATTGTAAATAATCCTGCATTTAGGAACATAATAAAACGTTTAAGTGCATTTTCTTTTCTGTATCCACGATCTAGTGATACGAACCGTATCTTGGAAAAGCGGAAACTTGTAACAATATAATTACAATGAGTAAATCAAATAATTAATAAGTAGTTCTGTTTAACTGGAGATTTTGGAAAATAGTAGAGGAATCACGATTTTTAAACATGGGTTTAGGGAGATAACGATTTTTCAACATGGGTTTTGGTGTTAGGAATCCAGATTTATTTCAATCTGTTTTATAAATTCATAAACGATGAGGGATTGTAAAATTTAGAAATTACATTAATTTATTTATTTTTATTATTTGTATTAAATTCATTTCAGTTCAATATCAATTTTTTATTTCAAATTATTGCAATTTTCCGCACCACCCTTGAGGTATTGCAACAGGCACGTTAGCATTTATTTTAAATAGCTGTTTGCCCTAAAATATTTCAGGCTTATATACTATTTTCCCCGCTGTACAGAAATTAACGTTCGCACTTACTATAATTTGTGCATAATAAACACATAAATTTATTGTCAATATCACTTTCTAAGTGATGAGTCTTCATGCAAAATTCATGCATATGTCCTTTGCAATTAATACATTGCATGGTTTTATTTTTAACCTCCCTTGAACAATGTACGCAAATATAGCTAAGGTCCCCTGAACGTTTCAAAACCAAGTTGTACAACTTGAACCTGTATTCGTTAGGAACAAAATTAAGATGTTCACTTTTTTGCGTTAACATTTCCTCAAAGAAATTCAAAACATGGCGCGCCCAGGACCAAGCATCTCCCTGTAAAATACCACTTTTCACCATATCTAACCGTCAAAGTTTTCCCCACCCACCTTATTCTAGAACAGGAGAAGGAAGAGTTGGTGCTACACTTGAATTTTGATTTGAGATGACTGAAAAATACAACATATATTTAATTTCTGATATGAAGGGACGATCGCCATCGAATTTCCAAGTTGGTCTGGTAAGCGCGGAGAATGGAGCAAAAAAACAAAGAATAGTATTATGACGCAGTAGTAAGTAATTCCCTTTATTTTTGGGTTTTCAATTTGATTTGATTCCAACAAAAGAAAAGAAATGTAACAATGATGGCTGCGCCCTAAGCAGTTCTTAACAATTAATAGTTCTTCCAAATGCTTTTTTAAACTAGCTTTGTTTTCTTTTTTTTTACTAGTATTTTTACCTATTATTTATTATTTACTTATTACTACTATAATTACTATTAAAATATCTTTATACACATATATGCACAGTTTCGATTATTGTTTGATTAAAAATTTTAATCATTTATTTTATATTTTTAGAAGCTAAGTTCTAAACAAATTTTTAATTTAATTTTCTTTCACTATTACTTTAGAAAAACTTTTGAATCCATAGCTTCCATTTTAGAGTAAGCGTTTTTAACCAATTTTTACTTCAATTTTATCTATTTCTGAATAGGAATATGTTTTTTAAATAAGTTTTTCTTATATTTAAACAAGTTTTACTTTATTCATTTTGGACAAGCGTTTTGTACCAAATTTTACTTTACATTTATTTATTTTTTTAGAGTAAATATTTTTAAACAAATTTTTTAGTACTCATCTTAAAGTAATCATTCTTAAGCAAGTGATCATGTTTCATTTATGTAGTTGTAACCTTTCTTTCCTGCTTCTGATCGTTTTAATCGGCAAGAAAAAAAATCTCTTTCTTATTTTTGACGCACTGACGACTCCATATCGAATGACTTGATTTCTTTTTTGTCAGTCTTTTCCTCAATCATGGTAGCAAACCAAAAAAAGAGCATATCATTTTCAAATATAAACCCCACCGTTATTCCATACAGACGGACTTTAGACTTTATTCTCTTTTCTTCTCTAACTTCTCTCTTTGAATTCCGCCATTATATGAGCGAAGAATTATAAAGAGAGGCACTAATTAACTGAATTCCACGTCAGAAACCTGACGTCGTAAAATTTCCTTCCCCCTTCTGGGAAATTTTTCCCATCAAATCGATTGAATTGCGTTTTTCTTCATGTCAGGCTTGAAGTAAATCATGTTTCACTTGTAGCTGTTAATCGACCTGAAAATTCAATTGTATTGCTGCAAAATATCGCCAAGACGTTTCGTTTGGAACATGTTTCCAATGCTGTTTTTACTTCATAATCAGCAAGCGGCGTCCGTCTTATACACAATTTTCTCTTCCCCAAATTTTCTATTTGAAATGTCTATGATTTTCTTAATTCCTGGAGTGCTTACTGCATTTAATCAACTGTGGTGTTGGTTTTCACAACTCATACCGTTCCATATAGACTGTGCAACCTAATATTTCCCTATTGTAAACGAAAAAGCAGACTCTACCAGAGATCGAGTATTTTATTACATAACCATCATGATTTTTTGTTTGAGACGCTAAAATCTTCAAAATAACTCTCTCTCGAGCTCCGTTTTTTCATCGTACGGAAATCTTCTATCATCGAGCAATTTGTCTAATATTGCAAGCAGAAAATGATCCAGAAAGAGTTAAACTAGCAAGAATGTGCTTGAGAAAGCGACTCTAACATTCACCCTCCACTGTGGTCATTGCGGTCATTTGCTGCTTTATCTCGATGAAATAGTCCCTAACTCTTTGCTAAGAGAAATAATTTTCCCTTGATTTCTTCACTATTCGCTGCGATATGTTCGTAGAATTTTCTTAGTGATAAACGTGGTATGTCTCATATAGCTCAGATCTGTATCGAATTGTCAGGAGAAAAGGGAATCTGGCAACACAAATTTCCTCGTTCCTCTTCTTTTTTTAAAAAAAAA
This sequence comes from Glossina austeni, assembly GCA_000688735.1. NCBI lineage: Eukaryota > Metazoa > Arthropoda > Insecta > Diptera > Glossinidae > Glossina > Glossina austeni. The sequence continues at coordinate 216,795 of KK502527.1, read as the reverse complement.
AAGATTTATTTTCTCTATAGTCGCACTACCGTAGCTGCTACCATAGCTGCCAACAGCTAACGGAAGGGCTTTGACTACTGTGAGTGGGGCATATTTCGTGTGCCACTTGGTACCGTGATATTAAGCACTCGTACGTAGAATATCTGTATCGACTTTCTTCGGCTAATTTGAAAGTGGTTATATCACTCATAAACATTTAATAATAACGTAACACATCGAAAGCGTCCTTTTTAACATTTTTACTATTCAGCAAAAATTTCAAGTAAAAGTGTCGATAAATACTCATTGGCAATTGGCAACTCCGCTCTTCGGTTGTGTTTTTACGTCCTCTTTAGTTTTCTGTCGTGTTTTGAATAAAGATTGCTGCGTACATTTCGCTTCCTGTTCAACTCCTTTACTTGGAATTTGATATTTTTGCCATAATTGTACAATTGCGGACCGTGCGGTCTCGATAGTTACCTGACAGTTCAGTATGTGAAGTTAACACCACTATTAACAAAAGGTGGAGTAACTTGAAAGTGAAATATTCCCACAATATAGACAGTAATTGATTTCGTTCTTGGGCAAAATGTATTATCTATTTAACCCGTGTCAAGCAACAACAGGTTCCGGTTCTGACCGATATATATCATGTTGGTTGTGTGAGCGCTATGGGTACTTTAAGTGCGCGGATCTCACTGGCAGGGCATTGGATGCTGTTCGTGTTGCTGCAAAAGGACAACGTCGGTCCTGCCCAGACCGTGGTGAAAAAGATTCCGATTTCGATACGTTGTTTACACAAACGAAACTGGGACTTTTAGAGACCAAGAAGTTGTTAAAGTCGGTGATAGCCAAATTTAAGCAGTGCCATGAAATGTTTGAGGCTGGTGAGTTTCTAGAGACTGCGACTTCACCTCGAACAGCCAAAAAATATTCACCTCGCACTATGGCGTGCGGATCGTCGCCTACAAGACTGGTTCAGAATTCTTGTCAATCCAGACTAATTGACGTCATTTCTGGTGTTCCTTAGGGCAGTCACCTTGGCACGCATTTACTTCTTTTATACGTGAATGACCTCCCGGAGTGCATCCAACATTCCCGTGTTTTGATATTTGCACATGACGTTAAACTCTCCCTCTCCTTTAACTCAATACATAGTACTAAACTGCTTCAGTCGGATGTTGAGAACATGCGCCCATGGTGTGCCACCAATGGTTTGGTGCTGGATTCAAACAAATGTAAAAAATTACTTTTACATCGTGTAATACGATGCCGCCTTATTACCGTATTGAGAATCGCATACTGGAAAATGTTTGCGATTGCAAAGACTCAGGAGTCGGTTTTGATTCAAAACTCAAGTTTGACAGTCATACTGAAGTATCACTTAATAAAGCTAGAAGAATAATTTGGAAATATTCGTTGTCTTATACAAAAAAATAAATATATGATTAAAGCGAAGTGTAGACGGTGTTGGACTTAATATGGACAATACGGAGTTAATTAACAAGTTTTATTTGTAACATTGCTGGCTTCTTGTGATTTATGGATAAACAGTAAGGTTCAGGTGACACTATAGTTGCTGCATAAACCAAGTTATCAATTCCTATGCATGTTAACAAAATCGGTAATCCATTTAAAGGTTGTAATAGTAAGAGTATTAAATTTTTTCTCAACGCAAAAAAGAAGAAATCGCTTGTGTATTTAATAGGTATTCTTGCAATCTTTAAAATCTTGTTGTCACGAAAAATTTGCATGTCGTTCAATAAAATATTTCAACGGAAAAGATAAATACAAAATGAAAACAAAAGGAATATGATTTTCTCTCTGAAATGACCCAACGTCCACTGTGCGTATTGACATATAGATTAAAAATAAATGTCTTCTCTTATGCACGAACGCACATAAACATATACGTATATTTAGCGAAGATTTCTGCTATGATTGTTATTGTGTTTGTTATTGCTGTTATGGTTCAACAAGCAGTCCTTCCTTTAATCATTCCGTGTGACTTTACGACTTATAAATATGTGAATACACAGATGAGTGAATGGCATGTATTCCCAGCACAAAGGGTGTTACTACACGAAATTCGTTGAAATATTTGTTGCAATTTTATATGCACTGATTCCACTATAAATATATGATTGGTTATATGGACACATGGATGGATGGATGGATGGCAAATGATTGCTGGAATGGCAGTATGCTTATGTAACGTAATATAACAATTTTTACGCTCACGTTTAAATCATTTCTTTTCGTTGCCAATACACCAACATATAATATCCTGTTCCTGTTCCGTTCTTGATACATGCATTATGTATAAAGCGACCTAAGGAAACAGTAATTGTGGACGTACATATATAAATACACAAGAAAGATTATAGAGAAATAATTATCCCATAATTAAACTTAAAGGGGCGTTCTAAGAAAACTTACGGTTGCTGCAAAATAATACCTTAATTTTTTATTCGAAATATTGTCCATGGTGAGTTGTTACTCTATCTCATTTCTTTAACAAGATATGAATTCGACTGTCAAAGAATAATGATGGGGACTTTTTTGGAATGGAAGTACTGTTCAGACAAGTTATCTAAAGAAGGCAAACATGAAACGTTTAACGCCCGCTCCTGATGCCGCCTGAAAAATCAATTCATCATGCCTTTTTGCGTTTCGCGGTATTCATATGCGGGAGTACGTTAAACGACAAACTACCCTGTTTATCTCATTTGCGTTTTTGTAAACGAGCTTAGGCGTAAATACATAAATTATACCGAAAATTTTGTTTGAAAAATGAGCGTTGCAAAAAAATTCATGTTAATATTTGTCCGACTTCGTATGCGTGAAGTGACAATTTATAACGATTTATAACGATATTTGACTGGCGTGTGCTTGAGAAATTTAAAGTTAATACCTTCCTTTTTCCGATCAGAAGAATGTTTAGAAATGACGAAGACATTCAGATATGATGTAGATGGGCAGCCGGACCTGTTCAAATCGATTCAGAATTTTATACTGCTCAAGAATACATATAGTTTGTCGGGTCTTTCAAATTTTCTGCTGCACGTTGTAGACATTTTGATAAAAGTTTTAAACTTTAATATTCTGCAGTATTGGATAGGCGTGGCCAATCTTTTTAATTTTTCAATAAGTACTGGAAGATTCACATGCACATGTCTTTCTTGTACTTTATAGCTAACAAGAGAAAAACCCAATGTATTTTTCACCTTTATGAATGAAGTTGGTCCCAGTTTACATTACAAATGATACAAATACGATAATTTGCAAATAATGGTAATTTATAACGCTTGATTTTCAAACATGATAATTTATAACGATATTGGACGGGCGACATCTCTGAAACTTAACAGAAAAATAGGTGCGAGGTGTATATTTCAATTCTATGCCTGGAAATTGTAAAGGACAGCTTCCAGAAAGCTCACGCAAAGCTTCCCATGTGGCAATGCTGTTCAAAATCAATTCGTGGAATCTTAAGTGAGTTAGTTCTTGCAGTAAAAAGTTAAGGGCTTTATGGTTTATGTTGCTTTAGCAGGTTTTTCAGCTGCAAAGTGAAATATGTGTGTTCTTTTTAAAGTTATGAAAGCAAAGTGACTTGTAATATTTTGGTGTAAAAATAAATTCTAAAAATAAATCGTATTTCTTGAGAACGAAATGCAATATGAGTTAATATTTACAATAATATTAGATAGATCGCGCACATCATTGAAGTCAAGAGGGAGGATGGCCACATCATGAGTTTCAAAATTGTGGCTATTGAATTAAATGGCTATTTGAATTAATTTCTACAAAAATGATTAGTTTCAAGTAAAATATTACCCTATTTTTAAGTTTTTGTATACACGCTTATTTTACTGTCCACTCGGAAATATACGATACTTCTTAAATGAGCTCCTATTAAGTTCCTGTTTATATTATACTTAACATAACTCTAAATACGGAAATGTCCTTACTTTATAAATAAATGATAAATATAATATATGATAGGAGAAAAATGGGAAAGAATACGCCCCATCATCATAAAAGAACATACACTTACTTATTTTTCTAGCCACCAGTAAATGTTGGTTTTCATGGGATTGACATATGTTTAAATATAAAAATTCAATTTTCGACAAAAAGTGAAAACATATCATTAATAACAAATTTGGAAAAAACGAATAAAAAAGAATAACTAATTGGAAAATATTTAAATTATTTTTGAATTGTGAAATCTTAATTTTGCGTGGAGAATTGATCCATTGTGATTTGTTGTTGATAAAAATCAAAAGAGGAGGATTTTTTGACAATTATTAATTTTGAATATTTTACAGGCAAGTCAGTGCTTCTTTGGAAATTTAAATGTTGCTATTTGTAGATTGTTGAAAGAAATAAACGAAAGCAGTCGCCGTGGTTCAGAGTCAGCGGGCACTTTTCATAAGTCAAAAAATCGCATATAAACATTCTAAAAATTGCGGGCACTTTTTATCAGTCAAAAAATCGTATATAAACATTGTAGAAATTACAGGCAATTTTTATCAGTCAAAATTTTCTTTGTACAAATCACAAATAAAAATTACGGGCATTTTTTATCAGTCAAAATTTTCTTTGTACAAATCAAAGGAAGTCGTTTGTCCGCGTATTCGGAACTTTGAACACAATTTGGCTTAAGGACAAATTCTATTAAAGCCAATTGAAAAGGACATTCATAAAGGCTTGTTTTGACGAAATGCTTTCATGAACAAAGTTTTGAAATTTCAAAATTTCTCGAGATGTGAAAACCCACAGAGTGGGTGAATTTTTTACACACGCTCTCCTATGAACCTTCTTAGAAAGGGTGACCCTTATATGGTAAAGAGGTCATATTTTGAATATTCGGCGACGAAAATTACTTAATAACAGCAAATTGACTGAAGAATCAAATGAATTGAATTTGGACTTCTTACATCAAATTTTTTAGACTCCATACCTTAGAGGAGTCTGTATGAAAAGTAAGCCTACAGAGTTTAGCTTTAGAGTTTGTTGATCAAATCAATTTTGCTAAATCCAGCCCTTATCAGCGCACACTTCGCACAATCCACTAGAAATAAATAATTTACTGAATTTTTAAAAAATAAAAATTAAAGGACTCTCAAGTGGGGAAAAAGTTACGGTAAATAAAAGCACTTGGAAGCTCCTTGTGTCGATACATGATTCTGAATCGCAAAAAGGTACGAAAAGGAACGCTCCCAATTTCCTTCTAACAGTTTGTCTCATTTAACCTACAACACCACACTTTCCAAGTTCCACGATTAAGTTGTTTAGGGTTATACTATTTTTTGGATCTGTAAACTTACACAATATGCGAATTATGGTTTGGCCATAAGGCCGTATCATCTAACTCGAATGGGAGGACCCAAAAATTCCAGAGCCAGAGGTTATGATCTCAATAAAAGTGAGTATTACTTATTTATTCAATCTCAAAACAACTGGAAACAGCAGAAATTATTAGCTCTGCACACCTACGGCAAATTCAACTGCCGCTAATATTAATAACGCCTATAACATCTACATTGCATCAGAATTTTGTGAAATTTGTGAGGTTGCACCCATCTCCTTAGATTTTAGTGAACGACAAATGTACAATAATGCCTCTCGAAAAAACTTACTTAAATTTGGACCTTTGTCTAATTTCTGCAAAGTTGAAGAAGTTATCCTTTTTCACAATTTTGATTACGATTCTAGTTCTTGTAAAACCCAATGTTTTTTCTTTTGTATTCTAACAGGTGATCGAACTCATTTCTCATTTATATTTCAGTTTGATATAAAACCAAAGATTTTCTATTTCAGTTTGACGTAAAACTCAATGTTTCTTCTTTTATATTCCAACAGGTGGTCGAACTCATTTCTCATTTATATTTCAGTTTGATATAAAACCCAAACATTTGTATAAAAAAAACAACTGAATCCAAGTTTTAAAATGCAAAATGTTGGCGTTTCGGTCACAATGATAAAATCTGTATTCATTACAAACCGCTTTGTCCTTTCTTCAGCGTCAACAATGAGCGTACTTTGGTTTATCCTCAAATTAAAAGATGAATTAACTGTAAGGATGAACATGCAACGAATTCAAAGATCTGTCCTTCATATAAAAATATTGTAAAGTCCATAAAATTACGGATCGTCTCAACCCTCTTTCTCTCAAAGTTCCTAAGCTCATCCGAATACAAACTCTCCACTTGAAAAATTTCATAACTTGTCTCCATCAAATGCACATACGACAACCAAACGAAACGTTGAATCCTTAGACCGTTATCTCCACCTCAAATAAAAATTCGCTAAATGCGACATTCATAACATAATTCCTAATCATTCTTTAGATGAAGCAATGAGTATTGATCTTGTTAATATCTCCAACGCACTTTAGGTTTCTTAGGTTATGTGAAATCTTCTTCTATATCAAACTCTATTATTACCTCTGCCATATGTTTATCTCACGATCTTCACAAAAATATTCGATAATCAGCGATCCTCATCTGGTTCGTACACTAATTCTTACTCTGTGAATAATGAAAATAATTTGACTCAATTGCACTAGCGTTCATAATAAATCCAAGCATCTCGAACAATAATAGATTCGATCTTGGCTCTAAGTCACCATGGCGATGGTGTGGCGATCAGATCTCACACGTCCGGAACTAATATCTGTTTTTCAATTCAAAGGCAATCAAATTCAATTTTTAATTTAATTTTCCATTTTCTTGAGAAAAAGAGTTTGCTTTTATTAAGTAATGGTGATCCTACCTGCCTGCATGGATCTTTCCTAACCTTAACTCTATGAGTGTGTGAAACATCTTTAACGATACCCTATGGAGTTCCCATTGTTTAACAGTAACCGTAACTTCTCACATACACGGCCTCCAAAGTATCTCAAATGCCCGTAACTCTACAAATACCATCCAAATCAATGACTCATCAGGTTGTTTCCTTGATAACTTCCCAAAATCTTTTACCGATGTTCTGAGCCGAAAGACTTTTAAAAAATCATACTCTCCTAATCCCTGGTGGAATACTGCTTGCAATCGAGTCGCTGCCAAACTTAGACTCGCTCTAAGTAAATGTAAAAGATCTCCTTCTAAAATAAATATCAACGGCCGATGTTAGAAAGGAATACATATACATATACATACAAGCTCAGCCGGAAAAAGGCAAAAATTTGGAAAAGGTTTGTGAAAATCTCAAAAGCCGTATATCAATTTCAATGGCGTACTGTGAGAACTTTTAGAGGAATTACTTTCTCTCATATATACATAACAAGACTAAGTGCAATTTTTTTTCAAAAAAAAGGGGAGACATTATGGTTACTTCTCATATATAGTTCTACCGAACTGCCCGTCAAAATTTCGACTTTTTAGGCTTTGTTCTACGCTCGAAACTTTCTCCTACTGCTCGCATTGGCAAAGTTAGCAAACAATGTTTTAAGCTCAGATCCATTTGTGGTATTTCATTTAATAAAAATCTATTCAATAAGGATCACCCGGCTGTGTCTTTCATTTACAACTTTCTATCACTCAAATCCTCTTTTCTTTTTTAAAATTTTTGTTGACAAACTTAATATCTACTACATTCTAAGAACTGATGTACATAGCTTATTCAAAATGCCTGTTGGTTCACAATATTTTCGGCCAGTAATCATGTTCTTACCTATTCGGACTCGATTAACACCAAATGGAAACATTTTTCTCTCATCTTTACTGATGGATCGAAGACTGACGGTGTGGGCAGCGATGCTTAGTTTGCAGCACTATCTTTTCGCTGAATGTGTTGCGCTCCTAAAAGCCATCCGCTTAGTCAGCATTCAACTTCAAAAGAAATTCCTTATAGTGTCACGCGGCAAATCTATTTTATCCGCTTTGCAATCGTTTCCCTCAGGTAAAACTCACGCTCATATATTGTTTCCATTTTCTCTGGATGCCCAATCACATCGATATTCATGGCGATGCCACTGCAGATAATATTGCAGCTTCAACACCACTACATTTTAATAATCGTGCTCTAACTGCTGTTGATTTGAGAGCAATCGACAAGATCCACACACTTTTTTCTCGTCAATAGCGACGGAATAATTCACCATATGGTCGTAATTCATATTCCTTATTTCCGCAAATAAATGTAGTGCCTTGTTTTATCAATGGCGATCTCAGACGAGACTTTATTTAGGATGATGTTTAATCACAAGAGATGTAATGAGCACCTACGCAAAATTAGCATAGTGCTCTTTAGGTACACGTGGGGTTTTGCCATTTCTTGATCAAATTCTATTTGTCAGTCCATTACTTCTCACACGACGAAACTCACTCTACGTTGTTCTATCCTGTAATCCTTTGAACAAAAAAAATCATGAATAAATATCTCGTCTTTAAATGTCGAAATTTATAAAAACAAAAATATATAAAAAAAAATAAAAAATTTAATTTGTTAAATGGCGAACGTTATAAGGCAGATTACTTTCTTGTATACAACTGTATAAATTCGTAATCAAATTATCTGCCAACTTTATTAAGGTCAAAGACAACCTCGTGTTCGCATTAAACCTTTTTTACTCAACTCTGCGAATCATTTGCTTGTTGATTTGTTGACTCACAGGAGAAGAAGAAATGTTTGAGTTAACTTACTGAACATCCCCTACGTATTCCGCTAGGGAATTTTAATTTAAAAGTATTTCAAGAGACTCAGACGAAAGGATGACAATTGTAGACGATGTGTTGTCGGCTGTTTCGCATCGTATTTCGAGAAAAGCGTATTTAAATTCAATCCATGTTCAAAGATTCGCGAACTTTACACGTCAGATATTGTGACATGATAGAGACAGCAGCGAAAGGAAATTTATTCACTCTTTTGGAATCGAACTTGGTCTCCTGCAAATACACTAACGTAGTTTCATTTAGAAGCACTTTTAAAGGAGTACAAATAAGTTCTAAAGATATCCATTATTGGCTTAAACAATTTGGAAATCAACCGACAAAAGTGTAGATAGTAGTTTCCCAGCAACGTCTCTTACGCCAGTAAAAAGTAACATCTGAAAAATTTACCAGCCCCCTTAAAAATGTAATTTCGAAGAAATCTTTATTTTACCTTGTAAGTTATAATAAGATACGTACATATACCTCTTAAGCTAATCATCGAAATACATTCTTTTTGTTTATTTCAGTATAGTGCAAGCTGAATAAAAAATAACAGTATAAAGTCGCAACCTGCCACTCGTAAATGAATGAATAAATTAAAGTATTGCTTAAATGCGAATATTTTGAAAAATCTTAAATTTATATATATATATATAAATGTATATATATTATATATACATATGTAATTTATTTTAATATTCATTTGTCTTTTGAACTTTAGTTATGAATTTTGAATATCGATTTCGTTTTATAGTTTTTTGCCATAAAAAATTCAATTTGGTATTTTATTGATTTAGTTAGGTTTTCGCCACAAATTTATTATATTTTTGATGGCAAATGCATTGATGACTTTGAATCCAATTTATTTTAATCCATTTTCAATCTCTTTGTTATCCACAATTTCCTTTCAACAAACTAAACGTAAACTCGGGAAGCACATGCATACTCTTATATGGTTAACACTCAGATATAAATTTGTATAAATGCGTCTCTAAGGGCTCTTGATTACGGATCGGTTTCTTGCTTCATACATACATACATACCAGAAATTACATATATGCTGTAGTTATGACGTACTAGCTACCAGACAAGGCAAAAAGTAGAGATAGAAAATGCTCTTTTTTTTTAAGAAATCTGTTTCGAAAGTGTGATCGATTCTCACTAATTACACATATTTCCCCTGTTACACATATTTCGCAATGTCAAGTGGATGCCGAACCAGCAAAAATTTGTGTGGTTGAAAGAAGGAACTCATAAACCCATTTTTTTGCTTGTTTGCAGCTTTCAAAGCTTTGGTCTTTTAGTGCAATCGTCATCGACGCGAATGTCTGTTGATCAGATAGCGTCGTATTTGACGAATAGGTCGTTTAGGACAAATTTGAAGCCAGCTTGTATTTTCTTTGCGAAAAAGTACATTTTAATATTAATTTTTTGTAATTACTAGGGTATTATTTTTTATTTCAAAAATAACAAGCTCAATGTTGCTATAAACTTTCGCTGACAATGCATCTGTGCACATTAAATTGAAATTTATATAGCTCTTGTACATAATTATACGATAACGGCATCTGTCGTTTTATGTTATTTGGTCCATTATGGCCGCTTCTGTGGAAAATCATAATATGAATTGTTTTCCTGCTGTCGATTCGATGTTGACTATTTCGCCAACTTTTACAAACACCGTGTACAGAACACTTTTTTCTTTCCAAATTGACTTAACTTTGCTGATGATATATTCAGTTTGATCAAATCATGATTTTCTGCGTTGTATGTTCTCAAAAACTATCCATATCTCATCATCAGAAATGTTGGGATGCAGAAATGCTATGATATGCTATTTTTCGAGAAGAATTCTGGCAATAGTATCGTCGTTTTCTTAACTTTCTCTTTTTCTTTGAAATCCAGCGCCCCCTATCTATTCGCCTTTTGAGTTTCTTCCATTGTATTTACAATGTGTTGCTTACGAGTTTAAGGATGGTCTTGATTTCATGAATTTTTAGGATCTATCAGGAGCTTCGCTTAAAATTCTGAGTTACGTGCAACGAAGAATTGAAAGTATAATTTATTTATTTATTTATTTATTTATTTATTTATTCTACTTATACATGAAATTCAACTAAAACAAATAACGGTCGAGTTCAATTGACTCTTAAAGTAAATCTTAAGTTAATTAATATTAGAACTTAGTATAAGTGTAATAAAACAAATAAGAAGGACAAAAAGAAAAAAAAAGGAACAAAACATGTACACAACTAGCAAAGAGCCATACCCATAACCGGTACAGGACCAAATTGCAAATGAATCACTAAGCCATCGCAAATATGCATAAGCTTGGCAACCGGTAATAGTTGACATCAATTAATTTTCGAATCCTAATCTAGGGTTAAAAGCTAGTTTACGCGCGACATTGGTAAATCTCGTGTATTAAGCAATGCTTTAATGGACTTTAAAGAGTCCGATAATGAGAATAAGTGATAGACGTCATTTAGGTTCTTGCAAACAACTCTGAGTGGGTTAAACAGCTCATAATTATATTTACATTGACTAAGCTTAACCAATATAAAGTGCCTAGAGAAGCGGTTAGGGACATTAAAGCTTATTTCACCAAGTACAAGTTGATTGCAAAGGAAACGCCAAGAACAAATCTACGTTTCTCAAGAGACGGCAAGGGCAACAGAAGCAACCTATTTTCATAGGGGGGAAGAGAGGCAATCGGATCCCAACCCAAATTCCTAAGAGCAAACAGCGAGAATTGCTTTTGAACAAATTCAATTGTATCTACATAGCAGGAGGATATGAACGAGACCACACAACAGAGGCATGCTCGAGTAACAACCAAACCAACCAACCAAACCAACCAACTAACCACACACATGTACAGCCTTTTCTTGATGTAAGAATCCAAACCAAGCGCGGACCTAGCTTGTCTTAACGGGAGCTCAATATGCAAGTTAAAACGTAACCTATGGTCAAATAGAACGCCTAAATCTGTGAACAAATCGACGTCCTCCAACTTATGCGAATCTATGAAATACTGAGTAATGATTGACTTTCTTCTTGAGAAAAATTGAGTTTAAGCAGATTCAAAGAGCACCATGCAACCAAATTATTCAAGTCACTTTGAAGCTGATGTGATTGCAATTCGACAGAGAAAGAAGAAAACACTTTCACATCATCAGCATACATTAAGATCTGGCTGGAATTAATCAAAGATGGAATATCGTTAATGTATAAATTAAATAAAATGGGACCTAAGTGGCTGCCTTAAGATACGCCAGACGTCACGGAGAATTCATCCGAGATGATGAAATTAAACAAAACCCTGAAGGATCTAGTGTGCAAATAAGAGTTTATCCACTTCACTAAATACAGAGGGAAGCCAGAGGCTTGGAGTTTAAAGTTAAGTAAGTTATGGTTAACCAAATCAAACGCCTTGCTTAAACCAGTGTATATTACATCTGTATGAGAGCCACTAGAAAAAGTCTTGAAAACATGACAAGTAAACTCTAATAGATTGGTGACTGGAGATCTTGGTAGAGTGGAGAAATATACGATTTGATGGCGAAGGCCAGATGCTGAGTCACAATTCTCTCGAATAGTTTAGGCAAGAGGCGATGCCTCTATAGTTCTCAACAAGTTGTCTACTCCCACTTTTGTGAATAGGAATAAGAAAACTACTCTTCCAAATCAAAGGGAAAACTCCTAAGTTCAAGCACTGATTAAAAATCTTTGAGATAACACCATATAACCATAGCGCAAGATTAAAGAACAATGGTATTCCATCAGGTCCAGGGGCACAATTATATTTTAGAGTACTAAACCCTTTAAAAACGTCAACTTGAGAAATAACCAAATTAGGTATTGAAAGCAAGTTAGTTATAGGATATGGATAGTTTTCTGATAAATCGAAATTAGCAGTCGAAAAATTTCGTCAGAAGTACTCAGCGAACAGATTTGAGAATTTAAAATCATGCGAGGAATCATAGCCATTAAAAGAAACATGCGAGGGATGTGTGAAAATTTTTCTTTTGAAGTAACAAATTTAAAAAAGTATTTAGGATTAGTAAACAGACAGGATTTAATGAACTGAAGGGAGCTGCAATAACAATGGTGGCTGAGGGAGTTAAATCTATGCCTTGCCACCGAGTAAGCGAAATAGTCGAGCGCAGAGCCACTTTCCGAATATTTTTTGAACAGCGTATTTTTTCCATTCTGCTGATATTTAATTGTCTTATTAAACTACGGGGCACCTGCTTCGAGGTCGGCACTGCTTGATCGGAACAGATCCAGCAATAGCTAGATTTAATGTGTTGTAGAACGATGACAATAAGCTTTCAATACTTACGGTTGAGAAGTCAAGCCTCATATGTGAAAGGTGGTTTTTTAGAAATACAGTATTGATTTTATGAAAATAATAATGTTTGTTAGAAAAAGTTTGATTTGGCATATTAAGGCAGTTCAACGAGCCATCATTCTTGTGATGAAAGGAAATGCACATTGTTGGATGATAAGGATCCGCAGGTAAACTAAATGGTGGATAACACTTTACACTAATCTCAGGAAAATTGGCGAAGCAGAGGTCAAGCAATCTACCGTTATAATTAGGGGTACGGTTATATTGAACTAAATTATGATCAAATAATTCGTTAAAGAAATATTTTATATAAAAAATAAGAAATAAATTAAATAAGAAAATGTCTTTAGGAACGATAAAACCTCACAATGACGCGCTTCTGAATAGTACAAAAGTTTCGTCGAGTCCCAGAAGACAATGAAATAAATGCGGTCAGTGAATCCCGACATAATTAGGAAAAAATTGCCTCTCCTTGTCATCCTCCCCCAGATTAAAATTTTAAAACTCTGGGCAAGGGCAAAATCTTTTTCTTCCCTTTCATCATCATTAACTGAAATAAAAAAATTTATTAGATTTATGCATTAAAAAACCCGATGATAACGAAAAACCGAACCCATGCCGGCTTCCTTACATTGGGAACACGAATATTCTTTCATATTACATCAACCATTGCAAAGCGTACTCAATTTCGATATTTCAAAAACAAATTCTAGATACGTTCATTTTCTAATATCGCATGCGATTAATATAAAATAATTTGCAATGAACCTTCGTAGGTTTACAAAGCAAATTTTTGTATAAAATTGCCTTCCTGGAAGCAGTGTGAGTTTCGGGGGCACAGTCAAAATGTAATAGTTGGATACGGTGTTTTTTGAAGACTTTCTCAATTACCCGAATTTTTTTGGGTTTCTTTTTTTAAACAAATTAGCTCGTTTGCGGATGCAGAGGATTAGGATGCAACTTTACATAAGGCCTTTCAAATCCTAATTTTCATTTTTTCGACGTTTCGCTCATTAAAAGGCATTAAAGATGAAATTGATCAATTTAATTCCTCAACAATTTCACGGTCTTCTTAGGATATTTCCTACAAGATATGCATTTTTGTTGCATTTTAGATAGAACATCGGCACTTCAAGCCATTTCCAAACTTTAATTTATTTTGCCAGCTTAAAAACTTAATGTAAATTTTGCATATTACGTCATAGAAATTTAATGAAAACTTTAATCTTTTTCGTTTCACCTTTTTTCACTTTTAATAATTTTTGACTATTAAAGAAAAGTACATCTTTGTTCTCTCTTCAAATTAAATTATAATGAAGTATTGATTTATTTAATTTTGTATATTCATTGTTTTATTATTTTTTATTTGCAACAAAACTTTATTTACGTATTGTCAGTTACCATAAATATAAAAATTCATTTTATTTGTTGCAATTTTCATTAACTTTTTTCTTTGTTGTCATTTTGCTTTCAAAATTTATAAAATATATTTATTTAATCCTTATTAAAGAATTTAATGAATAAAAAGAACAAACAGAACTTTGCGCGTGCAGAAATTTCCTAACTTTTTGCATTTTTATTCTATTGCCTTATTGCTTTGCACCGTTTTAAAACCTAATTAATTATAAAAGTGTTCATATCTATTGAAATGTATTGAACTTTTTGTGGTGATATTCACTTTGTTTTTTGCGATCAGCACTTACTGCTCTCGTCAAAAAGTATCTTTCTTTTTTTCTTTGCGTGTTGTTGCTTCCAAACATCTCCGTTGGTTTGCGGCGTTTTGATGTTTACTGTGTTTTTCAGATACTGTGAAGTTTGCGTCTAATTGAAGAACATTTTTGAATACGTGACAAACTTTTTTGCTTTTTCGTACTTCACAATCTCTATTTTATCTATTGCTTTCTGAATACGGAGTGTTTATTTACATCATCTCGACCCAAAACTGGCGCTGATTCTGGGCGTTTCATTACTTGCTGGCTTTGCGAGTGTTTTTGTCGAGTGTGTCTGCTGGTGCAAGTGTGGTCACTCCCTCTATATTCTGGCCAACTCAAGATTGTTAAATATTACGAAAATAGAAAAAACAAACTTTTCAAAAAATTTACGAAAAGTGAGTTTTCTTATCACTATTTCGCCTATTCTGCTGCTAGGCACAGACTAAATTACCTCAACCACCAATTTCATTGCAGATACCTTCAATTGATAAAATCCTCACTGCTTGCTAATACTAAATACTTTTATAAATTTTGATATTGAAATATCAAATCTTTTTGCTGAATATTTCCAACGAAATTTTTCAGCTGCTAATTCTGATTTAATTGTTAACCGTCACCATCTGATAACTAATTCGGTATCGATTTCTAACTTGGTCATTCCAGAAAACGCCATTTTACGTGATTTGAGACCCCTAAAACACATTGTAGTTGCGCGCCTGGGCCTGATGGCATTCCATCATGTATGCTCATATCATGCCCTGACGAGCTACATGGTGGTATTGCAAAGATTTTTAATCAGTCCTTGAAATCAGGTGTTTTTCCCTTTGTGTTGGAAGAGTTGTTTCCTTATTGCAATTCATAAATGTGAAAACAGGCATCACATTGAGAACTATAGAGGCACTGCCAAGTGACTAAAATTGTTTAAATGAATTGTTACTTAGCAATTAGTTCTTCTATGAAGTCTTATATTTCTCCATTTCAACATTGCTTTCTAATCTGAAGATCAACTGTTGCGAACCTCTTAGAGTTTACTTGCCATGTTTTCAGGGTTTTTTCTTGTGACTTTCGTGCGGATGTCAAAACTATAACTAATTGCTCTTCATACCCCAGGCATCTGGCTTCCTTTTGTAGTTAGTGAAAGGGATAAGCTCGTGTCTGCATTACGGATCATTCAGGTTTCTGTCTAACTGCATGACCTCGGACGAATATCCCGTGATGTCTGGGGTGCCTCAAGGCAGCCATTTAAAACCCCTTTTTTTTAAATTATACATCAATGTTGTCCCCTCGACGATTAAATCCGACCCGATCTTTATGTACGCTGACGATGTTAATCGTAATCGATGTTAATCGTCAGCGTACCGGTGATCGTAATCGTACCGGCTTCAAATTGACTTAAATAATTTGGTTAGATGGTGTTCGTTAAATTTTATGATATTAAATCTAAAAAAATGCAAGACGCTTTCTTTGTCAAGGAGGAAGTTATTCAATACTGAGTGTGTCATTGGGTCACACAAGATGGAAAACATAGGCTCTTTCATCGATTTAAAGGTTCTATTCGATCAAAGATTACGTTCTAATTTTCACATTGAGCTTTCTTGAAGCAAAGCTAAGTCCACGCTAGGTTTATTAAGAGGTCTGCCAAATAGTTTAATGATCCTTACGTTACAAAAAGGCTACATATGTGCTTAGTTAGACCAATACTAAAGAATGCCTCTGTTCTGCGGTCTCCTTCCTATAGATGTTACGTAGATTCAATTGACTCCGTTCAATTCTTGCTGTTTGCCCTTAGAAACTTGGATGGGGAACCTCCTTATGAAAATGGGCTGCTTCTTATATTTTTACCATCACTTGAGAAACATAGATGTTTTCTGGGTATTTTCCTTCCTAATTAAGTTAATTAATGGTACTATTCGCCTACATTACTTGGTGCACTAAGCTTTAATGTCCCTGATCGCTTCTCTAAGCACTTTATCTTCATTAAGCTTAGCCAATGTAAATATAATTTTATGAGCTGTTTAGTCTATTCAGAGTTGTTTGCAGAAATCTGAATAATGTCAATCACTTAACCTCAATGTCGCAATTTTTAAAGTCTAACAAAATTACTATGCTTACTACGCGCGATTTGCCTATGTCATATTTAAACTAACTTGCAATCTTAACATCTCACTATGATTCGAAAATTAACTGGTGTTGTGTACTGTTATCGTTGCCAAGCTTTTGCATGTTTGCAATGGCTTAGGTGTTCACTTGGTCCTGTACAGGTTGTCTATGTGCCTCTGTGCTAGTTGTGCAAATGTTTTCTTTCTTTTTTATTTATTTATACATGAATTATCATTATTATGTTTTCTTTACTTCTCCTTATATACTTTGTATTACTTCTTAATAATAATTAGTATAAGATTTATTTCTAATAGTCAACTGAATTCGGCTGTTAATTTATTTTAGTCGGTTTTCATGTGTAAATAAATAAATAAACTGAAGTTATAGTAGATTCGTAAAACATTTTTAACGTCGTAAAGTATGCATCAGAAACTTCATAAGATATATTTTTGCTTGATTAGTATGAACAGTGAAATCATTGTCGCCATATTTCCCCAACTATATCACTCTCTCTCTCTCTCTCTCTCAAACTCTTGCTGTAAGAAAAAATTTCATCTCAAATATTTCCTTATCAGTCTCATGAAGATTAAGGGAGCTATAACCGAAACTACTTCAGAGATTCAGCACTTTCAGCAACTAGTAAAGGAGTGATCATTTTCCCATTTTTGTTTTTCTTGCCTTTTATTTCTAAACGTACTTAACGGATTCGTTTCTTGTACGATGTAAAGTTTATTTGTTTACAAGCATGTGCATCAGATCGTAAAGAGCTGGCTGTTATTCTATTTTAAACTAGCAAAATACCATGGATAAAGATGGGGAATATTTAAATTATCACGCTTGATAACGAATATATTTTAAATAAATTTCAATGTTATCAAAAAATACGGAGAACTTATTTCTGCACTTAATACTCCCTATTGACGATTAACTATTGAAAAGTTAAAAAGTCAACCATCCACTTGCTATCAAGCCAAGTAAATGGAAAAGATGTTTTAAATAACCTAACAAGTAAAAAAAAACCACGAAAAGTGCTAAGAATACATTCATCGAAGCCTTGGTCCGATAAAGAGAAGACATTGATATTTATTTTCCGTCTAAAACCAATCTGAAATACCGTTCCCCTAGGGTACGACTATATGAAAATAGCAATTCATATGAATTCATTTCACTCAGAATCATTTTTGCACTGGCTATCCCTGCTAATTATGCTACAAGTTTTAATTTATTTGATTTATTTACACTCTACATTACTTGTGCTAAGTGTCACTTAAGACACTAGCTAGCAAAATGGTGGATATTCGAAACTCGTTCTAATCCTTTCCTTGAACTTGGATAAAGTCATTTTCATATGTCTGCAATCACACACACAGCTAAATATCTCCCCAAATTACTTGTTCTGTAATGTTTCTAAAGACTTAAGAGGGGAGGGCTGGCGTTCTGCCGTTTTTGGTAATCAAATACACATCAAAACGCACGAACCTAACCCAACGAATAATAACAAGCAAGGTGACCTGAAACACCTATTGACATTATCCCAGAGCACCATATGTAAGACTATTAACTCTTATGTAACCTGCTTCACACTAATAATTGATATTCGATGACTATGCCAAAAAAAGTTTTCTAGATCACCACAAGTAACAAGCTTAACTTTAATTATGAATAATTCACCTAAAATACCTGACACGAATTTTAAAATTAGATTTTTACATTTCTTCAAATTTACGTCACTTATTCTTTTTCGTTTGTAAGAATTTAATATATAAGGCACTGTTCTCCCACCAAATTCATCCTTCTTAGTCCAATGATTTTTTATTATATTATTTATTATAGTGACTACTGCTCCTATTTGAGTGCGGAATTGTTAGAGGTGCATTCCGATGCGTTTTAATGTAGCCAAAAACTCTAAATATTATCAGTCCTGGAGACTTTAACTTCCCTTTTCATTCCACACGCGTCCAAAACTAAACATGTTATATGGCGATCCCACATACATTACATTACTACCCGTATATAATGCTTTCAATTTCACAAAATAATGGGTTGTGTTTCAATAGAGTGCGAGCAAAGCATTGTATTATATAAGATAATGCAGCAACCACGGGATGAGTTTCCTCTTTGCAACTAACATTCGACAAATTTAAAAAACGCTAATTATACTCATATTAATAATTTTCTTTAATTTTAATGAAAACGATATGCGGTCAGTTAAGCAAACAATTTCAAATCGAATTTTATACTACTATCACGTTGTCCATTTGACATAATTTGCTATCAAATGCATTCATCATCGTCGCTGTCACTTGTACAATGCGTATGACTTCATGCCCATCAAATACCTCTAATTGCAATTATAATCCTCTAAACTTATTTATATCGCAACATGTTTAGCGATTTTCTCCTGCAAATTCGTTGTGACCGCAATCAGTTCCATGCATCGCTTAAGTTTAAATAGATTTGCTTCCTATGAAATGCGTTTTATTAAAAATACACTCGTGATTTGTTATACCATTACATTATCTTTAATAATGTTTTTAAAGCATAAAAAACTTAGAGAACAAAGAAAACAAATTTCAGCTCCACAACTCTTGCGTAAGGTAGGATAATGAATCGTTTATTTCGAGAGTGACTTTATTAATTCATTTACATTACTTGCTTCGCAATACATTAAAATTGTTAAGACTCGTTTCCAATATGTTAGTGTTAAGGGAAAGTTTACTAACAAACAGATTTTTCAACTGACACTCTTAACTAAAAGTGAAATATTTTCTTTTCACTAATATGTCTTCTGCTAATCATTATGTGATTATGGTTCAATCTTTTCTTATGGTGATTGATCATTTTACGTATTTTGTTCTGTTCGTTTTTATTAGGTACTTTCTTTTACTTGTTTTGAGATTATGTAGCATACTTGGAGGGCTCTAACTAATTTATGTCTAGCTCGCCGAAATTGGGGGGGTCCAAATAAAGAATTTTGCCCTAAAGAATTTTTATACTGTGTGAGTGTTGAAGTGGAAATGTGAAACAAGCCTACTTCACCAGCCAATGATCAATTAAACAGATTTAGTTGTTAAACATAAGTAAACAGTAACAAAAAAAATAATAGACAATTTTTAAGTTGATGTAAAATAAAAAAAAAATTAAAATTAAAACTAAATAAAAACTTATATAACAACAGCTCACCGACGAATGTACATTCGTAGATAAGGTACAATAATTGTATAATTTTTTTTTTCTTTAAATAAAAATACAATTAATTATTTACATTTTTTTTTTTTAAATAAAAATACAATTAATTATTTACATTTTTTTTTTTTTTTTAAATAAAAATACAATTAATTATTTAATTATTTCTGAACAGGTTTTTTTGTTTTAAACTCCTCGTTTCATCGAAAACGATATTGAAATTAAATGGTGTCGCAATGAATAAACTGCGACACTGCAATGGCACTTCGCTCAAAATCCCAGTCTTTAACAAGGAATTGAGTATATTGAGATATTTATATATTCAACTGATGATGTTGCTTCTTTTTTTTCTTTTTTGACAAATTGTTCATTTTTTTATTCAAATTTCGATTTTAGTAAGAATTTGCTTCTCTTTTACCAACTCATACCTCTCATATCTTAATGAAATTCATTTAAGTTGTTCTTGTTGCGGCAATTTTATTCGATAATTTTTTTATGATCTTTTATTTGAAAATTATCTGCACATATTCGTTCCTCAACCTCAAAAAAAAAAACAAAATCTCTCCAAATTGTTCTTTCGATAGAATGATATTTAGCAAAAGGTTGCAAGTCACGTTTGTTCCGTACCAAAAAAAAATCAATTCGAAGTCCCTCCATTATTTTCAAAGTCATAAACAAAAAAGACGTGATTGAAATTTTTATTTTTGAAGGCATAATTCCAAAGTAGTTTATGTAAAGTGGTTTTCGTCAACCATATTCTTCACAGTTACGAAAAGATTACATCAATTGCAATTTTCTGCCGAACTCATTTTCTACAATTACTCGTTAACTGAAAGAAAACTCGGAGTTAAATTTAAGTATCAGAATATAACTAAATGTGATGAAATAGATTTGTTATTGTGATCGATGTGTGCGATTTCGAAAACTCGGAGTTAAATTTAAGTATCAGAATATAACTAAATGTGATGAAATAGATTTGTTATTGTGATCAGTTTCTACCTATAAACATATGGTTTTCATATATATAATAAGTACTTGCATTAATTTTGAGAAGCGACTTCTATAGGTAAAAATGATAATGAAATGGGAAACAGCAGTGTACAAAACGGTTAAATTCGATGATGTTGACCATTCTCTACGTAAAATAACATTTTTCCATTTAACATTATTGGTTTATTCAGCGTATGCCGACACTAATCGCATGAAACGCTCAAAATTGCATTCTCGATTTCATCACTTTATTTAAAGAAATCTGCTGCCGAAGCCCATCAAACACGTTATAGTGATGCTGCTCCATCATATGCCAATTGTTGCATTTGATTTCAACGATTTACAAGGGGTGACACGAATTGAATGAAATTCTTGGCCACGTGTTGCAAAAGTCGTCAAGGATACACTATTGCAACTCGAATATTAAGTTCTGTCACACCCTGCGTACAAATCAGCCATGGCGCTTTCTAATTACCATTTGTTCAGATCGATGCACCATGGTTTGGTTGGCACGCGGTTCCGCAAAGTTGAAGACAAGCGAACATGGGTCGATGATTGCATCGCTGCCAAATTAAAGTCGTTCTTCCAATTCGGCATTGGCATGTTGCCAGAAAGTTGGGAAAAAGTTGTAGAAAACGGTGGAAAATATTTCGATTAATGTATATTGTGCCAATTTTTCTCAATAAATGCTTTTTTCAATTGAAAAAATTCTCAAAATTAAAGCAAGCAGGTAATATAAACTTTTGGTGAACTTTTCGAAATAAATAAAAACCACAACATGTGAAAGAAAATCTTTGATCCTTATCGCGCGACTTCTGTTTTTGCCCGTGACGACTACTTCACCTAGATCGTACAGCTATCACGTGCAGCGTTTTTATACAATTTGTTTGCTTTCTTTTTCGTTCTTTGATGTGACGATATTCTTTTTATTTTGATAAGCCAACAAACAAGCTAAGATAGATCAATGCATCTTTATGGACGAATAATTTTCAAAAAAAAACAGTATATTTATGCTCTGCACTACTTATGGTACAGAATATATGAAGAATAATCGGGCGGTTGCAACACTCAGAAAGGCTTGAGATATACCAACCAATACCGATCGATTTCGAAAATGATTTTGATAGCTTTGTTCGCCCATCTTTCCGTGTCCATGTATTATTTTGTTCAACCTACCGGTAGCAATTTTCCTAACATTTTGGTGGAATAGAACCCTTTGGTCGAATAGAACCCTTATATCGATGAACGAATCTACGTTTTCTAACTTATGTCAACCAACGACAGTATTGAATGACTTCCTCCTCGACAAAGAAAGCTTCTTGCATTTTTTTAGATTTAATATCATAAAATTTAACGAACACCATCTAACCAAATTATTTAAGTCAATTTGAAGCCGATACGATTACGATTCCAAAAAGAAGGAAGAAAACAGTTTAACATCGTCAGCGTACATTAAGATCGGGTCGGATTTAATCGTCGAGGGGACATCATTGATGTATAATTTAAATAAAAGGGGTTTTAAATGGCTGCCTTGAGGCACCCCAGACATCACGGGATATTCGTCCGAGGTCATGCAGTTAGACAGAAACCTGAATGATCCGTAATGCAGACACGAGCTTATCCCTTTCACTAACTACAAAAGGAAGGCAGATGCGTGGGGTATGAAGAGCATTAGTTATGGTTTTGACATCCGCACGAAAGTCACAAGAAAAAACCCTGAAAACATGGCAAGTAAACTCTAAGAGGTTCGCAACAGTTGATTTTCATGTTAAAAAGCCATGTTGAAATGGAGAAATATAAGATTTGCTGAGTAACAATTCGTTCCAGCAATTTTAGGCACTTGGCAGTGCCTCTATAGTTCCCAATGTGATGCCTGTTTCCACATTTAGGAATTGGGATAAGGAAACAACTCTTCCAACGCAAAGGGAAAACACCTGATTCCAAGGATTGACTAAAAATCTTTGCAATAACACCACATAGCTTGTCAGAGCATTTTTTGAGCGTACATGATGGCATAAGATTAAAATGCATTGGGTACTTAGCTATATCGGGAAATAAACAAGGCGATCAAGCAACGAAATCCGCAGCTTCTGCGCAGTTAATTATGAACGATATCACGGAAAAGATGGGCCTTCACAGACATATTAGAAAGGAAATTAAAGAGAAAATTATGAAAGCAAATCCACAATACTATCATCACCGCTACTCCTCTGTTAACTCCTAACCTGGGTGCTCCATTATAAACAGGAAATATTGACAAAGTCAAGATCAAAACATTTGCGAGAATTCACTTGGCCGTACATCAATGCAACACGCCAATGGATCCTAAAGAAGTGTTCTTCTCCAATCGGCAATTGTGGAATAAATCTTACAATAAAGTACATTCTTTGTGACCGCCCAAACTTTTCTTCAATAAAAAGATCGCATTCGGAAAAACTAGCCCTACGAACAACTTGAAATCAGCTGCAGAATAAAATTTCAGTTTATTTTATTAGTCTAGACCGTTATAATAACAATCCTAAAACTTCCTTTTTAAAAGTCATCATTTTTAATAATGTATTTTCGAACATATTCTCCAAATTCCGTGTTACACCTGGGGCCGTCGCAATTCCGAACAGACATTTGCCTTCAATCATTCAGAACCACTCATGAATTTTAAAGTAAATTTTAGTTTTTGTCGGTTAAATAATAATAAGGTTTTTTTAAGTTAGAAAATAATTTTTAGCAAGTGTGATGAGTGAGTGATTCTTTCATTTAAAGTGTACAAAGCAATTCGCGATTTACCAAAATTTCCTAAAATCCGTCAATTATTCCACCATAACTTTCAGAATGGCCGATTCGGTTTACTGTTCCCGTTATCGAACCAGTTCGACATCGAATTTGCGTTTTGAGTCGATGGTGATCGATAGCGTATGAGTGCTTACTCTATACCGAACGCAAAATGTCATATTTTAGCTCGAAAGCAAACTAGCTGTGGAACTTCATGTTCAAAAAAGAAGATAATGGAAAATATCGTAACGAAACCACATAATTGACAGAATATATAAGAGATATGGCTTAATCTTTTAAGTTCCAAAATGTTGGAAAAAATTACAAAATCAATTAATCATTTTCGATGGTTTTATCTTTTGAGATAAATGAATATGAAGTTAACGAAAAAAAATTGTATGAATGGCAAAAATTGGAGATATGGCATTATTAGAGAATAAGTAAGTATTTTGGAAATGTCATCTTCAGTACCTTAGTCACGATCAGGCAGGGGAGAGGCATCCCGACTCAGTTCAGAAAATATATGAGTTCTACAAATCTACGGTGACAATACTCAAACAAATTTCCACCATAGAGTGACGGCCATATCACGGAAATATCAGAAGAAAAACATAAAATGAATGAGAAACACCAAGCGGGCAAGAAAGACACGTGTTCATAAAAAGTTAAGTGAAATTTCTTAACGCCATGCAACATGGAAGAGTTACAGATTCAAGACGTGGTGTAAAATATAGTGAACATGATAATGGCTATAACGAGATCAATAATAATACATGAAAAAATTGAAGACATTTTTGTGCATTTTGACAGAAATTAAATGAGTAAACTTTGCAAAAGAATTTCGGATCGATTGCACTGTTCGCGCTGAAAACAACTTATGGTTTTTCCAACACGCAGATGTATAGTTGGATTCCACGCAAGGACCCTCATCAACCGCTTCGAGACGTTGTCTGCTTGACATTAACTCTGACATTTTCATGTGTACGATTTAAGTTAGCCGAAAGTTATTGCTATATAGAATGCGTGGATGTTCCTCCTACTTCGCAAATATCCTTGTATTTATGGTACTTCAAGAAATTTCTAAACTTTTCAATATAAGAGCGTTATCATCGGCTCATGCGGACGTTGCTTTGGAATTCCTAGTATAAAAATATAATTCAACATAAAAAGTTTGTATTTAAAATAACATATTTCATCGCTATGTTAAGATAGAGAATTAGATCTAAACAAGAGGAACATTGAATAAATCTGCACAATCTGCTTAAGCGAGAAACTAAAGAAATTGTAGAAAAAATATCTCAGTGAACAGCTCAAAAAGAACGTAAATGGTATTGCGATACGCGAATTCCAAAGGAAAGCTGATGAGGATGAAAGCGGGAAAAACGCGGCGAAGAAAAAGGCAAATATGATACAAGTACATGGTAAGTACAAGGACAAATGCAAGCAGGACAGCGACAAATGCAGCAACAAATGCAAACAGAATGTCTAGAAATGATATCAATTTTTGGTGAGATAACGACGAAAATCGGACAACAACACCCCAGAATAGCACTAAAAATTAATAAGACAATAGCAAAAATCGAACAACAACGACAAGAAGGGGCATCAGAAATTCAAAAGCAAGGGCAAGAAAAACTGTAACTAAAGTATCTTCCAAAGTGGCAGTGGATATGTTCAACATATCATTAAGAATTGGGGTTTTTCCGGAGACGTGGAAAAACAGTGTGGTTGTTCCAATTTTTCAAATATGACATTGAGCACGAAAAAAAAACAGAACAAGCATGTTACACCAAGACAAACAAGAACAAGCATCATACACCAAAAAACTAAAAATTGGACTTGGTATTATTTTGGAACCTTAGGGATCTAGTAAATATTTTTGTATGAGTGTCATTCTTTTGTATTCAACCAGAAGTTTCCATCGTATATTCTATGTGTGGATTCTTGGGAACTATTTCATGTTATTGATGCTGAGATAGAGACAAATAATAATAATAATCGAGTGAGACGAGAGAGAGTACAAATCAGTTCCCATTCTTGAAACTTGGCATAGAGTACAAATCCATTCCAACTCTCCTTCAAATCATGATCACATTATTCGTTTTGCACTCATGTCTATCATGTAAGGAGAAATAAAACGAGATTATTAAGAGTATTTTTTAATTTTAATCAAAAATGTAAAATAATAAGTAAAACTTAAATGTGTATGTTACAAATCGTAATAATTTTCTGCTCTAAACTTATTGGATGTTTGTCAATCTTATAATCACTTTCATACACTTTTATGTGTGAACATGTATGTGTATTGTTTTGGATTGGTGATCGACGACGGAGTTCCGACGACTTCTGGATCCTCTTTGAACCTCCGGGCGGCGCGGGGGGTGTCTGCCCCTGCGCTCTTGAGACGTCTCATTGCGGGAATCCAGTGGAACACCTCGGCGCCGATCAGCATGCACTATATGGTAATAATAGTGTTTTTTAATTTCTTATACCATTTCTGTATAATTTCTTGTTTTATTTATGATTGTCTTTCTACTTTTGTCTAGGTTTTCTAATCATTTTGTAGCGCTCAATTATCAATTACCTTAGCAGAGGAGCGAACCGAGTGTGGAGATAGTGAAGGGCTATGTACAGTGGGCTAGCTTCACGTCAATAATTATTTTCAATTTTTACATTTGCACCAATATTCAATTTTGCCAAATCAAACCAAAATAACTTGGACATGATCCAGTGCGGAGTCGAACCCCGCACAACAATTAAATTCACGCTTCAATTGCAGACCTATATCCGCGCCACAGCGGTGATATATGTTCTTGGGTTTGAAACTGTTATGTAGAGTTCATATGCATTTTTTGTATTTAATTCAAATGTTATTGTCCAATGTACAGATTTCAACGGATATATGTTTAAAAATTCCTATGGAAAAATGCCATTTGATGTCTGATTTGCAAGCTCATTTCTTCTCGACACAATTTCAACGAGTTAGAAATTTGCAGATCAAGTTTTTTGTAACAGTTTGATCGTAGAAATGAGGATTTGAGGAAAGGTACTTATACCATTATAACTTTTTTGACGTGCAGTGCAAGTCCAAGTGGTTGATACAAACGGCATTTTTTAAGAAAGTATAGAAATTAATAAAAAAACGGATAAAAATATGACAAATATATAGATATATAAATAAAATAAAGAAAATAAATATATATTAAATACCCTGGCATGTATTGTTGCCTCTAGATCTCAACTAAATGACTTTCCTCAATTTCGTCCTCAACCACCATTTCGTCTTTGTCTTCCTCACAATTGCTCGCTTTATGCTTAAATTGATCCCTATGAATTTTCATAGAGATAAAACGAGCTGTCAAATATATAATTTCATGCTGTGGAGGATGTGTGTTATTGAAAATGGATGTTCTTAATGTAGACAAGAAATTTTCCAAAGCATCATGGGCAGAGCAGGTTTGTGGCGAATTTGGTGGTGATGGAGCAAGGTAATGAAATACAGGTTTTCTGATAGGTTTCAGCATTTTTCATGGCATATCAAAAATCTGTAGTGGAGAATGTCTCTGGAAATTGTTATAACACGATTTGGACATTGCTTTCTTTCGGTATTTGTACCGTAATTTTGCATGAGATTTAGTAGCAACAACTTAGCTTTTTCGGTTTCGTGCTCGTAGTTAGAGGCTTAGTTTGTTTTATATGTGCACGTTCACTAATATTTTGTTATTATTACAAAATTATTATTATTAATATTTATTATAATAAAAATTTTAATACTTATTTTACATGTTTGTTGTTTATTTCTCAATAAATCGTAACTTAGCAGGCCTTTTTAGCGAAGACACGGATCTTAAAAATATGGGTTATCTTGGTGGGCTATCTTCACGCCAGTATTATTTCCGCATGTCAACATGGTTCTATGTTCAATAGATCCACAGCGAAAAATTTTCTAAAACGATCGAGTTATATCTTCAAAGGGTTTTTCAAAATTCAATAAACTGACGTTATTTACATTGACTTCGGCAAGACGTTCGATGAGACAAATCATGACTTGCTTATCTGCAAACTTACCTTGTATGGTATTACGGAGAGCTTTGTGATTTTCTCCTTGTTTAAAAGACTGTGTACAACGTTGTGCTTGCAATGGTACTTCCTCCAAAGAAATAAAGGTTTCATCTTGAATCCTGCGAGGTACCTACCTTGGCCCCTTACATTCGATACACATGAATTTTAATGTGCGCTGATGATGTGAAACCGTCTCTTTCATTTGACACAAAACAGAAAAACTTAGAAGCCTTAGTGATTTGGAATAGAGGAAACCCCTCAGGTCTCTTTAATGTAAGCAAATGTAAGAAATTGTCGTTTTGCACCAACTACATACAATATGCATGAGCACACAATAGATTGCAGATTTTGATTTGATCCTGATATTGATTTTGATCCAAAACAGCGTCTCTATCTACACATACGTTCAGTTGTCTCAGACAATGCGAATTCTAGAAAACGCGTCAACAGTGTGGTTTTCAAGTTTTTTGCATTGCAAAAAATATTCCCCTTGGCTTGGATGGAACTCCAATTGCATTCTGCCTCCATACGTTATTCGTTTGAATTTTGTTAATTTTCCAACTCTTTATGAGAGGAGACTTGCACTTGGTGGTTGAATTGGTTGATGTTGTAATCTCCTCACCTGTTTTATTCAATAAAGTTAACTTCAATACCCTACAGCGAGTATCGACGCACCGCTCTCAATTAACTTGCCATTGTTACGGTTTTCTATTATTGTTAACCAAATAAGTGTCATTAAATTTAAGTTTCATCAACAGAGTAAGTAATTTTAAACTTTTCTGAATACTATAAATACCTGTCCTTATTCGCCTTATATAAATACCTGTCCAAATTCTTCCTACTAAACCAATTAATATGCAATTATATTAGTATTGTAATTGGAAGTAACTACTTATTTTTACTTTTCGTTTACCGACCAACCACCATGCTGATATTTAATCCTTTCTTGTTTGGTGAGAAATGATGACTTTGTTCAAAATATTTTTTTAAGATAAGATAGTGTATTCTGAAGGCGGCTGTTTAGGTTAAAACTTGGTAATTCTCTCTCTTAAAATATGAGCGAAAGAATTTTTTGAACGCTAAACCTTCTTATGGTTATTAGCTTCTTATTCTTTCTTTATTTGCGTGACAAGTCCCAATCTTTGCTGTGCATTCTTATGCACATGCAAAAATAAATGCTAAAAATAATAATTCCATTTCTGAGCATAAAATTAAAATGCGAAAAAATTATGAATTATGTTTTTGCATTGCTAACTTAAAATTGTTCATAATTTATTGCTAATATTATTATATTATTATTATTAATCTTTAAAATCATTAAATAATAAATTTGCTTATTTAAAATAAATTAATTGAATTTAAATTAAATTATTTTTTTGAAGAATTTATGTAGCACAAGATGATGTTTAAAATACATGAATTTCTTAATTTGCTCATTTGCTTATGTTTCAAACTAAACATTTTTTAAATTTAAAAAAAATTTTTTTCATACGTACTTTTTTTTTGTAAACAAACTTTTTTAAACTATTTTCATATACGCATTTTACGCAATTTTTAATAATAAAGCATATATAATAAAAACATTACATTAAGAAATAATACTAATAGAAGTTGAAAATACATGGATCAACTTATAAATAATAACACTATAAAACTATTCTTCACAATTTTTTAATTTTTTCCTTCATTTTCTCTTAAATAATTTAAGGGAAAAAGATTTACATAAAAACCAATCGAAGACAATTATCTTTTCTTAATATAATTCTAATTAATATTATTGAAAATAGAAACATAAGAATTAATACAATAAAACGATTAATTTTTCAATCTTTTTTATAATAAACTGCTAAAGAAGAAATTACTAATACAAAATACTTATTATTAATTATTAATACAAAAACTTATTGCCTATGCAAACTCTCGACTTTGCATTGGTAAGACGCAATGTAACAATCGCATCGGTTTTGCATATATACTGGATTTTACTTAAAAAAAAATTTAAGTCTGCAAACTTTTTAACACAGAATTCTTTTCTTAATAATTATGAATTTTGTAAAAACATACCTCTTTAGGAAAATAGGGGTACATTAAGTTTGTGGACATATTTGCAATAATTAAAAGGAGTTAAGATTTACTCACCTTGGATAATACCTATCCATTCAGAATAACTTGCTCCATCGACTCAAGTTTGTCTGCCCGTCCGTTCGCCGTTTATTCTTGTGTTCAACCTACAGGTTGCATGTTTAAGATATTTTGACGAAATTTGGTGCACCGACGTGTTTTGCGTCAAGGACGAACGCTATTGAAAATGGTTCGGATTGAAATACTTTTTCGACAACATCGAATATAAATTTGGAAAGTCATTATATGAATAAGTGTATTAAACCATGTAGCAGAGGATAATTAATGGTGAGTCCTGCCCACTATAATCCTCTTACTCGGTTACTTTGTATTAAAGCTAATTTACGAATTGAGTTTCCGCTGTTTAACAGTATCAGATTTTGGTTATGATTCCAATATCTTTTTCATATATAATAATGCTTTTTATGTGGACTTGGAAAAGCCAATCACACAGATTATCTTAAAATCTGTTTTATTTGTATATATATGTATATATATATACATAAAGGTTGCATATTATGAAATGTCTATACCGCTTGGACAAAATTATGAGCACCCATGAAACCGTAAGCGAACGTAGTGAAACAGGTTACTTTTGCCGTATGGGTCTAACTAGCGTCCGATATAACACTGATGAAAATATATGCCAAATTTACTTATCTGAATACTAAGTAAACATTGAGAATAGAACTGTCGTTTTGCCTAGAGATCCATACACAATTTCCAGATTAATATGGAAGATTAATTTAAAAGTAGATATACAAAGTACTTTCATTTTAATGTTGAGAAATTCGTTGAAGTCATCCGCTTTGGTATGATAAATTTCGATTTTTGAAAACGTAATAAAATAATGACGCGCCCACGATGAATCGTAAACTGAACGTCACTACGTTTCTCTAAGCAACAATTTGTGCGCTTTCGCTCATTACTCATGAAGTATGAAAGACGGGAAGTTAAAATTTTCCAAATTTATTTCATGGAATTTATCTTCCATCTTTTAGTTTACTGAATTAAAATTTAAAACATTTCTCTTACATAATATCTTGTATTCATTATCTTCAAGGTACAGAAGAAGTGCATATTGCACGTTTTATAGGTTTTTTATCCCAAGAATGGAAATAGACGACCACGGAGGACCCTGTTATATAAAGTATTAAGTCTTTATTTCATTTGTTAAGCAGATAGCTGATAGCGTGCGGATTCGTAATTAAGGCTTACATATAACGAAACTTGTAAGAAAAAATTTTACGTAAAAATACAAAAATTGCAATTTTAAAGCACGCGCTGTGAGAAATCGGTTATTTATTCACATTTCATTGTACTATACAGTAACGTATACAATACATACGATTTAAAACAAAACTATACACTTAAAATTAGTCCGGATATAAAGTGTCATCTCTAGGCCTTCCAAATAGCTTGCATTTGAAAAAGTCCAATCGTAGTGACTATATCTCCACTGGGAATAGAGAAGAAATTGTTTATTCCCCTATTAAAACCACCTAAGAGTGCAGTATTTTAGATTTGACTTGTTTGTTGTATTTAGATTAGACCTGTTAGTAATTACTTCATCTTAAACTTCTAAAATTCCTCAACACTATTCTACTAATAATAACTCACAATGTCCTGGTTTTATCCTACCGTAGCGTGGTAAATGAACGGTGGTGAGTATAAAAATTTGTAGCTTTCTCACTTTTTAGAATAATATTTTCAATTTACATTGCATTACGGACTGCGGGCTAGCCCAGTCTGAATCTTTAAGCAAATTTCTGAAATATTTTCTTGATCGTCTGCAGTTTCCTCTTTGGTAATCTGCTTCTGAACATATCGAGTCTTTCCAGGTACACACTATCGGCTAATAGTTATTTTCGATCGATTAATTAATACCGAAAAACGTTTATTTTTTGTCTTTATATGTCAAAAGTGTTATTTTTTATCTACACAAATTATTTCTCGTAACTAAAAAAAATTTTAACGTAAGTAAAAAAAAAAAATTCTTTGTATAAATCAATTTTAGCTTTTTTGAAATATTCTAACACTCTATTTAATTAACATGTTTATATGTTTGAGTTAAATCAATTTTATGCAAATCATTGCATCGCTTTGACTAAATCATTTTGCGGCAGTGGTATGTCAAGACTTGCATTTCTATGATTTTATTATTTTTTTCTAGTTCTTATCAATGTCTGGACTTCGAACTGCCTTAAGATTCAACGATTCCTAATCTCTAGAAATGAAGACACAGTACTTCGTGAAACAAGTGCGTAGAAATTTCATAGCCGATATTCCCACCAAGCAGGAATAATCGGTTTTAAGTAATTCCAAATCTTCTTGATCTAAATTCAATAATTCATTCATTCACTTGATAATCTGATTTCTTGTCGTGGTTTTGTGATTCGAAGGAACAGGTAGCCGTGGTTAGCCGAGATTACATAGCGTTATCATCGTTTTTAATAAATTTTAGGACTTTCTCCATTGCACTTAAAACTCGTGTTCAATGAGAAATTACATTTGGAATTTTTAAATGCCTTTCACAAATTTTGCGCATGCAAATACCTTCAACTCTTACAGTATACCAAAAGTGTCCCATATTATCCAAGGCTGCCACAAAATCATGAATTTTTGATTTCGCAGCAAAGTTCACCAGACACAATAAGAGAGTGATGGGAAAATACATGAGGAGAGAAATGTCTACCCTATAAATTGCTGTAAATGGCGTCCATGTGCCACATATGTGTGCATGCAAAGTCAACAATGGGACATTTTGATTATGGTTATTCTCTTACAACTACTGCTATAGCAACGACGACACAATGGCATAATGTTTGTCTTAAACAAGTTTCGACTTGATAACCGGAAATTAATTTCGGTCATCAAACATTTATCGTTTTTCCTCATAATCTGCTACTGCTACTACAATCTTGCGGCAGCGAAGTGTCGATTGGCTATTGTTGGCGTTTGTTGTTACTTTTGCTATATCGTCCTTTCTTGTTAACATCACAGACCAAATGATTTTTTTGCTCTTTATTTATTTTCTTTCTTTGTTTTCTTTGCTTTTTCTTTCTTTTCGTTGCGGGAAATACAAAAAATAAGCTCTCAGTTTTGAATCAAGGATGAAATGTGAAGGACAAGAGGAAGAAAAATATTTGAGTTACAGTTAATGTCAAGGTGATCTAGTTATGTTCGTCTCAAGGCGAATATTTTGATCACTATACTGCTGTAAAGTTCAAAAATAGTTTATAAATGGTAAATCTGTCAACTAATCGATGAGGACTACATTTCCAGCAAGTGTAACATTTGTTGTATTTTCAGCCTCCTAGCGGTTTGTTAAATTGAATGATTTCTGATTGAATGATTTTTTTTCATTAAAAATTAAATTCAATCTGATAGAAATTTATGAAATGTAAAATTGGTAGTATATAATAATCTATTAAAAGTTCAAGGACAAATTTAACCTTTATATTAAAAATATACAAACGATGAAAGATGAAAATGCAAATGACTACCGAAAACATGTTCTAAAGTTTAAGCAAAGAGTTCAATATTCAAAAGACATTTAGTGTTTTTTTTAACAAATTGTGTGTAACGTAAGCATTAGGCATTTCATACCATAATTTGTCATGAATAATAATTATTATGTATTTGTGTAACTATATGCTAATACTATACATGGATTTTGCCAAAACTGTCTAATCTGAAATAAGTGCGTTATTTAAGTTTGGCTACTTGCGACATCAAATTAAAAACTTGGAGTTTTTAGCATCAAATGTAGAATTCATCTACAGTCAACATATGCTTAGAGAAGCTATTGTGATTGCATGACTCCGTATATCTGTGGCGTTTTGGGCTATTAATTTCTCCCAGATTCCGCTTATCACTCAGCCAACTTTAATTTTTTTTAATTTTGCGTCATTTATTTCTCTCTAACTCTGCTGAAGTTGGTTGAGTGATAATTTTAGTGATAGAGTGATAATATTAACTTTACGGCCTTTCCCCGTAGCTCTTCCGATGCATCCGCAACGCGCCAAGTTGCACCAACAAGTAGACTCATTTCCACCGTCTAACAATTCTCTATCCTCAATTCTAAATGCTCCTACCTTGCTATAGAAGTCTTATTTGTTAATCCTAGGCAAGTTAGCATTTTCAAATGATGTCCATCTCAAACTAGAGCTATCTCTTCTTTTAAGATTTCATTTCCAATGAAAAAAACTAGAATTTTACTTCGCGGGATAATCCCCGACGTACTAATGCTGTAGTTGCTCTATCCGCAGAAAAACCGAATGCATTCTCAGGTTTAGTAACTATAGTCTATCAAAACAGTAGAAACCTAAACGCTAAAATTCGGTCCCGTTACCTAAGTGCAGTGAACATAGAGATTTCCTGTTTGGGTTTTATTGAAACCGGGTCTGCATTCGTCGGAACCTTTACCCGACACTTTCAATGTTTTCAGAAACGATCGATTAGAGTGTTGGTGTTTTAATTCCTACGTCAGTTGCCTTCCGTTCCTATTTATATGAATTCCTACCTCTTTTCGATGGCTTCTTATTTACATTTAACTTGTTCTTATATTCTTCCAAACGTGAATATTACTACTTATAAGAAACATGCTGCCCTTGTTTGTGATGTTGTTGAAACGTCAAAACTTGCGGATGTAGTGATAGTACTGAGGGACCGCAAGTTATTGTTATTGTGATATTGTGATAATTCAGGCTGTAATCATTCTATATCTAATAGAGCTAATGTGTTTTTCAACGAACTATTTGACCGAAACCTACTTCGATACAACCATACTCCTAATTAAAACAAGAACAAGCATCTTACACCAAAAAACTAAAAATTGGACTTGGTATTATTTAGGAACCTTAGGGATTTAGTAAATATTTTTATATGAATGTCTGTCTTTTGTATTCAAGCAGAAATTTGCATCGTCTATTCTATGTATGGATTCCTGGAAACCATTTCAGGTTATTGATGCGATGAAGACGGTTCCATATCAATATTTTCGCGAAACCAAGAGAACAATGCCACCAAATATCCTGACAGTATAGGACGAATTAAGAAGTTTGTCAAGCCTGAGGTTTCTTCGTTTGTAATAGACAGTGAAATTGTTGCCTGGGTTGTGCAAAATAAAATGATTTTACCCTTCCAAGTCCTGACCGCCCGCGAACGTAAAAATGTCGATATCGGCGAAAAGTGCAAGTATGTGTTTAAATATTTAAAATATAATTTCAACAAAACAAAAAGTTTATTTTCTAAATTGTGTCCCTTTGGGCATTTAAGAAATTCATGTACCTGCTAACAATACAAATGCGCTAAGTGTTCCAAATAAATTAACAGGATATACTTTGTACAGATTCTGACAAGGCGGCTTTTTGGTCGGCATTGTCTCAGCAAGCGTTGAATTAGATCAACTTCTTACGCCTGGGTCACACTGGAAATATGAAATATATGCCTTTTTTAACTTTATGTGGGTGGATTTTTCAATAATATGCATAATTAATATATATATTGTTACGAAAATCCCAAATCCATGAGTTAATGCTAACTAATTGATTTTTCCCAAGTAAAAAATTCCCAAGTGCATATTCGCGGCGCGTCATACAGCTGCCAGCCGAGGAAAACGATTAGCAGAAAAGCAGGTTAACGGATTAAAAATGAAGCCATGAAGTTAGGTAATAGTAACATGCTCGTAAAAATGTATATAAGTAGGCTATATGCGGAAGGCAGAGATAGTCGTACGAGAACATTTGAGCCAGACAAGAACATTTGATGAAAACATTTGGGTCGAAAAAGAATATTAAAGCTAAGAAGACGAGAGTATTGCCAAAGTAAAATGTAAATATTTCTAGCCTCAAAGAATAGATTGTAAATAAAGAAACTTGAAGTTAAAAGAACTTTGAAGTGCATTTCTCTTGAAAATAATATCCACGATCTAGTGATACGAAGCATATCCAGAAAAGAATTTCGTAACAATATATATAATTAATATTCTGTTATATATATTGATATATATATATTAACATTATTTTATTTATGAGTGTTAAGTAAATTATTATTGAAGTTATGGATTCATGTATCCTTAAAATGGACTTGCCAATGTATGAGTATCTCTCTAGTTGAAATCTATATAAAGCCCAAAGAATTATATCTACTGATCAATTCTATTTAGAGAGAAAATTACAAAATAATACATCGCATAGAAAGATTATATTCAACTATAACCTATCAACACCATCTGTAAAGGCGCAGAGGTATAAAAATTGATGCTATAGATAATTCTACATTAACTTTTATGCGTATAGACCTATGTCGAACTAAAGAAGAGGCCCGCAGGACGACTAGCAGATTTAAGCACGTCCTATAAAATACTTATTGAAAATGTAAATTTTTTAATTTTATTCCCTTGAAAATTTCTTAAGATTGCATACTTTCTCACAGCGTCCCTTTTTCTCTTCCGGATTTTCGAAGTTGGCAAATATTCTTTTTGTTAACATTGTAGACCGAGTGCTACTATTACCGCCTGCCTAACACTCACATCAGACTCGTTGACACCTACCACAATTAAAAAATGCGCGTGGCTGCAGTAGTTGTTGTCGATGTTGTTGATGGGATCCATGGTGATACGTTGTTGTTGTAGTTTGTTGGCCACTTGCAAAGTGTGCTGAGTTGCTAATTGTAATCGTAAACTGCTAGATCTTTACTTTGTCAATTTCTCCCTTGCGATTAGGCAAGCTGCCCTCCGAAGCACTTGCCCACCGTGGTTCAATCTCTTTGCTGAATATTTCCGACGAAATTTTCCTATCGCTGATTCCTATTTAGCTGGGGCTTACTCATAGCAAATCGCAAATTCGATTTCTATTCCGGATTTGATCATTTTAGAAAATGACGTCTTATAAGGTTTAAGATTACTAAAATATAGTTGTGCGTCCGAAATTCATGGCATTCAACCACTTATACTAAAATCATGCTCTGATAAGCTATGTGGCGCTATCTCAAAGACTTTTCATCATTCTCTGAAAATATGTCTTTCTACGTTGTGGTGGAACAGTAGCTTCCTTATTCCACTCGACAAATTGGGAAACGAGCATCACGTTGAGAACAATAGCGGCATTGCCAAGTTGAGTGTTTTACCTAAATTGTTTGAACGAATTGTTACTCAGCAATTAGTTCTTCTACCAAGTCCCCCAAGGCACTTAGGGCGACGATCTCCCCTCAGTGATTAAATCCAGCCAGATGTTAATGCACGCTGGCGATGTTAAACTGTTTTCTTCCTTCTTCTCGGAGTCGCAATCGCATCAGCTTTAAATTGACTTAAATAATTTGGTTAGATGGCGCTCGTTAATTTTTATGAAATTAAATCTAAAGAAATGCAAGAAGCTTTCTTTCTCAATTAGGAAGTCATTAATTCACACAAGTTGAAAAATGTAGGTTCGTTCATCCATTTAGGGGTCCATTCCACCAAAGATTACATTTCAATTTGCACATAGAGCCCTCTTTAAGTAAAGATAGGTCCGCACTAAGTTTCATTAAGAGGTGGTCCAAAAAGCTTAAAGATATTTACATTACAAAAACACTACACATGAGCTAAATGAGACCAATACTAAAGTATGCCTCTGTTGTGTGGTCTCCTTCCTATAGATGTTATGTAGCTTCAATAGAATCCGTTCAAAAGCAATTCTTCTTGTTTACCCTTAGCAATTCGGATGGGGACCCGCTTGTCTCTCTGCTTCTTATGAAAATAGGTTGCTTCTGTTATTTTTATCGTCGCTTAAGAAACGTAAGTTTATTCTTGGTGTCTTCTTCTTAGTTAAGTTAATTAATGGCACTATCGACTCGTCCACATTGCTTGGTGAGATAAGCTTTAATGTCCCTAACCGCTTCTCTAGGCACTTCCTGCTCATTAACCTGAGTCAATGTGAATATAATTATGAGTTGTTTAAAGTTGTTTGGTTAATGGTGTCTATCGCTTAATCTCAATATCGAACTCTGTAAAGTCTATCAAAACAATTTTGCTTAATACGCCCGATTTGCCAATGTCTCGTTTAAACAAACTTTTAATCTTAATGTCTCATTATAATTCGAAAATTAATTGGTGTTTGTTACTGTATCGGTTGCCAAGGTTTTGCATATTTGCGATAGCTTAGGGGTTCCCTTGCAATTTAGTTCTGTACAGGTGGTGGGTTTGCCTCTGTGCTAGTTGTGTGCATGCTTTTTTTTTTTTTTTCTTATTTATTTATACGTGAATTATTATTTAATAATTATTATTTTTTTTTTTGCTTATTTCTCCTTATATACTCTATACTAGTTTTTAATATTAATTAGTATAAGATTTACTTCTAGGACTCAATTGAATTCGACTGTTAGTCTGTTTTAGTTGAACTTCATGTGTAAGTAAAATAAAATAAATATAAATAAATAAAGCTACTGTTTATATGTACGTATGTGTGCATGTGTTTGAATCTAATATAAGCTTATATTTAGCTTTCCTTTTGCCCAGACAACTTTTCAATGGATAGTTCGAACTCTTCCGAGTGTGCCGGATCAAACGTTTGCACACGCCTTCAATTACGATGTCGGCGCAATGTGAAAAACAAAAATTTTGCCTATATTCAGAACTAAATATGGCTTGAAATGCCAAAAAGGTGGCCAAAAAAGGTCCAAAATAGAACGCGAACTGTAATAGACAACATAGTATACGATAAATTATGTAAAAATGATTTTTTATATACGCTTTCATTTAAGTGAACTAAAAGGTGGAAAATAAATTTTATTTCAAGCACTTTTGTGGTTATATATAAAAGATCTTTAAGAAATTTGCTTTTTTGTAAACGTGAATAAAATTTAATTTCCACCTTCTATTTCTCTTAAATAAACCACCTTTAAAAGATATATTTTATGTAATTTATTTCCATTGTAATAGTTTTTTTATTTTTTGTAGTGTTATTTTATTGTCGCTACCATTATTGCTGTATCCCAATCCCCAGAGACTTCCAACGTACATCAGGTTTGGACTTTCCAAAATATTTAATTTTTTTTATATTTGTTGCATATTATTGCGCACACGACTTCATGGTATTCAAGTATCGCACACGTTTATAACTTTTTCATTCCTCCGAGTGTCTAACTGATCGGTTTTTCCACTTATTTTTACGAAACACGTCTTTTTGCAACGCAATAAGAACCGGTTGTCCATCGAGTGTGTGTGTGTGCACTTTCGACCACTTCAAGTTGAAAAGTAGCGGTGTCTGGTTTTAGCAAAGAAAGAAATTTCAAAAAATAAAGGATCCCTGGAAACCCTCTTAGTATATTTCTGAATATCACATACAGGTCGAAAGATGAATTTAGAATTCCTTCACCTCTCATATATGTCCACAAAAATAAATGCATACATTCGTTTTTGTCTCTTACGCATTTCACAGAATCACGATTGACGATTTTGTTTCTTAAACGCAAGAAAAATCAAATATACCTAAGACATCCAGTACATAAACCTAGATATGGAACCATTCGGGAAATGTCCAAATTAGTTAATCTAAATCACGGCGTAGTTAAAAAGAAAGAAAGAAACTTTGAGAATACCAGGAGCGAAAAAAATAAACTTCATATTTATAGTCCTTTATATAGTTTTGCTTACAGCGCAGCAAAACTTTCACGAAAGTTAACAAAGCCCCATCAAAATAATGCGTTAAACATACTCGAAAAGACGATAAATGTAAAGACGATATTTTTTGCATCTCTGATCAGCTAAAAAAATACATTTCTTAAAGTGAACAAGTGAGAAAGTTATATTCGGCGGGGGCCGAATCTCGCAGATTCATCGCTATGCTATTCGTATTCTATTCTCCAAGTTATTTTATTTGATACGCATATCGCTGGTACCATTAAGAAAATATTTACCACGGTGTCCACCATACCAGCCAGATAATCTATCTTCATTTTTACATATTCTGTCTTGTTTACGTTGTGATAAATAAGCATAAAACCTCAAAAAAGTGAAAAAAATAAAATTTTATCACATGGGCATAACCAGTTTTATCGATTTTTCACGTGAAGAGTACAGTAGAGAGTTTCGTAAAGGAAATGTGGAAAATTTTAGGCTTCTAACTTTTATAATTTTTGAGTAATAAGCAAAAACCCACAAATTTTTGTTAAGAAAAACTAAGTTGTGTCCAGTTTATACTTCACTGCGGGCTCCTGCTCTGATCAACTTGGCCTATTTTCAATACCAACCTGCGGGCAAAGACTTTTCAATGTTTCTACCAAATTTGAAGTCGATATCCTCATTTTTTCGACCAGGAGAATACCAACAACACACATCGCAACACACAGACACACAGTCGCACATACACACATACATGGCTAGATCAATCCAGAATTTCACGCTGATCAAGAACATATACAGTTTATAAGGTCTGTGAAGCTTCCTTTTGGTTAGTATGAAAAAAAAAAACTTCCTTCCTTCAATGGTGGGTATAAAAATGGTTTTGACAACGTTATAGTTTGGTAATTTGTAAACTAGATATATGTGTGTAAGAGTGTTGCATAAATAAGAACTCATTGCTAGAGTGAGATCTTCAAAATTTTAGAAAACAGGATTGTTTCGAAGACCATTGTAAAAATTTTTGCAACCACGCCACTTTTACGTCTTCGAAATGCTTGGCAATTTATTTTGCAACACTTATGTATTAGTTTACATTATGCGAGTATCAAAGATTCGTTTTAAGGCGAATATAACTTTGTTACTTGTCTTACTGAAATGCATAAAGCGCACCACGAGGCAACGGAAACGCTTAGACTTTCGCTTCGGATTTATGCAGAAAGAAGAGGAAATTAAAACTCAATGCATGACCAGTGAATGCAACGGAACTTAACATATATCCTTATGCTTTACCAACGAGACAATCATCCATTTGAGCAATGGTTGAGATGAAAGACAAAAGCATTTTTGTAAAAAGACCGCAATTTACTGGAAATTAAGTATTAAAAGAAAAACCACTATTAAAAAGTAAATATACAAATTTCTTACACCCCAAATGGACGTAATAGAATATTAATGTAATCAAATTAGATAATTATTATTATGTTTACTTACTTGTTTACATTTGTGACTCCGCTGCAATTGAATATCAACTGAATTGAGTAGGAGCACACCCTTAAGATTAACCTTACACTTGAAAATTTTGACTTAGCTTTTTCATAAAAACAAGAACACTTAAGGAATAAGCATAAACACACCTAGCACAGAGGCACACAAGTAACCAATGAAGAAATGTACCGCTAAGACGGCGCAGAAGTTTGGCCATCGCTAGTAGGAAATATATTTGGTTTATTGTGGAGTCGTATGTAAAGCATTAAAGACTCAAAGTTAATTCAAATATGACATCCGCTGGGCACGTGTTTCAAGGGGAATTGATGTGATACCGAGAGAAGTGCGCGATATTGAGATTAAATTGTAGATATAATTTAGATTCGGATGCTAGAGGTATTGTTTATAGTTGTATCTGCATTGGCTAGTTTTTATGAAAATATATTTCAACGATTAGGAACGCCCAAACTTATCCCCCTTAATAGGGCTTGTGAGGCTATAAAATTAACATAACTTTCTAACGAGTACGCAGTCGGTAAAAGCATAACACTGACC
The DNA here is from genome assembly GCA_000688735.1 of Glossina austeni. Lineage (NCBI taxonomy): Eukaryota > Metazoa > Arthropoda > Insecta > Diptera > Glossinidae > Glossina > Glossina austeni. The sequence goes on along the minus strand of KK502527.1, from coordinate 175,221 downwards.
AAATGGGCATGCGCTGGGCTGTAGCCGCTCCCTATATACGTTTTCTCCACTTCTTGCTCACCATCATCACGTTACACCCATACGAGACATCACATAGGTGATTCGACATACTAAAAATAAAAAAACAAAACCTACGTTTGTTCAATAAATGGGGGGCTGAAAGTAGCGATCTATTTTTACACGGTGACAAATAGATGAACAGATCCAGAGCCTTAGAGTAACACGCAAGATTGGCGTATTGAAAGTATTGGTCTAAATAACGTCGTATATAAACTACTTGTAACATACGATTTGTCGAGCTCCCTAGACCAAAAAAAGGAAGAAATTATATTCGATATAAGCCGAAGGTTTTGCATATTCGATGTCAACTTACTGAGGTCACAATGAATATATCATTCATTTGTATCGCCCAGAAATATCCATCAAAAATATATATATATAAATATATTTTATGTATATTTTAGAACAAAGTAAGATAGTAGGTCGATTCAGTTGTATACGCCCGCTCTTCTATTGCTTCGTCTAACAGTGCGCTGTTGATCTCAAAAACAAACACAAAAAGCTGAATATAAGAAACGAGAAATATCTTCTTTCATTACAGGGTCAGGCAACTTTAAAAAATAGTAATAAATCAGTCAAAAAGTATGCGACTACCACCCACTTCGAAGTTTTTTTTTGTGCTAAAATTGTAAATTATCCATTTTTCATCCCTCCTTATGAACTGTTCCAAAAATAACTTAAAGCAATCGAGACTATGTCAACGCTCGCTAAAATAAAATGTGTTGGTAAACATTCTTTCGGGCGCAAAAATGGAGACATCAGCTTCAAATTTGGAATAAACATTTCAAAGTATTGCAAGTGGGCAAAATCGGCCAAAGCATATGACCACAGTACAACGTAAAATAAGAAAAGTGATTCAGCGATAAAAGCGTTCACTTACATTCTCTAGTATATATACAAAAATCGAAAGTTGAAAATGTTTTGTTTTTAGTTTTTCTTTGCATGTCTTTTAAGAAAAAGGTAGCGGATACAAAAGGTTCGAAAACAACTGAAAATTAATTTTTTACTTGTTCATTGTTTGATGCAACTATTTGCCTTTTTGCCTTATTTCGGTAAGCAAACAGGCAAGCTAAAACACAGCAATGCGTCTTCACAGGCCAATAATTATCAAAAAAGAGCAAGTGAAAACACTATAGTCGGACAAAACCGACAATTTTTCTTTAAATCATATCTTGTTTCCATGTTAGGATCTGCTTTTCATGAGAAAACAGACCAACTTTTACCACAAAGTCGTAAAAACTGGAGACCTCTTTGACATATAGATACAAGAAATTAATTATTCCGATCCAAATTTTTCACATCAACTTAGTATGTAAGTATGAAAATCTTGTCGTGATATTTTGAAAATTGCAAATCTTCTCCTATATAGCGACTTTTTTAAAAGAAGGCGTTACGCATCAAATGGTCGTGTAAATTGTCCAATCGAATCCATTTTCAATAACGTTCGTTCCTGCATCCCAGCGCCTCAATGTACCAAACCTTGTCAAAATAGTACGTTAAATATGTTATATTATGTTATATTGCTGTATGTAATTTATACGGAAGTTCCTCGCTTCCAAAGCGGCTGGGAAAAACTGATATGAGCGGCGATATGAGGAGTATATATGTACCACCGGCGTTGCGTTTAGCCATGACTTTAAAGTTACTGAAGTCAAGAGTTTACCAATTGTTGCACTGAACGACCATGCTGCAGCACAAAGCAATATGTCAACTGTTGTATCAGAGATATTACAAAAGTTGGAAACAAAACTTTGTGCGCAGTAAATCCAACTGACCGTAAACGCGTATACGAAGGTGTGGTTGCACCAGAAATTCCGTATTCCATGCGTTAAGTAGTTAAAGTTTTTTTTTTACAATAAACGACCATAATCATATTTACTAGTTATCGTTGATTGAATGTGTTGAAGGAAGGCATATATGCTTTTCAAAGCCAGCGGAAAATGAAGCAATTTTCTTGAATCGAAAAGGAAAACACAGCCTAAACGGAATGGTGGTAAGTAATTCGAACATTATTATAGTGTTAGCAACTTCTTTTTATTTACATGGAAGTAAAATTTTCCTTCTTCCTTGATTTGAGACCATGAAATGAAAATAATAGCGGTCAACTTCAAATTTCCCATGTCTTCCCACGATTGTGTAAACACACCAGTGAAAGAGCTTACATGGATAACTATTGGAGAGGGCATGATAACAATGCGTGGCTGCACGATACGTGGTAGAAAAGGAAATTAATTAACCAAAAAGCTGCATTTTTTGAAATCCATTGAAAGGCGTGGCAAATTTTGGAAAGATGCACTGGTGTGTATAAAGATTAGTACTGCAGTGCCCAATATTCAGAAAATCTAACTACAATTTTTGAACATTTCTCTAGGCCGCTGGGCTATTCTGCAAAAAGAGCGAAAGCGCTGTTACATTCCGAAGAAGCTGGGAAGAGTTGCAAACTTTTGTACAGTGCTGCGCAACATTTTGCATCCACTACAAACTAGAAGGAAATTATTTAAATACTCCGACACTGGCGACCAATGATGACAACGACTCCTCAATTCAGGCTGTTGGATGATGAAGTTAGAGGATTGCTGGCACAAAATTTGTAAATATTATTAGGTGCTTGCAAAAATGTAGGCCATTTTTACACTTGAAAAAGCTATTTGTAGAGAAAAATTGGTACAATCCACATTAATCAAAATATTTTCCATAACTTTCTATAACATTATATCACGTTTCTGGCAACATTTCGATGTTGTGTAGAGAATTTATATTGGTTTGGCAGCGATCCAATCCAGTCAAATCATCGATCTGAACAAGTGGTAATCAGGAAGCAGCATATCTTGTGAGTACACTCTGGTGAACACAGATGTGACAGACCTTCCGGTTCAAACTACGGCAGTGTATCCTTGACATCCCGTGCAACAAGTAGCCCAAAATAATGCCATTTTCAATCAAATCGCGTCACCACTTTTAAGCCATTGAAACCAAAACCGAAATTTGGGATGTGATGGAGGAGCATCATTATTGTTTGGTGGGCTTCAACAGCAAACTTCTTCAAATCAAACAAAAAAAATAATGCAGGTCGAATATACAATCTTGAGCGCTCCATGATTAGCGTCGCAATACGCCGAATAAATCAATAATATTAAATGGAAAACTGTTAGTTTATGTAGAGAAAGGTCAACATCTTCGAATTTAACCGTTTTGTACGTATTTGGTACTGGTATTTCCCATTTCTTTATCATTTTTACCTGTAAAAATCGCTGTTCAAAACTTTTTCAAGCAACCAATATAATGATCTTAAAAGTACAAATAATTTTTTAGGTTATAATTCGCACAAAAATGTACACAAAAATTAAATAAATATTGAAAGTATTACTCACTATTTTGATTGAAAAAACTTTTTTTGCTAGCAATTAAATGTAAATTTCTTGTAAATCGATTATGATCATTTCAATATTCAAATTAATTTATCATTTTATGGCTTAACAAATATTTTACAAATTTTCTTTTCATTTCATTTTGTATGCTTGCTATTGTTCACCAAATATAATTTGTTCATACGAAACACGTCAATTTGAATCTCAATTTTTATGCCTTCCTCGTTTATTAATACATCGCAATGGAAAATTTGAGGGGAAGCATTGGAAAGTTGACGATAATCAATTGCCTGCCAAAAACAAGGCGATAATCATTGCGACAATCGCCTGCGTACATAATTATGAGCGCTGTGTCAAATTTCACATCACAAAAGTCATTAGTAACATGTGTGATTTTGTTGACCACGGAAGTACTAATCGGTCGTGAAAAGCATTACGATGGTAGATGGGACGCTGGTCTAATTAAATTGATCTTACTTTTGGGACACAGTAGTGTATTGCTTTTAAAATCTTATCTCTTACAGTTTTCAATACTACTAATTCTGCGTTTATATTGTTTGTGGGATTGTATAATTGACAAGGAGTTTCCAGCCAACACACAACCTTTCACCTAGACTAATGTCATCCGCTGGCAAAGTCTGTAATGTACAGTTTAGGTACGGCTTCTAAGTGATTGCTAGAATTTATTATATTATAATAAATTTGCGATTATAAGTCTGTGTTTCTCTTAGATGACAAATCCTGAATGAAATAAAAACGCTGTAAGAAGTTTTCAAAAATAAACTTCAGAAAATGATCCACACTTGTCTTAATTAGGTAATTGAGAGAAGCAATCCAATAACTCATTTTTTTGTCCCACTCTAGAAGCCATGTTTTCCATGTTTTCCAAGCTTCTCCATAACGTCAATATCATTGTCGAATTGGTTCCGTAACCAGATCGTCAATATTTTTTTTTTGGATGTTGAGCTTGAATGGATTAAGCCAATGAGAAATGTCCAGAAAATAGAATGTAATTATTATTTGCAATGCGTATTGTTGCGAAAATCCCACATTTGATGATTTGGGTTTGAGTGAAAATTAGTCGATGTTCGAAGAAACCAAACTTCCAAAAATGGTAAAATTAAATACACATTCATAAGAATGTATTTGCCTCTTGGTGCTGGCGAAAAAGGAATTAACGGAAAGATGTCGCAATGAAGTTAGGTACCCACAATTGCCACATTTGTGGCAGACAAAATCCGTCGAGTCAAAAGAGTTGAAACATAATATTCGAACAGACAAAACCAGACGGCTCATTGTAATTATAGGCTCCTATTAATAACTTGTAAATAGATCTCTTAAGAATTGTAAATAAGACATATACTATCCTAAAAATTACAATTCAGTGGTGCGAATTCAATCACAGAAGGAGTTGGACAAAGGACATTTTACTTTACAATATTTTTTACATGTCGAAATTTTAACTCTCCGATTTCTAGCTTAGGAACCGTTTAAGCATCCAAAATTGCTAAAATCAAGTTCAGTGTAAGGACTGTGTAAAACCGATTAATGTTTGTATAACGTTCTCATTTCATGTGGATGGTATTTACCATTGGACACTAATTAACATTATTTGGCACCTAGTACTTCTCATTTAATTATTGCACCATATGGTATTTTTCTTTTCGATCACGTTAAATTCCAAACCAACTGAAGAATATTCGCCCTACTGATCCTTAATACCGGAATTATCTTGTTTTGCGGGATCGTATTTTTGTACCGGCTAGCATATTGCGTTGTACCTGAAAATACAATTGTGGCCATTACACATCCCACCTGTCATAGAAATAAACACATTTCTTATATTATTTATGTAATTATTTAAAATGTAAAATAAAAAAAAATCTTGAATTCACATTTTTAGTTTCAGCTATACGTGTTTCATTTACATTTCATTTCGATTTATAATTTATAATATAATATATATAATATATATATATATAGGTTGTAAAAACATATTTCCAATATTTCATTTAGCGGCCGATGATCATGAAGAAGCCATCGTTGAGTTAGCTTTGAAAGATGTCCAACTAAAATAAATAAAAAAATAAATTGATATTTGCTAAATTTTCAAATTTTCGTTTTATTTGGTTTTTATATACAATAAAGAAAATTTATTTAACGAGTTGAATCTGATATGCTACAGATGTTTTTAGTAAAAAATTTTATACAGCAGGATGAAACACGTGCCATAGAAACATAAACAAAATAAAAATGTTGCGGGGAGAATTTTTCTGAGCTTTTGTTTACTTTTATTAAAAAATGTATGGATTGTGGTAATTTTCACACACAAATATATAGCTTTCAAAAAAAGATACACGGATTTTGTTTAGATTCAGAGACAAATTTCACATTTATTAAAAACAACTCTGTGCTGTACATATAGTACTTTTTATAAACCGTGTATGGGATGAAATACGTTAATTCAAATTCATCTTAGAGGTGCACATAGTGAGAAAAAGAAAAATATAATATAATATAATATAAGATAATAATATAATTCATTTCATTGGAATTGTAAGTATAATATACAAATGTACTTGTTATGCTTGCAACGTCTGCTCAACTATGTAGAAAATAACGGAAATTTTTTATAAACAATGTAATTTTTTAGGTATATGGCAATTTGGGTGTTCATTTTAGACTGCTTCTCTCTCTATTCTCAACACATGGTACTTTTTTTATAGAACTTGTAAAGGAAAAAACCAGCCAACGGTTTCTGTGGAATCATAGAAATTTCATAAAAATTATATTTTTTTTATTATATAATTATATATAGGGGCCATTAATATAAAAAGTGAATGAACAGATATGAAATTGTTTACAAATCAAAGAGAGGTATAGCGAATTCAAAAGAAGGTATAGCGAAATCAAAGGGAGGTATAGCGAATTCAAAAGAAAACATATGAAAAATTTTTTCCTTCAAGATTTTTACAAAATCTTTTTAAAAATTGAAAAACTGAAAAAAAAGAGTAATCGAGACAATTTTATTGGATATATATATATATATATAAGGAGATTTATTATTTAAGTAAGTAAGTGGATTTTTTCTTATAATAATTTGAATAAAGTAACCTGTCTGACCATCTACTACTTGAGTATTTGTTTTATTTTTTTTCGAATCCATCCATCCGAAAGGAAGTATGTCAACAACAAGGAAATAGATAAAAAAAAATTTATGAAGATAAGTAATAACTATTAGTATTTCTTAATGAGGACGGGGAGTATTTGGACAAAAAAAGGTTTAACTCTACTAAATTTGGATCATTCCAGTATAAGACGTTTCCCTAAACTCATTCATGGAAGAAAAAAATTCCTAATTTTCTTAAAGCCTTAACTGTGTGTAACTGACTAGCAGTCAGTACAATGATTGGCCGTGTCTGACGATAAAGTTTCAATTTATTTTCACCGTTCTAGTAACGGCACTAGATTATCCAAAAACGTGTAATCTGAATGAGTTGTATAACTCACGGCCTCATGACATTTTAAAACACTATGATCTGCTCTTATACAATTGCTTAAAACCCAAAAACCTCCTCTTTGAAGAACTTCTGGTTCAAAAGGACGATCATAGCACTTCAATAAGCTATGTAGCCGTTGGTCAAAGTATTTTCGTCTCCAGTTACTATATAACAATCAGTTAGTGTTGTTAACACAATTCTGGAATTCAATGGCCGAATTTTGGCCCATATTTCTTATAATCAGAGCGGGATCTCCGATATGATTTTTATGAAAATGAAAACCAAAAATTAAAAGAAGAAAGAATGGTAAAGTCAAACTTATCGATCGAGATAAAGATAAAGTTATTGAAGACAGTGGTAAAGAATAAGATGATACCAGCACCCTATCGAGCGAAGAGTGCAAACGAAAAAGTGCAAAAACAGGTGCAGAGAAGCGCAGACGTAAAATTTTTAATAGCATTAAAAGGGAACAAGAGGTTAACGATAATATAATAATATAATACATTGTTTCGTATCAACGTTTCCTTATTATATTTGCATTAAATATTCCCTCCTTGTGCACATATATGTAAATAATTTAAACAATTATAATATGTAAACTAATTTAAAGTGGATAATATGTGCTTTATAATTGTAAGGTCATAATTTATATTAATATAACAAGTTAAACGATTACATTATAAAAAAAAAAAAGTTGAGAAAAAAATGAAAATTACATTTCGTAGTTACTGACAGGAGTTGATGGAAGCAACTTATTAAATTTCGTACTAAATTAAATAAATATATTACATAATAAATAATTTATAAATATAAAACGCTAGGCTATATAAATATTCTTTCACTTTGAGCTCATTTGTATGTGTGTAATATAATTAAAGCTAAGTACATTTAAGCACAAAAGAAGAAGGATACACCGATAATCATTCGTTATAAAATCATTGATGCAATTACGAGAAGAAACTTTTAAAGAACAGTCCACAAAGTTATAACGCGAAATTCAATCTATATATCCCGAAGGCACAATAGGCCGAGAGATACTATAACAGTTAGCTATCTTCGAGTGTTTGTAATTGCAAAAAAAATTATAACCTCACTAATGAAAAACGATAAATTCCCTATAGTTCATTTACAGCCTTTTCTTGCCATGTAGTGTGGTACACATAAATTAAGCATTCTTGTAAGGACGAATTAACATACCACAAGCTGTGCAGGGTTCTAAATAATCGCATAAGCCGAACAGAGCTTTTTTACGTTACCATAACCCTTATAACCGGAATTCAATTCAGCGCTGCCCAATGGCATCAAACAACATGCTTCTTCAAGGTCAGTAGTTAAAGCACCTTCAGCATTCTGTGCCCAACCTTCAGGTATATTTTCACCTTTGCGACGTTGAATTTCAATTTTTCCCACTGCTATTGCCGTCCTAGCCATGTCAAGTAAAAATTGATCGTCTCCGGCGGGCACACCAACTGCAATAGGATTTGTGCCGGGAGCGACCTCCTTGACACGCGTTGGCGCAATTAACGGCGATGTATTAGTCATAGAAATGCCTACAAAACCTTCTTTCATTGCTCTCATCGGGTACCACCCAGCCATCCCATAGCGATTGGAATTTTTGACATAAACCCAACCGACACCCCCTGTTTTGCATTTCTTAATGGCAAATCCATACAAAAATTTCCAATAACAACACCTAATCCATTACAACCATCAACCCAAATTGTCGCTTGAGTTTCTTTTAAAATTTTTGGAACCGCAGCGCCATCAGTAGATTTTTTTGAAAAATAATTCAAATAATATTCCAGTCAATTTAAAACCTGACAGAAATGACCGCGATAATCAGCTACCACTAATAAACCAGTCTGTTGTTCGGCAAGAATTAGCGGAAAGCCACCGGAAGTAATGAGACAATTGAGTTTTTTACATCCAAAGCCCATTTTGACTTAATAACTTTTTCAGTTTGAAAAACCAGGCCGTCGTTCCCATGTTTGTTATCCAAATTTTGCTAAAGAAGCCGTTACTAAGGCTTTATCTGATGCCAAAATTCCATATACAGAAGTATAACAAGCTGCGTTTACGGTGATTCCACTTGTGGACAGCGTGCCTTATATGAAGCTTGTATGACCAGTTTATAACGTTAACAAATATTTGATAAAAAGGCCAAACCAATTGTACACTCGGCTATTGAAGGTTGCAATGGCACTATTTTTGCTTATGGTCATACCTCATCGGGTAAGTGTTTTGGTTTCTGGCAAACTGGAAAAGATTCCAGTTAAATTATAATTTTTTTAAAAGGTAAAACTTACAATATGATGGGTGATGAAGAAAACCCGGGAGTTATGGTTCTGGCTGCAAAGGAAATATTTAAAGAAATCTAACAGCACTCGGATAGACACTTCTTGCTTCGGTAGACAAGCTCCTTTAATTATTTAAAAAATTACGTTAATTTGTAATCTTTAAACTTTACAGTGTGGGATACATAGAAATTTACAATGAAAGAATCTATGATTTACTAAATAAAAAAAATCAGGACTTGAAGAGTCCAATGGTATCATTAACGTCAGTTGTGAAGAAATTATTAATATTATGTGCGAAAATGATTTGCTTCATTATTTAAAACAAGGCAGCAAGAAACGAACCGTAGGCAAAACGAACATGAACAAGAGATCAAGTCAGTCGAATGCTATTTTTCGTATTGTAGGTTTGAAAATAAAGAAACAAATTCCTAAATATTATTTTAATTATACATGTGACTGTTTTTCTCGGCAGATCATTGAATCTCGTAAAATAGATCGCACTGAGGAAGATACCGTTACTCGACTTGTTGAAAGTCCTTATATGTGAAAACATGCCAAATTTGCCAACTATGATATCTACATTCCATCTACATTAAGTGGTAGTACAAAAATTAAAAAATTTTCTCTTATTTTTCTCAATCACAACATTTTTGCAGGTTATTTGATTTATTAATTTATATCTCTTTTAATTTATACCTCGTCAAAATCAATAAAGTTACAAAAACAAAGAAAATCAACAATATTTTTTATTTATTTATATATACTTTTTGTTTGTTTGTATAGCTTTGCCATATTTTTCATTTATTTATATATATTTTTTGTTTGTTTGCATTGCTTTGCAATTTAACAGAGATGAGTCAGTTTAACAGAGCTGAGTCAGCTCATTTTGCTGACTGCGTTGCCACTTTTTTTCTTATTTATTACAAGCAACTCTGCTATCTCTTCATTCTCCGGAAAATATGTGTTTTGGTCTACTTGTGCGCTGCTCTTTGCCGTTTTTCTAAATTTCGAGGCCATCCGATCTTTTATATCTTTCAATTCAGTTTCGTAGTCTTTTTCTTGTAACCAGTCTTGAAATTCTCTTTTCCCGTTAACCGCTTGAAAGCTTGTTTTGTTGGCTATTTGCGCACTGTTGCTTGCGGTTTTTCTAAACTTGGATTCCACACTTTTATTCGATGTCCGAGCTTTTATATCTTTTAGTTCAATTTCATAATCCGTTTCCTGCAAATTGTCTTGAAATTCTCTTAGAATATTTTGTAGGGATTTCTGCCCTTCTTCCGATATGGAGATCGTTTTACCATTACAATATCAGTAAAAAGTTCAAAATTTAATGCAAAGTATAACGAAAAAAAATGTATTTGCTTTCGACGAATCGTAAGTTCTTCTTTATTATTGAACTCCCTTCTTGAACTGCAACCGCAGCTACGGCTTAAACAAATGTAATTATGACCATTTAAGATATAAACGTAATGATCAACGCGAAGTTTTGACAGGAGCACGTGAAAGTAAATATGAAGTTGTCATTTCTTGGATTCACACATACAGGTGAATAAAGAATGGGCTGAACTTTTAGTACGTCTTTAAGCGAAATAATGGCATCGTCTGTTCGTCTGTTTTGAGCAACCCTCATGCCAATAATTCCAAAATTCTCATTGGTTGTATTACTTTTTATATTGCACAACGCAATGTCTGCGTAGGAATTCCTCGTTCATTTAATTGTAAATTTTTTTCTCAATATAACCATTTTTATAGAGTTACATTTCTATTTTTAAAGTATTAAAGAGAACAAAAACAGAAACAAAAGGTTTTTTAACTTTTATAAAAATCTCAATATATCGTCGTTATTACCATATCGATACTTATTAGCAAAGATTTTGTTCGACAAATGCGCATTTCACAATCAACAAAAGCATTTTATATATAAGATAATAGATGTGGGAATAAGCACCAAAAAATGTGAATTACGTGAGAATAAGCCTCAAAAATGTGAATTATGTGAATAGGACATTTCGCTAGCAATATTTGCGCAGCAAAATTGTTAAGCACTAGTGTGCGATAGTGCGCACGTTTGCTTAAGCACTTGTAAGTAAGCGCACCCGCAAAATGTTTAAAATTTTGATTTTTATATGCTTTTCCGTTTTAATTTTTGATAATTTCATGTGAAAATTTTATATGTAAATACGATTTTTTTCGGATAATTGCCAGTATTTTTCTATGTATTTGTATATATATGTATCGCCAAAAAATTTGGATTATAATTATTCTCACTGATTTCTACTCTATATATGTTTCTATTGCTTTTATTAAAAGTAAAATATTATTGTAAATTCTTTCCAATTTTTACATTTTCATTAATATTCAATTTTGCCAAAATGTCATTTAAACCGTGCGGAGTCGAACGTAGCACTACAACTACATAAATTACACCACAGCAGTGATATATGTCCTTGTGGTTGAAGCTGTATGTATTGTTATTCTATTTAATTCAAATTTTTTTGTTCAATGTGCAGTTTTCAAAGCATACATCGGCACATTTAAAAATTACCATAGGAAAATGCCACCTGATATCTGAGCTGCAAGGTCATTTCTTCTCGACACATTCTCATCGAGTTAGAAATTTGCGAATCAGGCTTTTTGTGACAGTTCGATCGCAGATCGAATGCAGATTTCATGATAGAGCAAAGGTATGTGTACCATCATAACTTTTTTGTAGTAAATGTCCAAGTGCAAGAAAATGTAGAAAATATGAGACAAGTATAAAAATGTAAAAGGAAATTATAGATATATAAAAAAAATAAAGAAAATAAATATGTGTATATAAAAATATGTAAAAGTGAAAAATGCCAAAGAGACAAGCTCCCAAAAAATGCATTGAGTATGGCAGTGGAGGCTGCAAAGAAGGTAAAGTAATCCATTTGTACATTTTCCCAAAATTACTCAAATAGAGGATCAAATGGTCTGATAATTTGGATATTGTTGCCGAAACACTTAAGCCTTCGTGGAGAATTTACAGCCATCATTTCGACCACAACCTAATCGGGAAGATCCGCATGCGTAAACATTCTACTCCAACACTGAACTTAGGCATGTAACACATTTCCAGTTTTATTATAAATTTATTATATTGCATAAATATATATATATATTTTATTTTAATACATAAAAAGTGAACGATTGACATAGTGTAGGAAGGATATTCATTCTATTAAAATTTACTGCCAATATTGCAATGGGTTCTCAGGGAAAAGTTATCCACCATGCGAAAGCCTCATCATGGTACACGGTGCGCAAATGCGCAGTCCCAGGAAACAAGTGATAACTCGGAATCCTAGCGGCATGTAAAGAACACATTCATAGAGATCATTCATTCACTTCATGTGAGTTGCTCTTGTGTCACTTTACAGGACCGCCTAAAATTAAACCAGCTTGAACTAAAAGCTGTTAAGTTTACTTTATATGGGTTGCATTTAGCTTAATTTGTAGCTGCAGATGAGCTGCAACAACAAACTACATGTTTATACAGTATGTTGGTTTCAACCGCTAAACAAAAAAAAATTAAACGTAATTTTTTACGTTATGAACACTCAATTAACAATTAAAATTTCTGTTTTCAACCTAATCAATAAGGCGGGGAAGTTGGTACAATGTTTGATCTCCTTTCTATTTTATTCTTATATCTTCTTCTTGATCGTTTTTATTTTATTCTTACGTAATATTAACCGTTTAATATTTTTTACAAATTGCCATTAAATTTGTTTAGTAAGATACGAATTGTGTTTGTAAATTTAGTTTTACACATGTTTCATTGTGATATGATGTCACGTTCCATTCAGATTTTTTTTTGTCTGTTTCTTTCTTCTTTTTTCAGTATAAAATTGAAAAAGGCAAAATTACCCGATAATAGCTGAAGCGTACTATGGCAGTTATTGAAATCTTAGCTGCTTTTTGGTTTTATCAATAAAACAAAGGAATGTACAGCAAAGTAAATTTTACGCTCCAAAAATTGAACGTTTTACCCAGAAGATTTAACAATAATACTAATTTTAATAAGAGGAGCTTTCGCAACAAAGGCGATTGGCTTCTGAAGAAGGTAATCCTACACTGACGTTTCAACAATTCTTTGAAAATGCTGCGTCGAAAATCTATATTGTTAACAGGTTTTATTTCTCTAGGTGTATTATCTTATTATATAATTGTATTATTCTTATTTTTCTAGCTATGGAGCACGTATGTGCCTCGGGCATCGCCTAGCCGATTTAGAGATGCAAATATTATTTTGGGTATTCGGCTAGTGGATGCAATGTTAAAAAATCTGACTTGCTTTGTAATGGCAAAATAAACAATGTAAATATCTTGTGGTGATCTGCCGATTCTTCAATAGTTCACAAAACCCGCTCAGAATTGCGCTTTAATTGGTTCTCAAATGCTTTAATACCATTTTGTATAGTGGGTTTTAAACAAAGCTCGCAATACTGGAGAAAAATTGCATTCAAATTTTTTTTTACTCAACATAAAAGTAAGATATTATTCCAAAAAGCATCGTAACTATTTTCAGATATTTTTTAATATTGATATTTATAATTGCCTTTAGACAAATTTGGAAATTTTTTGGATCATCCAAGTTTTATACTATCTCTAGAAGGGCATTCAAAAGCTTACAATTACCATATGTTTACAATGCATTGACTCGTGTGTTAAACACTACGTTACTAAAACGCGATTCACCGTTTTCGTATATGTTATATATAACAGCAAAAGGCCAAAGGAGATCCTAAAAATCGCAAACTCAAAACAATATCTAGGAACCGAAGGTTAAAAGAATATTTTCTTACGGAATTTACTGCTGGTTGTAATACGAAACCTGGACTTGGACGTTGCTTTATAAGGTGATTAAACTTTATGCGAATTTATAGTTCAAACATTTATTTTTGCAATTTTTATTGCTGTTATTCTAAAGGAAGTACAGTAGTATAGAGTACTGCCATCGTATGCGGAAGAGGTTTCAACGTGATTCGAAATCATACGCAGTCGCGTATGCAGGTTTACCATCTCCTGTAGACTTTATCGGCGATTAGACAATGAGATAAAAGCTTACAGGAATATATTGGATGGATTTTGGAAATGATTGAAGAGTAACTTATCTATTACTCGATTAAGACGATCCTTTTTTTGTAATATTAAGTTCCGAATATTCTGGAGGTATCTGTATCGAAACTAATTCGCAAAAAGCAATAACATCTATAACAAAGCTGATGCAATCTAAAAATTTTCATTTAGTGCGGCTACGACAGTCTCATATTAACGTGTGGTCCGATCTATGGGCTACGGGATTCACTATAAATACCTCCAAAGCAGAAAGTACTTTGAATGGCGATCGCATTAATGCTACAATGTATGCCGTGCTATCCCAAACTCGTACTTATGAATTTCGTTTAAGAAAACTCGCAAATATATTCACGTTTTCTAATTTAGCTTAATTATAATTACAGCATCTGAAACATCTGATTCATCTGATTCTTAATCCACCACATGTTTAAACAAATAAAATTTTAAAAATTGACGAAAAATTGTTTCAATAAACGCGTGACAAAAACTTTCAAAGCGAAAGATAATTTTTACAATTTCTGTAGTTAATTTGATATTTCGGAGAAGAGTAACAATTAAAATCTTACCAAAAATTTAAGCAAGTAAACAAAATTTTTGACGCAACAAGTGGTCAAAATTCCATACTCTCACTTATTCTCACATAATTCAAAATTTTTGGTGCTTATACTTACATAATTCACATTTTTTGAGGCTTATTCTCACATAAGATTGTAAATAAAATTATAAATACCTTACTATTACTTTTCCTCTTGCTATGGAAGAACAGCTTGGAACATATGCAATAGCGATTAAATCCCGTGTTGTGTATCGCGGAGCCTTGTCTTGTTAAAACTAGATGCTTCCTAGATCAATGTGCACCAAAAGTTTCAGTTTCACGAAATGTCAAGATATCTAATGATTAACTTGCAGATTGCTTTCCCACTAAAAGGGACGATTTTGTTTAATCATTGAACCGTTGAGATAATAGTGAACCTCATCTGAGAAAATGATTATCTTAAAAATACACAAGAAAAATTGCGATATGATGACGATTACTTCGAACATAATAATATAATTTGGAAAATATCCAAATTTTTATTAAGATTTCAACAGCAATATCGTAACCACAACGCACAACGCCCGTTGCGAATCACTTAAAGAGTGGACGTGCCAATTTAATAATTAACACGCCTCGAGAATATGTAGAAACGGTCCAATATTTCCCCCGCAACGATAGCAACGTTAATACTTGCAAAGCACGAGCAAATCATCAATGGTAGCAGAGATATGAGGACGTATAAACTTATCGTTGCTTTAGAAAGATTCACCTCAGTTTGTCACACTGGTAAAATCAGCAACACCGAATGGCAGGCCCAGGAAGAGGTGCTAGAATAAGCTGGAAAACATTTAGAGGATAACGTGGATGCGGACCAGATGATTGGTGAAACAATAGAAACCATAGATAACTTCATGGAAATAATGGATGGACTCCTAGAGGCTTACCATGGGATCAGAGGAAGAGGTGCTAGAATAAGCTGGAAAACATTTAGAGGATAACGTGGATGCGGACCAAATGATTGGTGAAACAATAGAAACCATAGATAACTTCATGGAAATAATGGATGGACTCCTAGAGGCTTACCATGGGATAACTATCCAGGGTAAGTCAGGACCTCTTGGAAAGGTTTTTCTGCGCCAACGAGGAGGGAGCGAACCAGACAGTTGGAGAATATAATGAAACTGATCATCCGTCTGATAAAATTGCGAATAGATTTTAGGGAAGCGGCTCCACAACAACCGACGATTACTATCTGATTGAAAATATGGACTACACGTTGGAATACCAAGTCGAAGAAGACTTCCTGCCATACGGCCTGTAGGGGGTGCCATTCAATGTAACCGGCTGGCGACTAACGAAAAAAGAGAAACAATACTTCAGGCTGCCCACGGGCTATGGAATAGCTCAATATATACGTGAGCGGCTAAGATGCCAAGCATGCCTGGACGACCTCACGCTGAGGGAGGAAGATGTATGCTCAGTAATTGACGGCGAACTTTTCGCCGATGATTCGGGACGTAATATAATTCTGGCCCATAAGTACCTGAATGTCGAATTTCCTAAGCACAATGTTTCTGAGGTTTTTTTAAAAGCCATGTTCATTTAACTATCCGTTATGGAGTATCATATGGTCAAGCCCAAAATCGGCAACCAAAATGAAGCAAATCAAGAATCGGGCTTGGAGAAACGCAAGTAATTCAAATATAATAGAAATATGTTTATGTATTTGTAACTTACATTCAAATTTTTTTCTTTAGATTAAAGAAGTCCGCTCGCAAAATTAAGTCCAACTCTTCGCTCATCGCCTCATCGTAATGTAAAATTACAATTAATTACAATTAATGGCGCCCAACGTTGGGCCAACAATTAACGGCTTCAACTCACATCTGCGTACGCTTGTAAGAAAGGGTGTTTCTGTTGTTTACAAATTTCCAAAAACAGCTCAATTCGCTCCACTACTGATAGAGCGCTTAGATATTTGAGAAGCGATCAATACCTCATTAGAAGGCAAATATTGCCATCGTATTCACTGTTGTACTAAATAAAGAAAATCTATTTTGTTTTTTATATCCACTGTTGATATGGACAAATTATTCAGCAAATATTCACTTCTTCGCAACTTTTTTCTGTACTTTCGAAATAGCTTTGTTGAAACTAACTGAATTGCAATGACTTGAATTTTCATTAAAACGGCTAAAAGCCGTCATCTAGTGTTTCCCTTTACATTGTTTCTTAAAAAGAATGTCCTTTTGTTGCGAATGGAGAGAGCAGAGAAATGACAAAGTTGCTTTCAATAAATGCAAATCCTCTACCATGAAAAATATCCCCGAACATAAATATCTCCGAACATAAATATTCCCAAACATAAATATCCCACAAAGTGCAAACTATTTTATACATGTTTATTTACATGTACACATAAACATGGAACTAGCGATGAGCATGCTACTTGAGTTCCGTTAAAACTTTTGAAAAATTTCCATATATCTGCCACCGATGATAAAAATAGTATGTCAGTATCTACATAGAATGCCGCATCAAGTGTTTCTAAAATAGACTGCAATATAAGGAAATATTATTCTCGAAGTGTACATAAAAATTTTAAATCATCGTTTACCGGTAAGAACAAACGGTGGGCGGCACACAGCTTAAAAAAATTGCGCCATTCTCTTTCACTAAAAGTATCATAAAATGTATTCATGGGAGAAATTGAAAACTGCAATTTAAAACAGAAACCAGGTAACGGTTTTGAGCGAGAAATCAAAGTGATTTTCACAAGTGCAAGTGAGCTCCCGGCAAATACTTGATTTAAAATGCAAAAGCTACCGATAGTTCGCTTGATGGAAGTAAGATATGGTTATATTAATATGAACACAACTGCAGGCTACCTTTATCCTTAGTTGCTTCAAATAATTTTATAGCTTTATAGGGTTTCTTGGGAAGGGAGTAATAAATCGTCAACATATAGGAAGTTATGGATGATAAAACCTTTTATTTAAATTACTATGATTAACTTTAAACCCTAACAACTGAAGATATACTAGATATGTCAAGAAAATGCAAAATTATTTATTATTTTATATATACTTAATAAATTTTCTTTATTTTTATATTTTATTTTTTAAAAAAGCAATGGCGAATATCTCGAAAGAAAAGAAAAGAAAATTATATCCACATTAATTTACTTTTTTTAAGCTTTAACAAACAAAACTTCCACGGCTCGTTTTCATTCAAAAAGAAAACGAAATAACCAAATTCACTTTTATTCACAAATTCTTTCATACAATTACCTTCAAAAAGCAATAGCAGAGAAATTAAGGAGACACCAACGAGATTCCAAGGAAAACTATGCGAATCTCTGAAGGGTCTCCTCGGCAATAAATAAAATATATATAATATTATAAAATTCACAGTTACAAGCAAAATTAAGAAATTATTTTGATGTACTGAACTATTTGTTAAAATTTAAATAATACATCAATTTTTTATAATTTAAACAATACACCAATTTTTTACAATTTAAATAATAAACCAATTTTTTATAATTAAAATATTAAAAAGATTTTTTATAATTAAAATATTAAACAGATTTTAAATTTTGGTAATTAAGATTAATATAATTTGAATGAATTAAATTTTTTCTCTATTTTTTGTTTATCTTTTCTTTGCCAATTTTGCAATTCGCACCACTTCGTTGTAAACGTGAAATTTCACATAAAGCCGTTGGCTGGTTTTTTTCCAAAATTCTTCACATGGTTTATAAAAAAAGCACCATCTATGGAGAATGGAGAGATTACAGAGTTGCTTTCAATACAGACGGCAACTTGCATAAATTATGATCAAAATACCAGTTTATGCAGTTTCTCGCAATTTTCGAGGGAAATTTGTCAACAGAAATGTGAAAGATTTAATGTATGCAAAAAAAAGAGTTTTTGTACAATGAATAAACAATGAAAGTTGCTTGAATAGTTAAAACTAAATACATGCTTTCAATAATTTTACGAAAATCATATGGGAATTATACAGAAGTCGCAATTTGTCCACAACTTTGGGTTAATATAACGTTTGGTTTTCATTGCTTATAAAGCTCGGCTCAATTGTAAAAGTTGACTTGAGCCTCTTATTATATTTTTAATAATAAAAAAATGTAAATAGAGCGAAAACGGCAACGGTTCCTTTTCGCAGCCCAAAAAATGTGATATTCCAGAAATACCGTACTCCATACATGTGCGTATAACTTGTTCAATATACTATATTACTTTAAGCGAGATTTTAAAGATAGTTTCTCTGCCTAAATGTTTTTTCCCAGCGATTATTATCCGTTGTACAATTGAGCTAACATTAAAGATGGCAAGAGAACCTCATTTTGTTGGAAAATTTTAGTGGGGAAGCTAACGAGAACAAGATATAGTACTTATGGCTGTAATACAGATGAAAGACTTATGGCTTGTTATATTATTGTTTCGCTTATTAGTGCAAAGCCCTATGCAGCGTTTAATTGCATGCATTATGATCAGAATAGATGTTACAAAGCGTTAATTGGCGTTCGTAATGTGCCTGCGCTTATCGATTGCCAACGTTTATAAAAGTATTTGAATGCACACTAATTTTTTTTTTATTACATACATATTTAGTTTACAAACTATCCAAAAAGATAATAAGTAAATGTTAGATCAAGATGAGAATAGAAGTGGGGTAATACAAACTTACATTTAAAAAAGTAAGGAAACTATATAAACCTTAGGGCGTAAAGTGCTTGTATTTTTAATTAACGTGTATTATGTAAACGCCTTAGTCATAATCGATAATCGTAGTATAAAATTTTTTATGTCTCAAAATTTCAAAAGTCAGACCAATCGAGAACTAGTACTGTATTAGTTGAATGACAACACACTTGAATTAGAGAAATTTAGAGCCAAGACACTACTCGGTGTGCGACCACTCCGATTACAGTGAAAGATGGGATTACCATTATTTGAGACTTTAAAACTGCGGACATTAATGGCATTTATATGCGAGCATTCTCTAGCACTGAAATCTCCAGTATAATTTCACAGTTTGTACGCCAATAGTGAGTGAAAAGCATCGCGATACTATGAAAAGATTTGATTTTACATTCACGGTCTTTTTGGTAATAATATCAACAGCAGGTGTGTAAAGAATACGTCCTCATTTTTAACTAGATACTAACACCACCGTCGTCAAGACATTTGGTGGCTGTTGAGTCTTTTTCTTCTTCTGTTATTCAGCAAAATAAACAACCGAAAATTGAGTGGGATGTGTAAAAAAGTCCCAATATGAACACAGAGTTCTTTGTTTGAACGACTCTGAATGAGGAATCATTTGAGAATAAAAATAACAATTAAATGAGCGAGTCTGAATTAGTGCTTGTTGCATCACGACAGAGACTCTGAATGAGGAAGCATTTGAATAATGGTGAAAATAAAATGTCACCACATTTGACATATTTATCGCAGGTCGTTTACTTGTGAATTCAAATGTCTAGACTCATCGAATATGGAATACTGTATGCCCGTATTAATGTTAAAATTTACCACAAATTTTTCCATCAGTAGATTTTTATGGTGTATAAGTTGTTGTGTAAAATCCAAAACTCGCTAATATACGTTTACCAGTTTCTGCCCTTGCTGTGTAAAACCCAAAAATTCGGAAATATGTTTCTTAATTGCTTATTAAAAGCTTCTTGTTGATAATGCAATAAAAATTTTTATGGAATTTACTCGTTAGTTATTAAATGTTTACAAATAAATAATTCTTGCAAATTTTCCTACAAAGGATTTCGTAACAAATTGAAAACAGTCCTTAAACGCGTATATATGTGAAGTTACGAACCCTTAATATTCCGGTAATCCTTTTGTTCTATTATGTGCTTGATGGTGACAACTCAATTGACGCTACGCTTATTGTTGCGGAGTTAAATGAATCAACAGTTTCTGAGAGAGCCTTTGTTTTCTAAGAACAAAATACAAATTTTTGAAAATAAAGTTTTAAGGATTCCCATGCCCAAGTAAGCGATTTTGGTATGCACTTGCATTTGAAAGAATTTAGCTAAATTTATTATGTTCTCTTAGCTTGTCTTTAATAGTCCTATATGGCCCAGCACCTTACCAATTGGAGCATTCTGTCTTAAGAGAAGACACTTCAAAAAGACCTGTTTATTTAGCATATAGGGAACTTAGAGCAATGTATTTAGAAAACGGTGAGTTTTCTGATAAGAGGAAAGGGATTCTTGAAAATTCCTTAAAAACTTATTGTACTCGTGAAAATAAAATATAAAAACTAAATTAAACAATGTCATCATCCCACTGACGTCATAAAATCGAAACACTAAAATATTGTCAAAAATGATTATTAATATTACAATCAACGATATGTAATAGCTAGCTTCTACTCTGTTCATATAATATCGTTTCCCACTTTACTGAAAAACGAAACTTTCTATAAGCTTAGGAGGTATGAACGTAGTCACCCAGGAGATTATTCTTAAAAATTTATTCTACTATCGAAAAAGAAAATTCAGGTTAGCATTAATTTATTCTTTTATATATAGGCAAAATCGCAAGTTTTTAAAGATAGTCCTTCGGTTTCCAGATCAATCCCATCGGATGTTTGTAATTTCTTATTACCATCGTCATCACTCTCTTTGGGGATTTTTCTCACAAAGTCAATCAAAGCCATTTTGGCTGGTAGTTTCACTCCAAGCTCTCGTTCGATATGACTTCTCAAGTTACAGTGCGAACTAAGCCTTTTGTGGCATATCGCGCATTTGCTTTCTTTATGTACTTCTCGTATATGTTTGAAGAGCTCGCCACTTAGATTGAATACTTTGGTGCAAAATTTACATAGGTGTGTGGTTTGTAAATGAGTTTGTAAATACTCTAAGTTTGCAAATGCTTGTGGACAATATTGACACTTATATATTACATTAGTTTTACTATTAGATCCATTGTATTCAAGAGTTTGTAGGTTTCTCAAGTCGTTTACGTCTACAACCTTATAATCTGCTGCTAACAATGTAGGGGCAAGCTGTGATTCTGTTACATCGCTTTTCGCATTATTTCCAACAGTAGTAGGGAAAAATTTTGTTACCATCAAAGCGACATTGTCGCATGGAGCCAAAAGTCTTTTAGTAGTAGTCAAAGGGATGAATTTATTAGTTTCCGAGAATAAAGACATGTATTTTGGCTCTTCTAATGTATCTTGACTGTCCGCTTCATTCAAACCTTCTATTATTAATGAACTTAAGTCATCTTCGGGCAATCCTTCTTTCAATTCTTGCCCGTCTTCTATGTATTCTATAACGTTGTTTAAACACTTTTGATATAAATATTTCAAATTACTATTCGCACACCCAAATTTGTTATAAAAACCGCAGCAAAACCTTAAATCCTCCAAACAGTCCCAACACGTAGAAGGGACTTCTGCATCTAGTTCCAAAAGATCTGTCTGTCTTAATATGCTTACTTTACTGTCAATAAATATTTCCATTAGTTCTGCGATTGTTAGATTTAAGTAATTCTCTGAACCGGCTCCTTCGCTGTTTTCAAGTAATTTTGCTTTGCAATCGTACGAATTTACGTCCCCTTTTTGCAGACAGACACGAAATTTTTGTTGAAAATCTACCAAATTTAAATCCGTTTTAATTAAAATTTTATATTTGTGTAAGTATAACTATCTATATATAAAACTTCACTTAAGATGCAGAAATCAATATTATTCGAGTTCAACTAAAAATCAAAAACCAAAAAGAGAGAGAAATGTTTTCAGAGAATTTAATCGAAGTACAAGGGTGTCGAGAGAGAATTACCACAGTAAGAAATTTGTTCTTCAAATTCATTAATGAGCGTTCATTGGACGGATAAATTTTGCTTTGGAGGAAGTAATAAATTTACTTTTGACGAGAGTATAATAATTTTTTTTTTTTAGGGTTTTATTTACGTCTCTATTGTCATTATTTGAGGAGGCCGTAGACGAATTCACCAAGGAATGGGAGTTCTTGTCACGCGATTTGTCATCGAGACCATCAAAATAATTGGAAGAGTACTTTTCCCTTTTTTTTTTTATAAGTTAAATTCTTAATAGTCATTGTCTTATTGAGAGCTAACCCCCGCTCTTCCCGGACAAGTCTTGTTTAGTGATCTAATAGCAGACTTTAAAAGGAACATCAGTAACCGCCATTTTCGGGCTATTCCGAGTCTCTTTGTACAGAAAATGGGAATATACGGTTTGAGGCTCTGTTTCTTGACACTATTATTTTTAATGAACACATTTCAAAAGGTACGCATAAAAGAAAAGGTCGGAGGAGGTATTCGTACGTTTCTCCTCAGCGTTTTCAAAGGTTCCGACAAATACAAAGAAACTACATTACATATCGAAATCGTATAAATTGATTTCAGGGTTTGCAATACCGTTGGCACCCAAATCAGAAGCATTATTAACAACCTGGTTATTAGGCACCGTTGGATCAGCTAGTCAGGGAGCTAACTCAACATCATTCCCGGCCATCTACGATCACTTGTTGTTTTCATTAATATTCAAATAATAATTTTCGAAGACATTTTCATAGTCTGGTTCCATAGGGAAACGTGCTGATATTGTGTTAGCTGTTTACCAAAAATCCAGAAGTAAAACAAAGAAACATTTTCTTTTAAATATGTACTTTTAAACAGGAGCTTACGGGATTGTAAATTAAAGCAATAGTACAATTTTCGCTTGATAATAAAATCACTGAAGATTTTTATCAATTATTATTATTATTTTTAATTCATTAACACAGAAAAGACACGTCTGAAAAATGTTCAGCTGACGTTTACTTAAATACGTTTACTTACATATGTCGTGTTAAGTTCGAGTGTTGATTGCGATTGGAAAAAAGGAAGGCAAATACTTTAAACATAAGGAGAAGGTAGCTTCAAACACCGAGTAGAATATGTAACATCTTCACAAGTTTCAAATTCGCAATTCACCGCGACATTTCCGTCGATTGCTGCGTTTACCACACTGTGTAGTATCTTTGGTCTCCCATTCGCAAGAAAGAAGATATCGCTTACAAATCTGTAAAGGAGTTTGAAAATGATACAAGCAGATCAAAGAACGCACATAGCTCGTAAACTACAACAGATACACGATAAAAGTTTTCTCAAAATTGTTCTACAAGAATATGAAAAATCAGCCACGCTTGTCAAACATTACACGGTATGCAAATTTCTATTGTCCCTTTTTTTCAGTCCTTTATAGGATAGCGGTGATGGCATAAAAGATTTGCGCGCAACCAACTATGGTTTTCTTATTTGCTTAAAGTTCAAAATGAAGAGAGGAGGATTAAAATCCATTTAATTAGACAAAAGAACAATGTTTCGACATTTTGCAGAATTTCGCATCAACTGACACTCACATATAACTTAAATTGGAGGAGATCAAGGTGCACCTCAGGCACTCAGGCACTCGTTTATGTTATCTAACTCCAAAATTTTATTAATAAAGGTTTCAAACGGTTGCTTTCCTTTAAAGCCCATTAGTGCTTTTGGCGAAACCGATTTGAAAACTAAAAGCATTCAAACATTTTAATAAGTGCGTCCTTACTCCTTCCATATCATAATTAAATAAATAGAAACATCTTATGTTGCGAATAGAAAAGAGCTAAGTGACGGATAAATTGAATTCAAGGCCAACGCTTTCTGCATTTGATTTGAACTTCGCCTATAATGATCATTTCAGCCTCCACCTGAGCCCATCTCGTCCTACACATTTTGCAGCTCAGTAATGAGGCTAAATAACAATAAATAACAATCTTGCAAACTTAAGCGGAATGATAGATGACGTTGAGGCCACGCAACTCGTGGGACACTAACAGGCGCAACTACACCGAAAAGATCTAAAATTAAGATGTTTTCTTCACCATGAATGTCGGCTGCAAAATTTATTGAAGATAATCGTTTCAAAGTATCTTTGAGAACTAAAATAAAACTAATGTTGTTCTATAAAAAGAAAACGTTTATCGACTTTATGTTCATTTATTTATTACCATATGTTTTCTTCAATATTTTCTCAGCTGTAATCAAATTTATATTCGCTCTTCGTACTTATTCTCAAGTACTGTAAACTTATATTGCTCTTCGTTATTTGCTCGATTTTTGCTTAAAAATCCGCTAAGTCTGCAAGATTTAAGCAATCTTGCTTAAATATCCGCTTAAGTTCGCAAGATTTAAGCAATCTTGCTTAAATGTCCGCTTGAGTCTGCAAGATTGCTTAAAAATCCGCTTAAGTCTGCAAGATTGTTATTATTTATTTTGGCTCTTCATTCTTATTTATATTTACTCTTCCTATTTTTAGCCAAACACTCAACCAACCCATGTTAAATAAAAAATGTAAGCAGACTTAATTTACTTGAGAGAGTTAGATTTAAAAGCGAATTTTCAAAAAAGTGTACATTTTGAAATTTGGTTTTTGCATCTACAAGACGTAAATACACCGTACAACTAAGTTCTTTTGTAGATTATAGATTTTCAGCCTTTTCATCATTGTATGAGTTCAAATACAGAAGAAATATTGAAATTTAATTTTTAATGGTTTAATTAACTTATAATGGCTATTAATATTCGAAATGTTATGAAATCGTAGTTCCTATTCACACCATTCACTATCCATCAAAACGTAAATAAAACATTGCAAAATGCATTTTACCGGAATTTCAAGACTTTAGAAAAATGCACTACAAATGATTGTTTGAAAAAGCTCAGCATTTTTACATGAATTTAGCCAATTATTTTTTAGAACAATATATGACGATTTATTGAAATCTCCCTTATTACACGAGGGAACTTAATGTTTATCCTCAACTCTATCATTCGTGCTATTTAAAAGAATTTACTCTTTGGATAAACAGATAGCCAGTGTTAAACATAACTCGATGCTTCAATACATGCAAAACCGTATTGGCTAACTTTTATGGACGTACGCTGCCAAATAAACACGAAGAATTATGTTCACGTCATAAATATTTTGCAATAAATGATCAGTTTTAGATAATGTAGGACGTATTTTTCTGCGAAGCATTGCACAGCTTCTCATTGTAATTGGTTCCAATGCGCATTTCAAAAAAACCGAAAAAGGCAAGCGATGAGTTGAAGTCGAATACGGCCTCCTTTTCTTTTTGAGAAATTGAGTATTTTCGGACTTAGCCATTGAAATGTGTCGTACGTACGTCATACGTCCAGATTATAAATAATTTATATAATTCTAGCGTTTACCTGTGCCAATACGACCTACATTTCATTTGGTTAAAAAGTTAGTTTTCTAAAATGATAGCAAGATTTTCTGAAATAACATTCTCTATGATCTCTATGATCATCACAATTAAATTGACTTTTTTATTTTATAAGTTGCAAAATTTTTTAGAATAAAGGCATCATTTATATCCGTCTTTCAAGTTAAACCTGCTATGTCCGTTAGGTTTTCATCCACAGGTACGTTATCCGACGAGATGCAAGCGTTGTTTTCGTGACTACAAAGAGAATATCGCACGGCGAGGGAATGAAGATGCGACAGAGTCCTCACTAAATCTTTCCGATAATTTTAATTCGGGGTTTTTAACCGATAACCAAACTTATTAAAACATTAATACAACTCGTCATGATTTTAGACACTCGTCACGCACGTGGACGTCTACGCGAAGTCTGTCCTCAGCAAACAAGAACGAGATACGTTGAAGTACACATTAAGGCATGGTTTTCATTACAAGTTAAAGTAAAGTTATAAGTAAAAGTAGTTAAAAAATATAACATAATTAATTTTATATTAATCGCTCTACGTTTATATACAGGTCAGCATAAACCATCTAGCAAATCTTTTGTCTAGCTCACTCATCTGTCAATGTTTGCCTTCTATCTTTTCTTCTTCTATGGCACTGTTCACTGTCTCATGTGTTAATAGACTGAAAACTTTTGTTTACATTCACCATAAAATAACCCAATAAATATTAAAAAAAAAACTACACCAATGATACTTTTCTGTATGGTGTGGATGATATTTGATGATTGAATTTAAACATCAATTTGTATAACAATCGGAAATCAAAAGTCTACGTTTAGAATTGGATGCGATGAAGGCACGTGCTGAAAAGGCCGAGCGAGAAAAGAGCGCTTTATTGTTGAGACGTTTAGCTTCCATGGAAACTGCAGCAAATCGTGCAGCTGCGTCCGAGGCTGTAATGCTACAAAAAAAAAGTCAATGGGTTGAAAGATCAATTGGATAAGATAAGTGAAGAAAAGCGTAAACTAAATACTTGAATGAAAGATTTGGAGAACAATCCCAATAGCACGGAGGGTAAATTAAGACGAAAATTTGTAGGCCGCAGAACAAATCTGCGAAGAGCTAATGGAAGAAAATCAAGAGGCCAAAACCGAAATTGTAAATTTTCAAGTTGAAATGGACGAATTGCAAGATACTTTCCGTGAAGATGATGTGAAGGCGAAAACTAGTTTGCAAAAAGATTTGGAGAGGACTAAGAATTGTTGCATTTTAAGTTTTAAACTAAAGAAACGTGAACGAAAGATTGTACTTAACACGTTTGTAACTAACCTCATTCACATTCTTCTGTTTTACTCAAAAGCAAGTTCAGCACAATGTCACGCAAACACTCAATTGTAAAAAAGTTAGTAACGTTATATTGGGACTGGTATGTATTGGATGCATCGTGATCACTTGGTATACGGCTAGTGCATCCGCTGAGTAACTTGGAGGCCATTTTAAGTCACGCAGCTCTTAAACCATCGTTAACTATTTCAAGATTATGTTGAAAATCTTGGTTTTTTGTTATACAACTCACGCAGTCTGTTAACAGCTGTTATATGATCACAATCTAGAGAAGAAAAGTTTTTATATTCTTCCGGCTTTTGATATAATTCCAAATACTTACTTAAGACGATGAATACACCGTCAAGCGGCGCCCCAGCTTCTATGAGTGCTGCTTCCCAAAAATTTCTCCGCTGCTGGAGGCTGCAGACAAACAATGCAACTGAGTCCTGCATAAAGCGGCAGAAGCAGTCATCGCGCTACGTTGCGATAAAAACGCTGTCCCCCGCCACCGTCCATTTGCTTGACACCGTGTTCTTGCAATTTAGACTTTTTCCGCATTCTATACATTATCTATTAATTATATTTATATTGATTGAACTAGCTGATAAAATTTTATTTTTGTAATTAAACTTTTAATTAACATTTTATTATAATATATATACATACTTACATATTATACAATTATTTGCATATTTTACAATTACAAAAAAAGTTTATAAGCACTAAAAGTAAAAAATAAAAAAATTTTAAATATAGTAGCGCATTACTTTGAATTTCGATTTGCTTGCTTACATTCCTTGGTACTGGATTTGGTTTCCTTTTTTACTTTCTTACAGAGTTTGGGGTTTTGTTTTCGATATGACAACGCGTTGAACCACAAATGGCTTTTTTCGTAAACAGTTGCGTCACTTTTACGACTTCAACTGTTTGCATACTCTTCGACAATAACAGACCAATGAAACCATCTAATAGTTTGATCGAGTGTTTTTTTGCAACTGGTATCTTCTTTAAAAAAAGTCTATTTTGTGTGCTACAGTAGCGACAATTTCTTTTTTAATTCCGTACATTGTGCCACCTTCTATAGCAACTTTCGGAAACGAAAAATGCACTTTTAAATGTGTTAAATGCAAAGTCGTTAGGGTTTGCTAACTCTGTATATGTACTCTCCGTTAGGAAAGCATCGCGCTGATGCACTTCTTGTAGGTTTGATTGCATTGTTCGTAATTGGGCCTAATCTTTATGCATTTCTTTATTGCAGACGCAATCGTCAGGCGCAGTACTTGAATAGTATTCTTGCGTTTATTTGCATTCTTATTTTGAAGATTCCCTTGTGTTTCCCAAATGTGATCCAACATTACCTATTTCCTCAACTGTGTCTCAAATTGATGGCTGCTGCGTAGTCATAAAATCTTAATCCGTTTTGTTGACACCATACATCCAATTTTCGAAAATCTGATCTATGGGGAATTGCCATAGTCTTTATGGAATTATGGTTGAGACTTGATTTTTTTCAAACAATTCAGCGAACATTTGGACTGTCCCTCCTAACATATTCGATATAGTCATATCAACAAAATGTTTTTTTTTATTGTTTAAGTAATTTACCACATCAGTTACTTGGCTTCGAATGTTGCCCCAATTTTCCTTCGCCATTTTTTAAAACACTTTACAAAACTGAAATCTGACAGAGGTGCTGTATTCAATAACCAACAATGCACAAAATTTCTCCATCCCCTGCTACCACGAGACATTAGGAAATGTCGAAAGAAACCACAGAGTTATCAGTGAACATCTTCTAGCCTCCACGATAGACAACTAGCGGGACAAATTGCTACCTTACTACACTTTCGCTTACAACACCTCCCCTCACGTAGAAACACAACACACACCATTCGAACTCATATATGGAAAACCATACATGCCTAATGAAAAGATATTCAGTTCAACACAAGTATACAGGCTAGACAACTATTTGAATGAAATAAAATTTTTTTTTGGGTTGTTGAGTAAAGTTGGGCTAAGCCAAAAAATTTGTGACTTATATGTCCGAAGTGCAATACTTTACTGAAATAAAAATTAAGCTAACATATTCACTAGAAAAAGCGAAAACTTTCCTACAAAGAACTAAGGAGTTAAGAATAAAGAACTCATATGAGAAATACCAAATAAACCATATGAAGAAAGAGATAATAGAACCTAAAAATCAAAGATGAAACTAAAACTATACACAAAAATCTAGCCAAGAAATATAATAACTAAAATCATATATGTATATGTATATAAACATTAACATAAGAATTGTAAAATATTAAATTCGAGCCCAATATTACAGGAAAAGATATTTCTCTTAAGTTCAATATGTTATCTTAATAAACTTACCGCTTTATTCTATTATTTTTAAATGTACCCTTAGACCCACGATGTAATATGAAATTCACTTTACACGCTAAAATGAAATGATGTGAAGTTCCTTTGGCTAACTGCAAAAATCCCTTAACCTATTGAACCCATTATTAAGAAGGATGTCGATGCTGTGATGTTTTCTTAATACCATGTGATATGTGAATAAACTCATTGCTTTCTTCTATTATTTTTAAAAGATCCCTTGGACCCACTTGGATGTAAAATTTCTAAAAGACATTTCTAAAGTTTTCTCTAATAATTCCAAAACATGAATTTTTACAATTTTGAAAACGCTAACACCAAAACAGAGGCAGATAGAGAATAGATAATAGATAATATATCTATCTCTATCTGTTACTTTCTAACAGGAACCTTGCCAAACCTGATTATTTGTACGCTACAATTCATTTTAAAAAACATTGCCACTCTTTTACATACATCAATTTATTTTTTATAGGACATTTTTTTTCACGATCATGCGATAATAATTTTTAATTATTACATTAGTATAATATTTATGTATTTATATTATTTTTTGATAAATATCTTTACCTTTTACAGGGTCAAAGAAATGAAATTATCTGAACAATTCTGCCTGCAATTATTTTGTAATTTATCGCATTTCCACCTCCCTGTTTATTATATTTATTAGATGAAATTAATGAACCTTCAATAACATTAAAAACTAATGGACATCAAAGATATGGAAGTTACTATTTTATAGATATTGGTGTACAAAAATGGCACTAATACTTGTAATACAGTAAAGTAGAGCACTGCAAAGCGCAAAAATACATCTTCTACGCGCGATAGCAACTCTGTGAGCGCCGAAACGAAAAAAGCTGCAAGTATGGAAAGTCGTAGATTTGTTACTTTAATTTCAAATTCCATGCATAATGTAAATAAAAATAAATTCCGAACAGGAAGAAGTTTCCTTATTTACGTCCATTTTAAATATTACGCGGAATCGTGATATAAATTCCTGTGAAAGTGTGCAAATGTGACACCTTAATTTTAAGCTGATGATTGCAATTCAATCTTCAACGCGAACCGATTTTAAAGGCAAAACCAAAAACCAGAATAACAGAAGGTGTGCGTGACTGAGAGAAAAGGATTTTAACGAAGAATAATTGTGGAAATTGTGCATTGTGAGAACGTAAACGACATAGTGCTTGATTCAACGATCGCTAGGTTGCGGCCATCAAAAAATGAAACAAGAATGTGCGGTTTATTAACGTAAAAATATGTTTTAAGAATAGAAAAATTGGATAAATGTCAGAAACCCTCTTT